>CAXIES010000486.1:47500-57098 GCA_964023965.1 Melinopterus prodromus
TTCCGATCCGACGAAGCGTCCGTCGTTCGCGACAATGACGCGCATTCGGCAATCTGCCGGGCTCCACTCTACCGTTTTTATGAAAGAGCGCCGAAGGCATAGCACAGACAGAACAGCAGCCACCGGCGAACAGCCGCCGGGACAGAGACGACGGACGCGTCCGCCGTTCGTCGTCGACCGACGCAGTAAACAACTGACAACAATTTCGAAGGCTCCTCCCACACACGAGTGACCCAGAAAACAAGCGCAACCAAAAAATATTTGTCGCTCGATAAATTTGTCGACAGGCCGCAGGGTAAGGTGGTTTCGCTCTACTCCCTCTCGTTGATTTGTTGACAGGCCGCAGGGTAAGGTGGTTTCGCTCTACTCCCTCTCATTGATTTGTCGACAGGCCGCAGGGTAAGGTGGTTTCGCTCTACTCCCTCTCGTTGATTTGTCGACAGGCCGCAGGGTAGGGCGGTTTCGCTCTACTCCCTCTCGTTGACTTGTCGACAGGCCGCAGGGTAAGGCGGTTTCGCTCTACTCCCTCTCGTTGATTTGTCGACAGGCCGCAGGGTAAGGCGGTTTCGCTCTACTCCCTCTCGTTGATTTGTCGACAGGCCGCAGGGTAGGGCGCTCTCGCTCTACTCCCTCTCGTTTTGATAACGAAAACGAGAGGGAGTAGAGCGAGACCGCCCTACCCTGCGGCCTGTCGACAAATCAACGAGAGGGAGTAGAGCAAAACCGCCCGACCCTGCGGCCTGTCGACAAATCAACGAGAGGGAGTAGAGCAAAACCGCCCGACCCTGCGGCCTGTCGACAAATCAACGAGAGGGAGTAGAGCGAAACCGCCCTACCCTGCGGCCTGTCGACAAATTTATCGATCGTCACCCGTCCGTCGGCGGCGAGCGGGAGTAGAGAACGCTAACCGGGCGGCCGTCATCGGGTCGACAAATTTATCGATCGTCACCCGTCCGTCGGCGGCGAGCGGGAGTAGAGAACGCTAACCGGGCGGCCGTCGTCGGGTCGACAAATTTATCGATCGTCACCCGTCCGGCGACGGCGCGCGGGCGGTCGGCTGGACTCCGGCGGCGCGCTCGATCGACAGCGCGAGTCTCCCGTCGTCGAGCGGGGCGAAATGTACCGAGCGCTACCCGGCCGGCGACGGCGCGCGGGCGGTCGGCTGGACTACGGCGGCGCGCTCGATCGACATCCAGCGCCACCCGAAAGACAAAATTTCCAAAATCCAAAAATTTCAGCAGAGAGCGCTGGACGGAACTTTTGAAAGAAAAAAAAATTTTCAAAAAAAAAATTTTTCAAAAAAAAAAATTTCTAAAATTTTGCAGAGAGCGCTGGCCGGGACTTATAGGCGAAAAAGAAAATTTCAAGAAAATCTTTTATGGGGCCGTTGACGGCGCGAGCGCGGTCGGCTGGACTCCGGCGGCGCGCTCGATCGACAGCGCGGGTCTCCCGTCGTCGAGCGGGGCGAAATGTACCGAGCGCTACCCGGCCGGCGACGGCGCGCGGGCTGTCGGCTGGACTCCGGCGGCGCGCTCGATCGACAGCGCGGGTCTCCCGTCGTCGAGCGGGGCGAAATCTACCGAGCGCTACCCGGCCGGCGACGGCGCGCGGGCGGTCGGCTGGACTCCGGCGGCGCGCTCGATCGACAGCGCGAGTCTCCCGTCGTCGAGCGGGGCGAAATGTACCGAGCGCTACCCGGCCGGCGACGGCGCGCGGGCGGTCGGCTGGACTACGGCGGCGCGCTCGATCGACATCCAGCGCCACCCGAAAGACAAAATTTCCAAAATTCAAAAATTTCAGCAGAGAGCGCTGGACGGAACTTTTGAAAGAAAAAAAAAATTTTCAAAAAAAAAATTTTTCAAAAAAAAAAATTTCTAAAATTTTGTAGAGAGCGCTGGCCGGGACTTATAGGCGAAAAAGAAAATTTCAAGAAAATCTTTTATGGGGCCGTTGACGGCGCGAGCGCGGTCGGCTGGACTCCGGCGGCGCGCTCGATCGACAGCGCGGGTCTCCCGTCGTCGAGCGGGGCGAAATGTACCGAGCGCTACCCGGCCGGCGACGGCGCGCGGGCTGTCGGCTGGACTCCGGCGGCGCGCTCGATCGACAGCGCGGGTCTCCCGTCGTCGAGCGGGGCGAAATCTACCGAGCGCTACCCGGCCGGCGACGGCGCGCGGGCGGTCGGCTGGACTCCGGCGGCGCGCTCGATCGACAGCGCGAGTCTCCCGTCGTCGAGCGGGGCGAAATGTACCGAGCGCTACCCGGCCGGCGACGGCGCGCGGGCGGTCGGCTGGACTACGGCGGCGCGCTCGATCGACATCCAGCGCCACCCGAAAGACAAAATTTCCAAAATTCAAAAATTTCAGCAGAGAGCGCTGGACGGAACTTTTGAAAGAAAAAAAAATTTTCAAAAAAAAAATTTTTCAAAAAAAAAAATTTCTGAAATTTTGCAGAGAGCGCTGGCCGGGACTTATAGGCGAAAAAGAAAATTTCAAGAAAATCTTTTATGGGGCCGTTGACGGCGCGAGCGCGGTCGGCTGGACTCCGGCGGCGCGCTCGATCGACAGCGCGGGTCTCCCGTCGTCGAGCGGGGCGAAATGTACCGAGCGCTACCCGGCCGGCGACGGCGCGCGGGCTGTCGGCTGGACTCCGGCGGCGCGTTCGATCGACAGCGCGGGTCTCCCGTCGTCGAGCGGGGCGAAATCTACCGAGCGCTACCCGACCGGCGACGGCGCGCGGGCGGTCGGCTGGACTCCGGCGGCGCGCTCGATCGACAGCGCGAGTCTCCCGTCGTCGAGCGGGGCGAAATGTACCGAGCGCTACCCGGCCGGCGACGGCGCGCGGGCGGTCGGCTGGACTACGGCGGCGCGCTCGATCGACATCCAGCGCCACCCGAAAGACAAAATTTCCAAAATCCAAAAATTTCAGCAGAGAGCGCTGGACGGAACTTTTGAAAGAAAAAAAAAATTTTCAAAAAAAAAATTTTTCAAAAAAAAAAATTTCTAAAATTTTGCAGAGAGCGCTGGCCGGGACTTATAGGCGAAAAAGAAAATTTCAAGAAAATCTTTTATGGGGCCGTTGACGGCGCGAGCGCGGTCGGCTGGACTCCGGCGGCGCGCTCGATCGACAGCGCGGGTCTCCCGTCGTCGAGCGGGGCGAAATGTACCGAGCGCTACCCGGCCGGCGACGGCGCGCGGGCTGTCGGCTGGACTCCGGCGGCGCGCTCGATCGACAGCGCGGGTCTCCCGTCGTCGAGCGGGGCGAAATCTACCGAGCGCTACCCGGCCGGCGACGGCGCGCGGGCGGTCGGCTGGACTCCGGCGGCGCGCTCGATCGACAGCGCGAGTCTCCCGTCGTCGAGCGGGGCGAAATGTACCGAGCGCTACCCGGCCGGCGACGGCGCGCGGGCGGTCGGCTGGACTCCGGCGGCGCGCTCGATCGACAGCGCGAGTCTCCCGTCGTCGAGCGGGGCGAAATGTACCGAGCGCTACCCGGCCGGCGACGGCGCGCGGGCGGTCGGCTGGACTACGGCGGCGCGCTCGATCGACATCCAGCGCCACCCGAAAGACAAAATTTCCAAAATCCAAAAATTTCAGCAGGGAGCGCTGGACGGAACTTTTGAAAGAAAAAAAAATTTTCAAAAAAAAAAATCCAAAAATTTAGCAGAGAGCGCCGGAGAGAACATTTGAAAGAAAAAAAAATTTCCAAAAAAAAAAAAAATTTTCAAAAAAAAAAATATTTCCAAAATTTCGAACTCGACCCGGACGGGGACCAAGGCGAAAAGTGCGATAAGTCCGCGCGAGCGTCGGCGGTATCCGTTCGAGCGAGCCGGGAGCGACCCGTACTAGCGTTTCGCAACCCGTACTCGGTCCGTTGCGCTTATATAGGGAGAGGTGAGTCCGCGACGGCTAACGCCGTCCGGTTCCGCTCGATCCCGTTTAGTTGCGACGAGTCGACAGTCTTGGTATTAGTAAACGATAAAGATGCTCCCTGCCGGGCCGCACGCGTTGTTGACTTTGATCTGCTGGTGGCTAGAGAGCGCCTCGGTAAGCTTCGTTCGCGAAGAACCGGCGTTCGCCATTAGAGACGAGAGTTTTAATTGACGCTGTGCGGTTTAACCGAAAGGTTGCGTTCCCACATATCGCCGCCAAGCGCTCGTAACCGTAACATTAGCGATTGCCACAGCATGCCCGCGGACGACGCTGACTTTCGCAGTTAGCGTTGTACACCTTATGCGGGCGCACTTAAATCTCGGAGGCGTCCTCTGGACGTCGTCCACAAATATGCAACGACTCGCCTCGTACCGAGCGTGAGAGCGCGGCACGACAGTTTTCCGAAACGCGCGCTCAGACCGCGTACCATGTCGCTTTCAATCTAGCGAAGGGTGTTTCTGGGAATGTTGAAGCCGTTCGCGGACGAGATTCCGCGTTATAAATTATTCTCTTTAGAACTGCTGCGGGCGGTCATGTCGTCAAGTAAACGTCGTCCTATTTCGACGTCGGCGCATCCTGCTCCACTGTGCGTGAAATGTGTGGTCGGCGCGCGCTCGTCGCTGCCGACTGATTTCGACACGGTCAGTTTTTGCTATATATTGTAATATGTAGTAGTATACTTCCGGGCCGGGCGAGAAGACAGACCGCCGCCGCTCTCGCAGCGGCGTGACGATTCTGCTCCGCCCTCGGCTCGCCGGAGGTGCGACTGTTCTCTCGATCTGCGTTACGCCAGGTCGGCGCGTTACCATCGGTGCGCGTCTTCCGAACGTGGCCGCGGACGGGTGACAGCTCCCTGGTTGATCCTGCCAGTAGTCATATGCTTGTCTCAAAGATTAAGCCATGCATGTCTCAGTACAAGCCAAATTAAGGTGAAACCGCGAAAGGCTCATTAAATCAGTTATGGTTCCTTAGATCGTACCCACATTTACTTGGATAACTGTGGTAATTCTAGAGCTAATACATGCAAACAGAGCTCCGACCGGAGACGGAAGGAGCGCTTTTATTAGATCAAAACCAATCGGCGTCGGGTTCGCCCGTCGTCGTACACCTTGGTGACTCTGAATAACTTTTTGCTGATCGCACGGTCTCGCACCGGCGACGCATCTTTCAAATGTCTGCCTTATCAACTGTCGATGGTAGGTTCTGCGCCTACCATGGTTGTAACGGGTAACGGGGAATCAGGGTTCGATTCCGGAGAGGGAGCCTGAGAAACGGCTACCACATCCAAGGAAGGCAGCAGGCGCGCAAATTACCCACTCCCGGCACGGGGAGGTAGTGACGAAAAATAACGATACGGGACTCATCCGAGGCCCCGTAATCGGAATGAGTACACTCTAAACCCTTTAACGAGGATCAATTGGAGGGCAAGTCTGGTGCCAGCAGCCGCGGTAATTCCAGCTCCAATAGCGTATATTAAAGTTGTTGCGGTTAAAAAGCTCGTAGTCGAATTTGTGTCCCGCGCCGCCGGTTCATCGCTCGCGGTGTTAACTGGCGTGTCCGCGGGACGTCCTGCCGGTGGGCTTAGCCTCTCGGGGCGGCCCAATCTCAATCCCACCGCGGTGCTCTTCATTGAGTGTCGAGGTGGGCCGGCACGTTTACTTTGAACAAATTAGAGTGCTTAAAGCAGGCTAAAATTTCGCCTGAATACTGTGTGCATGGAATAATGGAATAGGACCTCGGTTCTATTTTGTTGGTTTTCGGAACCCCGAGGTAATGATTAATAGGAACGGATGGGGGCATTCGTATTGCGACGTTAGAGGTGAAATTCTTGGATCGTCGCAAGACGGACAGAAGCGAAAGCATTTGCCAAAAACGCTTTCATTGATCAAGAACGAAAGTTAGAGGTTCGAAGGCGATCAGATACCGCCCTAGTTCTAACCATAAACGATGCCAGCTAGCGATCCGCCGACGTTCCTCCGATGACTCGGCGGGCAGCTTCCGGGAAACCAAAGCTTTTGGGTTCCGGGGGAAGTATGGTTGCAAAGCTGAAACTTAAAGGAATTGACGGAAGGGCACCACCAGGAGTGGAGCCTGCGGCTTAATTTGACTCAACACGGGAAACCTCACCAGGCCCGGACACCGGAAGGATTGACAGATTGAGAGCTCTTTCTTGATTCGGTGGGTGGTGGTGCATGGCCGTTCTTAGTTGGTGGAGCGATTTGTCTGGTTAATTCCGATAACGAACGAGACTCTAGCCTGCTAACTAGGCGTATTTTCGACATCTCAAAGGTCCGCCGACCCGGCGCTCGCGTCGCGGTCGTGCGCGATTTTTACTGTCGGCGTACAATTAATTCTTCTTAGAGGGACAGGCGGCTTCTAGCCGCACGAGATTGAGCAATAACAGGTCTGTAATGCCCTTAGATGTTCTGGGCCGCACGCGCGCTACACTGAAGGAATCAGCGTGTCTTCCCTGGCCGAACGGCCCGGGTAACCCGCTGAACCTCCTTCGTGCTAGGGATTGGGGCTTGCAATTGTTCCCCATGAACGAGGAATTCCCAGTAAGCGCGAGTCATAAGCTCGCGTTGATTACGTCCCTGCCCTTTGTACACACCGCCCGTCGCTACTACCGATTGAATGATTTAGTGAGGTCTTCGGACCGGTGCGCGGTGGCGTTTCGACGTCGCCGATGATGCTGGGAAGATGACCAAACTTGATCATTTAGAGGAAGTAAAAGTCGTAACAAGGTTTCCGTAGGTGAACCTGCGGAAGGATCATTAACGAATGTTTATAAAACATTACGTACAATTAATTAATACGATGCACGGATCGATATTAATAATGAATGAATATTAATGGCGCCCTCGGCCGACCACGTCTACGACGGCGGTCGCGTCGGCCGTACGAGCGCCGGTCGAACTGATTCGAACTGTTAAGGACTAACGAAGTCCGAGGCGTCGGCCGACCCGCGAGGGTCGGCACGCCGGAAGTCAGGTACCTAGTCGAGAGGTCCGATGACGAGAGCGCCCCCCGTGCCGCTCAGGCCGAGAGATACTGCGTACGTAAAAGCGCCGCCGGCAGCCACCGCGCAGCCGGCTCGGCGCTCCGCGCCTCGGAGTTTGAGTTTTTAAGTGTCACAACCACGGGTGAATGCGACGCTCCCGCCGGCCCCGACGGTCAGGGCACAGCGAGCTAATGCGCGCGTCCCAGTCTTGTCGTCGTGCGTCGCGCCGTCGTCGCGGTCGTATAGCGGCCGCCGGACCCCAGCGCCCCGAAACCGGCCCCGGCCTCCCTTGTCGGAGGTGCAGAGGAACGCCGGCGGAGCGCGGCGGACGGTCCGGTCGGTCATGTCGTGTACGACCGACGTCGGTCCGCAGCGTAAATTAATGAAGACGAGTGCGTCGCGCCGTCGTCGCGGTCGTATAGCGGCCGCCGGACCCCAGCGCCCCGAATCCGGCCCCGGCCTCCCTTGTCGGAGGTTCAGTGGCACGCCGGCGGAGCGCGGCGGACGGTCCGGTCGGTCATGTCGTGTACGACCGACGTCGGCCCGCAGCGTAGATTGATAAAGACGAGTGCGTCGCGCCGTCGTCGCGGTCGTATAGCGGCCGCCGGACCCCAGCGCCCCGAATCCGGCCCCGGCCTCCCTTGTCGGAGGTGCAGTGGCACGCCGGCGGAGCGCGGCGGATGGTCCGGTCGGTCATGTCGTGTACGACCGACGTCGGTCCGCGTCGCAGATTAATAAAGACGAAGACTGCGCGCAAAGGTGCTCGCACCGCCCGAAGGTGGTCGAAGGATATTCGCCTGACTAACGGAACGTTCGTCCCCGCGTACCGCGCGCCCCTCGAAAGGGGGGAGCGATCTGAGTACGGGAGCCGCGCAGGACGAACGCGTCTCGGACTTTACGTCCGCTCTGCGAAGTCAAACACCTCTCGTTCTAGCAACGTGTAAGCGTGCAAAACTTTGCGTAAGTGTAAAACCGATTAAACGCAGTACCGCTGGTTAACTGTATGAAAGATTACCCTGAACGGTGGATCACTTGGCTCGTGGGTCGATGAAGAACGCAGCTAATTGCGCGTCAACTTGTGAACTGCAGGACACTTGAACATCGACATTTCGAACGCACATTGCGGTCCTCGGATACTGTTCCTGGACCACTCCTGGCTGAGGGTCGTTTCAATTTCCACGACTGCCGGGTCGGCGTACCGCCGATAACGCGAAGGCCCCCCCATGTGGTGCGCGCGCGCAGTACACGCTCCCAATCGTGTGAGCGGAACGCGCGCCGTACGTACGGGGCGTCGGTCAAGCGCGAAAAGCGGACGGCCGCCGAGGCAAGAATCTGAGCGCTCGCGCACGAGCCGCCCCCCGATACCGCGAGCGCGCCATCGCGCTCGACGTCGGGGCGGCGCGCTAACGCGTCGCTTTAAACTATCGAACGATATAATCATTCGAGCCGACCGCCATCCGCGTACCGGTAAACGATGCCCGGGCGACGCGCCGGTCGACGTGTCCGAGTGTGAATCCCCCCGCCACCGAGATTCGTCCGGGGCGGCGCGAGGTATTCGTCCGACGTCCGATCGCGCGCGTTTAGCCCGAAGGATCCCGTTGCCTACGCGGCCTGTCGGCTATCGAAAGAAACCAATGAACGCGACCTCAGAGCAGGTGAGACTACCCGCTGAATTTAAGCATATTACTAAGCGGAGGAAAAGAAACTAACTAGGATTCCCTTAGTAGCGGCGAGCGAACAGGGAAGAGCCCAGCACCGAATCCCGCGTCCGGAGACGGACGCCGGGAAATGTGGTGTTAGGGAGGATCCGTTATCCCGAGGTAGCGCGGCGCGCCCAAGTCCTTCTTGAACGGGGCCACTTACCCAGAGAGGGTGCCAGGCCCGTAGCTGGCCGCCGCATGCCGCGGGAGGGTCTCTCCTCAGAGTCGGGTTGCTTGAGAGTGCAGCCCTAAGTGGGTGGTAAACTCCATCTAAGGCTAAATATTACCACGAGACCGATAGCGAACAAGTACCGTGAGGGAAAGTTGAAAAGAACTTTGAAGAGAGAGTTCAAGAGTACGTGAAACCGTTCAGGGGTAAACCTGAGAAACCCGAAAGGTCGAAAGGGGAGATTCAGACGCGTCTCTCGGAAAGTTCGCGAGCAACGGGCGTTGCGACGCGTGGCGTTCGCGCCGCGCGCGCCGCCCGTGGCCGTCGGACTCCGAACGCGTGCACTTCTCCTCCTGTAGGACGTCGTGACCCGTTGGGCGTCGGCCTAAGGCCCGCGGTGGAGCCCGCGCGCACCTCGGTGCGTTCGGACCCGCGGTGTCCCGGCCGGCCCGACCGACGGTAAAACTATGGCGCGGGGCCGCGACTTGTTCGCGTCCGGCACGTCGCAAGCGCGGACGGCAAACCTGGCATCCGGACCTAGCGCCGGATCCGGGCCCGCCCGGCTGTTGGCGGCGTTGTCCTCGGACAGACCCTGCACACGCCAGTCCACGGCGCTATAGCTTTGGGTACTTTCAGGACCCGTCTTGAAACACGGACCAAGGAGTCTAGCATGTGCGCGAGTCATTGGGACTAAACTAAACCTAAAGGCGCAATGAAAGTGAAGGTTCGCCTCGCGCGAACCGAGGGAGGATGGGCCGGCTCACGGACCGGCCCCGCACTCCCGGGGCGTCTCGTTCTC
>CAXIES010000487.1:0-280994 GCA_964023965.1 Melinopterus prodromus
TCGTAATTTTACCCGGAGTTTTAGTTGGGTTCGTAATTTTACCCGGACTTTTTAGTTGGGTTCGTATTTTTTACGCGGACTTTTAGTTGGGTTCGTAATTTTACCCGGAGTTTTAGTTGGGTTCGTAATTTTACCCGGAGTTTCACTTGGGTTCGTAATTTTACCCGGACTTTTTAGTTGGGTTCGTATTTTTTACCCGGACTTTTAGTTGGGTTCGTAATTTTACCCGGACTTTTTAGTTGGGTTCGTATTTTTTACCCGGACTTTTAGTTGGGTTCGTAATTTTACCCGGAGTTTTAGTTGGGTTCGTAATTTTACCCGGAGTTTTACTTGGGTTTGTAATTTTACCCGGAGTTTTACTTGGGTTCGTAATTTTACCCGGACTTTTTAGTTGGGTTCGTATTTTTTACCCGGAGTTTTAGTTGGGTTCGTAATTTTACCCGGACTTTTTAGTTGAGTTCGTATTTTTTACCCGGACTCTTAGTTGGGTTCGTAATTTTACCCGGAGTTTTAGTTGGGTTCGTATTTTTTACCCGGAGTTTTCGTTGGGTTCGTATTTTTTACCCGGAGTTTTAGTTGGGTTCGTATTTTTACCCGGAGTTTTAGTTGTGTTGGTAATTTTACCCGGAGTTTTAGTTGGGTTCATATTTTTTACCGGACTTTTTAGTTGGATTTGTATTTTTTACCCGGAGTTTTAGTTGGGTTCGTATTTTTTATCCGGAGTTTTAGTTGGGTTCGTATCTTTACCCGGAGTTTTAGTTGGGTTCGTATTTTTACCCGGAGTTTTAGTTGGGTTCGTATTTTTTACCCGGACTTTTTAGTTGGGTTAGTATTTTTGCCCGGAGTTTTAGTTGGGTTCGTATTTTTTATCCGGAGTTTTAGTTGGGTTCGTATTTTTACCCGGAGTTTTAGTTGGGTTCGTATTTTTACCCGGAGTTTTAGTTGGGTTCGTATTTTTTACCCGGACTTTTAGTTGGGTTCGTAATTTTACCCGGAGTTTTAGTTGGGTTCGAATTTTTTACCCGGAGTTTTAGTTGGGTTCGTATTTTTTACCCGGAGTTTTAGTTGGGTTCGTATTTTTACTCGGAGTTTTAGTTGTGTTGGTAATTTTACCCGGAGTTTTAGTTGGGTTCATATTTTTTACCCGGAGTTTTAGTTGGGTTCGTATTTTTACCCGGAGTTTTAGGTGGGTTCGTATTTTTACCCGGAGTTTTAGTTGGGTTCGTATTTTTTACCCGGGCTTTTTAGTTGGGTTAGTATTTTTGCCCGGAGTTTTAGTTGGGTTCTTATTTTTTACCCGGAGTTTTAGTTGGGTTCGTAATTTTACCCGGACTTTTTAGTTGGGTTCGTATTTTTTACCCGGAGTTTTAGTTGGGTTCGTAATTTTACCCGGAGTTTTAGTTGGGTTCGTAATTTTACCCGGAGTTTTAGTTGAGTTCGTAATTTTACCCGGAGTTTTAGTTGGGTTCGTATTTTTACCCGGAGTTTTAGTTGGGTTCGTATTTTTTACCCGGACTTTTTAGTTGGGTTAGTATTTTTGCCCGGAGTTTTAGTTGGGTTCGTATTTTTTACCCGGACTTTTAGTTGGGTTCGTAATTTTACCCGGAGTTTTAGTTGGGTTCGTAATTTTACCCGGAGTTTCTCTTGGGTTCGTAATTTTACCCGGACTTTTTAGTTGGGTTCGTATTTTTTACCCGGACTTTTAGTTGGGTTCGTAATTTTACCCGGACTTTTTAGTTGGGTTCGTATTTTTTACCCGGACTTTTAGTTGGGTTCGTAATTTTACCCGGAGTTTTAGTTGGGTTCGTAATTTTACCCGGAGTTTTACTTGGGTTCGTAATTTTACCCTGACTTTTTAGTTGGGTTCGTATTTTTTACCCGGAGTTTTAGTTGGGTTCGTAATTTTACCCGGACTTTTTAGTTGGGTTCGTATTTTTTACCCGGACTTTTAGTTGGGTTCGTAATTTTACCCGGAGTTTTAGTTGGGTTCGTATTTTTTACCCGGAATTTTCGTTGGGTTCGTATTTTTTACCCGGAGTTTTAGTTGGGTTCGTATTTTTACCCGGAGTTTTAGTTGTGTTGGTAATTTTACCCGGAGTTTTAGTTGGGTTCATAGTTTTTACCGGACTTTTTAGTTGGGTTTGTATTTTTTACCCGGAGTTTTAGTTGGGTTCGTATTTTTTATCCGGAGTTTTAGTTGGGTTCGTATTTTTACCCGGAGTTTTAGTTGGGTTCGTATTTTTACCCGGAGTTTTAGTTGGGTTCGTATTTTTTACCCGGACTTTTTAGTTCGGTTAGTATTTTTGCCCGGAGTTTTAGTTGGGTTCGTATTTTTTACCCGGAGTTTTAGTTGGGTTCGTAATTTTACCCGGACTTTTTAGTTGGGTTCGTATTTTTTAGTCGGACTTTTAGTTGGGTTCGTAATTTTACCCGGAGTTTTAGTTGGGTTCGTAGTTTTTACCCGGAGTTTTAGTTGGGTTCGTAATTTTACCCGGAGTTTTAGTTGGGTTCGTAATTTTACACGGAGTTTTAGTTGAGTTCGTAATTTTACCCGTAGTTTTAGTTGGGTTCGTAATTTTACCCGGACTTTTTAGTTGGGTTCGTAATTTTACCCGTACTTTTTAGTTGGGTTCGTATTTTTTACCCGGAGTTTTAGTTGGATTCGTAATTTTACCCGGAGTTTTAGTTGGGTTCGTAATTTTACCTAGACTTTTTAGTTGGGTTCGTATTTTTTACCCGGACTTTTAGTTGGGTTCGTAATTTTACCCGGAGTTTTAGTTGGGTTCGAATTTTTTAGCCGGAGTTTTAGTTGGGTTCGTATTTTTTACCCGGAGTTTTAGTTGGGTTCGTATTTTTACTCGGAGTTTTAGTTGTGTTGGTAATTTTACCCGGAGTTTTAGTTGGGTTCATATTTTTTACCCGGAGTTTTAGTTGGGTTCGTATTTTTACCCGGAGTTTTAGTTGGGTTCGTATTTTTACCCGGAGTTTTAGTTGGGTTCGTAATTTTACCCGGAGTTTTAGTTGGGTTCGTAATTTTACCCGGAGTTTTAGTTGGGTTCGTAATTTTTCCCGGAGTTTTACTTGGGTTCGTAATTTTACCCGGAGTTTTACTTGGGTTCGTAATTTTACCCGGAGTTTTAGTTGGGTTCGTAATTTTACCCGGAGTTTTAGTTGGGTTCGTAATTTTACCCGGACTTTTTAGTTGGGTTCGTATTTTTTACGCGGACTTTTAGTTGGGTTCGTAATTTTACCCGGAGTTTTAGTTGGGTTCGTAATTTTACCCGGAGTTTCACTTGGGTTCGTAATTTTACCCGGACTTTTTAGTTGGGTTCGTATTTTTTACCCGGACTTTTAGTTGGGTTCGTAATTTTACCCGGACTTTTTAGTTGGGTTCGTATTTTTTACCCGGACTTTTAGTTGGGTTCGTAATTTTACCCGGAGTTTTAGTTGGGTTCGTAATTTTACCCGGAGTTTTACTTGGGTTTGTAATTTTACCCGGAGTTTTACTTGGGTTCGTAATTTTACCCGGACTTTTTAGTTGGGTTCGTATTTTTTACCCGGAGTTTTAGTTGGGTTCGTAATTTTACCCGGACTTTTTAGTTGAGTTCGTATTTTTTACCCGGACTCTTAGTTGGGTTCGTAATTTTACCCGGAGTTTTCGTTGGGTTCGTATTTTTTACCCGGAGTTTTAGTTGGGTTCGTATTTTTACCCGGAGTTTTAGTTGTGTTGGTAATTTTACCCGGAGTTTTAGTTGGGTTCATATTTTTTACCGGACTTTTTAGTTGGATTTGTATTTTTTACCCGGAGTTTTAGTTGGGTTCGTATTTTTTATCCGGAGTTTTAGTTGGGTTCGTATCTTTACCCGGAGTTTTAGTTGGGTTCGTATTTTTACCCGGAGTTTTAGTTGGGTTCGTATTTTTTACCCGGACTTTTTAGTTGGGTTAGTATTTTTGCCCGGAGTTTTAGTTGGGTTCGTATTTTTTATCCGGAGTTTTAGTTGGGTTCGTATTTTCACCCGGAGTTTTAGTTGGGTTCGTATTTTTACCCGGAGTTTTAGTTGGGTTCGTATTTTTTACCCGGACTTTTAGTTGGGTTCGTAATTTTACCCGGAGTTTTAGTTGGGTTCGAATTTTTTACCCGGAGTTTTAGTTGGGTTCGTATTTTTTACCCGGAGTTTTAGTTGGGTTCGTATTTTTACTCGGAGTTTTAGTTGTGTTGGTAATTTTACCCGGAGTTTTAGTTGGGTTCATATTTTTTACCCGGAGTTTTAGTTGGGTTCGTATTTTTACCCGGAGTTTTAGTTGGGTTCGTATTTTTACCCGGAGTTTTAGTTGGGTTCGTATTTTTTACCCGGGCTTTTTAGTTGGGTTAGTATTTTTGCCCGGAGTTTTAGTTGGGTTCTTATTTTTTACCCGGAGTTTTAGTTGGGTTCGTAATTTTACCCGGACTTTTTAGTTGGGTTCGTATTTTTTACCCGGAGTTTTAGTTGGGTTCGTAATTTTACCCGGAGTTTTAGTTGGGTTCGTAATTTTACCCGGAGTTTTAGTTGAGTTCGTAATTTTACCCGGAGTTTTAGTTGGGTTCGTATTTTTACCCGGAGTTTTAGTTGGGTTCGTATTTTTTACCCGGACTTTTTAGTTGGGTTAGTATTTTTGCCCGGAGTTTTAGTTGGGTTCGTATTTGTTACCCGGACTTTTAGTTGGGTTCGTAATTTTACCCGGAGTTTTAGTTGGGTTCGTAATTTTACCCGGAGTTTCTCTTGGGTTCGTAATTTTACCCGGACTTTTTAGTTGGGTTCGTATTTTTTACCCGGACTTTTAGTTGGGTTCGTAATTTTACCCGGACTTTTTAGTTGGGTTCGTATTTTTTACCCGGACTTTTACTTGGGTTCGTAATTTTACCCGGAGTTTTAGTTGGGTTCGTAATTTTACCCGGAGTTTTACTTGGGTTCGTAATTTTACCCTAACTTTTTAGTTGGGTTCGTATTTTTTACCCGGAGTTTTAGTTGGGTTCGTAATTTTACCCGGACTTTTTAGTTGGGTTCGTATTTTTTACCCGGACTTTTAGTTGGGTTCGTAATTTTACCCGGAGTTTTAGTTGGGTTCGTATTTTTTACCCGGAGTTTTCGTTGGGTTCGTATTTTTTACCCGGAGTTTTAGTTGGGTTCGTATTTTTACCCGGAGTTTTAGTTGTGTTGGTAATTTTACCCGGAGTTTTAGTTGGGTTCATAGTTTTTACCGGACTTTTTAGTTGGGTTTGTATTTTTTACCCGGAGTTTTAGTTGGGTTCGTATTTTTTATCCGGAGTTTTAGTTGGGTTCGTATTTTTACCCGGAGTTTTAGTTGGGTTCGTATTTTTACCCGGAGTTTTAGTTGGGTTCGTATTTTTTACCCGGACTTTTTAGTTGGGTTAGTATTTTTGCCCGGAGTTTTAGTTGGGTTCGTATTTTTACCCGGAGTTTTAGTTGGGTTCGTATTTTTTACCCGGACTTTTTAGTTGGGTTAGTATTTTTGCCCGGAGTTTTAGTTGGGTTCGTATTTTTTATCCGGAGTTTTAGTTGGGTTCGTATTTTTACCCGGAGTTTTAGTTGGGTTCGTATTTTTACCCGGAGTTTTAGTTGGGTTCGTATTTTTTACCCGGACTTTTAGTTGGGTTCGTAATTTTACCCGGAGTTTTAGTTGGGTTCGAATTTTTTACCCGGAGTTTTAGTTGGGTTCGTATTTTTTACCCGGAGTTTTAGTTGGGTTCGTATTTTTACTCGGAGTTTTAGTTGTGTTGGTAATTTTACCCGGAGTTTTAGTTGGGTTCATATTTTTTACCCGGAGTTTTAGTTGGGTTCGTATTTTTACCCGGAGTTTTAGTTGGGTTCGTATTTTTACCCGGAGTTTTAGTTGGGTTCGTATTTTTTACCCGGGCTTTTTAGTTGGGTTAGTATTTTTGCCCGGAGTTTTAGTTGGGTTCTTATTTTTTACCCGGAGTTTTAGTTGGGTTCGTAATTTTACCCGGACTTTTTAGTTGGGTTCGTATTTTTTACCCGGAGTTTTAGTTGGGTTCGTAATTTTACCCGGAGTTTTAGTTGGGTTCGTAATTTTACCCGGAGTTTTAGTTGAGTTCGTAATTTTACCCGGAGTTTTAGTTGGGTTCGTATTTTTACCCGGAGTTTTAGTTGGGTTCGTATTTTTTACCCGGACTTTTTAGTTGGGTTAGTATTTTTGCCCGGAGTTTTAGTTGGGTTCGTATTTTTTACCCGGACTTTTAGTTGGGTTCGTAATTTTACCCGGAGTTTTAGTTGGGTTCGTAATTTTACCCGGAGTTTCTCTTGGGTTCGTAATTTTACCCGGACTTTTTAGTTGGGTTCGTATTTTTTACCCGGACTTTTAGTTGGGTTCGTAATTTTACCCGGACTTTTTAGTTGGGTTCGTATTTTTTACCCGGACTTTTAGTTGGGTTCGTAATTTTACCCGGAGTTTTAGTTGGGTTCGTAATTTTACCCGGAGTTTTACTTGGGTTCGTAATTTTACCCTGACTTTTTAGTTGGGTTCGTATTTTTTACCCGGAGTTTTAGTTGGGTTCGTAATTTTACCCGGACTTTTTAGTTGGGTTCGTATTTTTTACCCGGACTTTTAGTTGGGTTCGTAATTTTACCCGGAGTTTTAGTTGGGTTCGTATTTTTTACCCGGAGTTTTCGTTGGGTTCGTATTTTTTACCCGGAGTTTTAGTTGGGTTCGTATTTTTACCCGGAGTTTTAGTTGTGTTGGTAATTTTACCCGGAGTTTTAGTTGGGTTCATAGTTTTTACCGGACTTTTTAGTTGGGTTTGTATTTTTTACCCGGAGTTTTAGTTGGGTTCGTATTTTTTATCCGGAGTTTTAGTTGGGTTCGTATTTTTACCCGGAGTTTTAGTTGGGTTCGTATTTTTACCCGGAGTTTTAGTTGGGTTCGTATTTTTTACCCGGACTTTTTAGTTGGGTTAGTATTTTTGCCCGGAGTTTTAGTTGGGTTCGTATTTTTTACCCGGAGTTTTAGTTGGGTTCGTAATTTTACCCGGACTTTTTAGTTGGGTTCGTATTTTTTACTCGGACTTTTAGTTGGGTTCGTAATTTTACCCGGAGTTTTAGTTGGGTTCGTAGTTTTTACCCGGAGTTTTAGTTGGGTTCGTAATTTTACCCGGAGTTTTAGTTGGGTTCGTAATTTTACACGGAGTTTTAGTTGAGTTCGTAATTTTACCCGGAGTTTTAGTTGGGTTCGTAATTTTACCCGGACTTTTTAGTTGGGTTCGTAATTTTACCCGGACTTTTTAGTTGGGTTCGTATTTTTTACCCGGAGTTTTAGTTGGGTTCGTAATTTTACCCGGAGTTTTAGTTGGGTTCGTAATTTTACCTAGACTTTTTAGTTGGGTTCGTATTTTTTACCCGGACTTTTAGTTGGGTTCGTAATTTTACCCGGAGTTTTAGTTGGGTTCGTATTTTTACCCGGAGTTTTAGTTGGGTTCGTAATTTTACCCGGAGTTTTAGTTGGGTTCGTAATTTTACCCGGAGTTTTAGTTGGGTTCGTAATTTTTCCCGGAGTTTTACTTGGGTTCGTAATTTTACCCGGAGTTTTACTTGGGTTCGTAATTTTACCCGGAGTTTTAGTTGGGTTCGTAATTTTACCCGGAGTTTTAGTTGGGTTCGTAATTTTACCCGGACTTTTTAGTTGGGTTCGTATTTTTTACGCGGACTTTTAGTTGGGTTCGTAATTTTACCCGGAGTTTTAGTTGGGTTCGTAATTTTACCCGGAGTTTCACTTGGGTTCGTAATTTTACCCGGACTTTTTAGTTGGGTTCGTATTTTTTACCCGGACTTTTAGTTGGGTTCGTAATTTTACCCGGACTTTTTAGTTGGGTTCGTATTTTTTACCCGGACTTTTAGTTGGGTTCGTAATTTTACCCGGAGTTTTAGTTGGGTTCGTAATTTTACCCGGAGTTTTACTTGGGTTTGTAATTTTACCCGGAGTTTTACTTGGGTTCGTAATTTTACCCGGACTTTTTAGTTGGGTTCGTATTTTTTACCCGGAGTTTTAGTTGGGTTCGTAATTTTACCCGGACTTTTTAGTTGAGTTCGTATTTTTTACCCGGACTCTTAGTTGGGTTCGTAATTTTACCCGGAGTTTTAGTTGGGTTCGTATTTTTTACCCGGAGTTTTCGTTGGGTTCGTATTTTTTACCCGGAGTTTTAGTTGGGTTCGTATTTTTACCCGGAGTTTTAGTTCTGTTGGTAATTTTACCCGGAGTTTTAGTTGGGTTCATATTTTTTACCGGACTTTTTAGTTGGATTTGTATTTTTTACCCGGAGTTTTAGTTGGGTTCGTATTTTTTATCCGGAGTTTTAGTTGGGTTCGTATCTTTACCCGGAGTTTTAGTTGGGTTCGTATTTTTACCCGGAGTTTTAGTTGGGTTCGTATTTTTTACCCGGACTTTTTAGTTGGGTTAGTATTTTTGCCCGGAGTTTTAGTTGGGTTCGTATTTTTTATCCGGAGTTTTAGTTGGGTTCGTATTTTCACCCGGAGTTTTAGTTGGGTTCGTATTTTTACCCGGAGTTTTAGTTGGGTTCGTATTTTTTACCCGGACTTTTAGTTGGGTTCGTAATTTTACCCGGAGTTTTAGTTGGGTTCGAATTTTTTACCCGGAGTTTTAGTTGGGTTCGTATTTTTTACCCGGAGTTTTAGTTGGGTTCGTATTTTTACTCGGAGTTTTAGTTGTGTTGGTAATTTTACCCGGAGTTTTAGTTGGGTTCATATTTTTTACCCGGAGTTTTAGTTGGGTTCGTATTTTTACCCGGAGTTTTAGTTGGGTTCGTATTTTTACCCGGAGTTTTAGTTGGGTTCGTATTTTTTACCCGGGCTTTTTAGTTGGGTTAGTATTTTTGCCCGGAGTTTTAGTTGGGTTCTTATTTTTTACCCGGAGTTTTAGTTGGGTTCGTAATTTTACCCGGACTTTTTAGTTGGGTTCGTATTTTTTACCCGGAGTTTTAGTTGGGTTCGTAATTTTACCCGGAGTTTTAGTTGGGTTCGTAATTTTACCCGGAGTTTTAGTTGAGTTCGTAATTTTACCCGGAGTTTTAGTTGGGTTCGTATTTTTACCCGGAGTTTTAGTTGGGTTCGTATTTTTTACCCGGACTTTTTAGTTGGGTTAGTATTTTTGCCCGGAGTTTTAGTTGGGTTCGTATTTGTTACCCGGACTTTTAGTTGGGTTCGTAATTTTACCCGGAGTTTTAGTTGGGTTCGTAATTTTACCCGGAGTTTCTCTTGGGTTCGTAATTTTACCCGGACTTTTTAGTTGGGTTCGTATTTTTTACCCGGACTTTTAGTTGGGTTCGTAATTTTACCCGGACTTTTTAGTTGGGTTCGTATTTTTTACCCGGACTTTTACTTGGGTTCGTAATTTTACCCGGAGTTTTAGTTGGGTTCGTAATTTTACCCGGAGTTTTACTTGGGTTCGTAATTTTACCCTGACTTTTTAGTTGGGTTCGTATTTTTTACACGGAGTTTTAGTTGGGTTCGTAATTTTACCCGGACTTTTTAGTTGGGTTCGTATTTTTTACCCGGACTTTTAGTTGGGTTCGTAATTTTACCCGGAGTTTTAGTTGGGTTCGTATTTTTTACCCGGAGTTTTCGTTGGGTTCGTATTTTTTACCCGGAGTTTTAGTTGGGTTCGTATTTTTACCCGGAGTTTTAGTTGTGTTGGTAATTTTACCCGGAGTTTTAGTTGGGTTCATAGTTTTTACCGGACTTTTTAGTTGGGTTTGTATTTTTTACCCGGAGTTTTAGTTGGGTTCGTATTTTTTATCCGGAGTTTTAGTTGGGTTCGTATTTTTACCCGGAGTTTTAGTTGGGTTCGTATTTTTACCCGGAGTTTTAGTTGGGTTCGTATTTTTTACCCGGATTTTTTAGTTGGGTTAGTATTTTTGCCCGGAGTTTTAGTTGGGTTCGTATTTTTACCCGGAGTTTTAGTTGGGTTCGTATTTTTTACCCGGACTTTTTAGTTGGGTTAGTATTTTTGCCCGGAGTTTTAGTTGGGTTCGTATTTTTTATCCGGAGTTTTAGTTGGGTTCGTATTTTTACCCGGAGTTTTAGTTGGGTTCGTATTTTTACCCGGAGTTTTAGTTGGGTTCGTATTTTTTACCCGGACTTTTAGTTGGGTTCGTAATTTTACCCGGAGTTTTAGTTGGGTTCGAATTTTTTACCCGGAGTTTTAGTTGGGTTCGTATTTTTTACCCGGAGTTTTAGTTGGGTTCGTATTTTTACTCGGAGTTTTAGTTGTGTTGGTAATTTTACCCGGAGTTTTAGTTGGGTTCATATTTTTTACCCGGAGTTTTAGTTGGGTTCGTATTTTTACCCGGAGTTTTAGTTGGGTTCGTATTTTTACCCGGAGTTTTAGTTGGGTTCGTATTTTTTACCCGGGCTTTTTAGTTGGGTTAGTATTTTTGCCCGGAGTTTTAGTTGGGTTCTTATTTTTTACCCGGAGTTTTAGTTGGGTTCGTAATTTTACCCGGACTTTTTAGTTGGGTTCGTATTTTTTACCCGGAGTTTTAGTTGGGTTCGTAATTTTACCCGGAGTTTTAGTTGGGTTCGTAATTTTACCCGGAGTTTTAGTTGAGTTCGTAATTTTACCCGGAGTTTTAGTTGGGTTCGTATTTTTACCCGGAGTTTTAGTTGGGTTCGTATTTTTTACCCGGACTTTTTAGTTGGGTTAGTATTTTTGCCCGGAGTTTTAGTTGGGTTCGTATTTTTTACCCGGACTTTTAGTTGGGTTCGTAATTTTACCCGGAGTTTTAGTTGGGTTCGTAATTTTACCCGGAGTTTCTCTTGGGTTCGTAATTTTACC
Source organism: Melinopterus prodromus (assembly GCA_964023965.1). Classification (NCBI taxonomy): domain Eukaryota; kingdom Metazoa; phylum Arthropoda; class Insecta; order Coleoptera; family Scarabaeidae; genus Melinopterus; species Melinopterus prodromus. The sequence goes on from CAXIES010000487.1 coordinate 10,864, forward strand.
CGGACTTTTTAGTTGGGTTCGTATTTTTTACCCGGACTTTTAGTTGGGTTCGTAATTTTACCCGGACTTTTTAGTTGGGTTCGTATTTTTTACCCGGACTTTTAGTTGGGTTCGTAATTTTACCCGGAGTTTTAGTTGGGTTCGTAATTTTACCCGGAGTTTTACTTGGGTTCGTAATTTTACCCTGACTTTTTAGTTGGGTTCGTATTTTTTACCCGGAGTTTTAGTTGGGTTCGTAATTTTACCCGGACTTTTTAGTTGGGTTCGTATTTTTTACCCGGACTTTTAGTTGGGTTCGTAATTTTACCCGGAGTTTTAGTTGGGTTCGTATTTTTTACCCGGAGTTTTCGTTGGGTTCGTATTTTTTACCCGGAGTTTTAGTTGGGTTCGTATTTTTACCCGGAGTTTTAGTTGTGTTGGTAATTTTACCCGGAGTTTTAGTTGGGTTCATAGTTTTTACCGGACTTTTTAGTTGGGTTTGTATTTTTTACCCGGAGTTTTAGTTGGGTTCGTATTTTTTATCCGGAGTTTTAGTTGGGTTCGTATTTTTACCCGGAGTTTTAGTTGGGTTCGTATTTTTACCCGGAGTTTTAGTTGGGTTCGTATTTTTTACCCGGACTTTTTAGTTGGGTTAGTATTTTTGCCCGGAGTTTTAGTTGGGTTCGTATTTTTTACCCGGAGTTTTAGTTGGGTTCGTAATTTTACCCGGACTTTTTAGTTGGGTTCGTATTTTTTACTCGGACTTTTAGTTGGGTTCGTAATTTTACCCGGAGTTTTAGTTGGGTTCGTAGTTTTTACCCGGAGTTTTAGTTGGGTTCGTAATTTTACCCGGAGTTTTAGTTGGGTTCGTAATTTTACACGGAGTTTTAGTTGAGTTCGTAATTTTACCCGGAGTTTTAGTTGGGTTCGTAATTTTACCCGGACTTTTTAGTTGGGTTCGTAATTTTACCCGGACTTTTTAGTTGGGTTCGTATTTTTTACCCGGAGTTTTAGTTGGGTTCGTAATTTTACCCGGAGTTTTAGTTGGGTTCGTAATTTTACCTAGACTTTTTAGTTGGGTTCGTATTTTTTACCCGGACTTTTAGTTGGGTTCGTAATTTTACCCGGAGTTTTAGTTGGGTTCGAATTTTTTACCCGGAGTTTTAGTTGGGTTCGTATTTTTTACCCGGAGTTTTAGTTGGGTTCGTATTTTTACTCGGAGTTTTAGTTGTGTTGGTAATTTTACCCGGAGTTTTAGTTGGGTTCATATTTTTTACCCGGAGTTTTAGTTGGGTTCGTATTTTTACCCGGAGTTTTAGTTGGGTTCGTATTTTTACCCGGAGTTTTAGTTGGGTTCGTAATTTTACCCGGAGTTTTAGTTGGGTTCGTAATTTTACCCGGAGTTTTAGTTGGGTTCGTAATTTTACCCGGAGTTTTACTTGGGTTCGTAATTTTACCCGGAGTTTTACTTGGGTTCGTAATTTTACCCGGAGTTTTAGTTGGGTTCGTAATTTTACCCGGAGTTTTAGTTGGGTTCGTAATTTTACCCGGACTTTTTAGTTGGGTTCGTATTTTTTACGCGGACTTTTAGTTGGGTTCGTAATTTTACCCGGAGTTTTAGTTGGGTTCGTAATTGTACCCGGAGTTTCACTTGGGTTCGTAATTTTACCCGGACTTTTTAGTTGGGTTCGTATTTTTTACCCGGACTTTTAGTTGGGTTCGTAATTTTACCCGGACTTTTTAGTTGGGTTCGTATTTTTTACCCGGACTTTTAGTTGGGTTCGTAATTTTACCCGGAGTTTTAGTTGGGTTCGTAATTTTACCCGGAGTTTTACTTGGGTTCGTAATTTTACCCGGAGTTTTACTTGGGTTCGTAATTTTACCCGGACTTTTTAGTTGGGTTCGTATTTTTTACCCGGAGTTTTAGTTGGGTTCGTAATTTTACCCGGACTTTTTAGTTGAGTTCGTATTTTTTACCCGGACTCTTAGTTGGGTTCGTAATTTTACCCGGAGTTTTAGTTGGGTTCGTATTTTTTACCCGGAGTTTTCGTTGGGTTCGTATTTTTTACCCGGAGTTTTAGTTGGGTTCGTATTTTTACCCGGAGTTTTAGTTGTGTTGGTAATTTTACCCGGAGTTTTAGTTGGGTTCATATTTTTTACCGGACTTTTTAGTTGGATTTGTATTTTTTACCCGGAGTTTTAGTTGGGTTCGTATTTTTTATCCGGAGTTTTAGTTGGGTTCGTATTTTTACCCGGAGTTTTAGTTGGGTTCGTATTTTTACCCGGAGTTTTAGTTGGGTTCGTATTTTTTACCCGGACTTTTTAGTTGGGTTAGTATTTTTGCCCGGAGTTTTAGTTGGGTTCGTATTTTTTATCCGGAGTTTTAGTTGGGTTCGTATTTTTACCCGGAGTTTTAGTTGGGTTCGTATTTTTACCCGGAGTTTTAGTTGGGTTCGTATTTTTTACCCGGACTTTTAGTTGGGTTCGTAATTTTACCCGGAGTTTTAGTTGGGTTCGAATTTTTTACCCGGAGTTTTAGTTGGGTTCGTATTTTTTACCCGGAGTTTTAGTTGGGTTCGTATTTTTACTCGGAGTTTTAGTTGTGTTGGTAATTTTACCCGGAGTTTTAGTTGGGTTCATATTTTTTACCCGGAGTTTTAGTTGGGTTCGTATTTTTACCCGGAGTTTTAGTTGGGTTCGTATTTTTACCCGGAGTTTTAGTTGGGTTCGTATTTTTTACCCGGGCTTTTTAGTTGGGTTAGTATTTTTGCCCGGAGTTTTAGTTGGGTTCTTATTTTTTACCCGGAGTTTTAGTTGGGTTCGTAATTTTACCCGGACTTTTTAGTTGGGTTCGTATTTTTTACCCGGAGTTTTAGTTGGGTTCGTAATTTTACCCGGAGTTTTAGTTGGGTTCGTAATTTTACCCGGAGTTTTAGTTGAGTTCGTAATTTTACCCGGAGTTTTAGTTGGGTTCGTATTTTTACCCGGAGTTTTAGTTGGGTTCGTATTTTTTACCCGGACTTTTTAGTTGGGTTAGTATTTTTGCCCGGAGTTTTAGTTGGGTTCGTATTTTTTACCCGGACTTTTAGTTGGGTTCGTAATTTTACCCGGAGTTTTAGTTGGGTTCGTAATTTTACCCGGAGTTTCTCTTGGGTTCGTAATTTTACCCGGACTTTTTAGTTGGGTTCGTATTTTTTACCCGGACTTTTAGTTGGGTTCGTAATTTTACCCGGACTTTTTAGTTGGGATCGTATTTTTTACCCGGACTTTTAGTTGGGTTCGTAATTTTACCCGGAGTTTTAGTTGGGTTCGTAATTTTACCCGGAGTTTTACTTGGGTTCGTAATTTTACCCTGACTTTTTAGTTGGGTTCGTATTTTTTACCCGGAGTTTTAGTTGGGTTCGTAATTTTACCCGGACTTTTTAGTTGGGTTCGTATTTTTTACCCGGACTTTTAGTTGGGTTCGTAATTTTACCCGGAGTTTTAATAATAATAATAATAATAATAATAATAATAATCCATTTATTGCCCAACAGAAGTTCCAGTTACAGGACAATCTTTCATAAACCAGCATACAAAATACATTACACATATGTTTAATTGCAAAAGTAATAAAGTTCACTAATCAACATTGCAGTACTCTTGCATAAAAAAATCATAGAAAAATAACAGAACAAATTCGTGCACATTGCACACGTATATAAAGAAAATGAAAAAGCATACAATCAAACAAAACTCAGCCGAAATGATCAATAGCTATGGCAGTGAGTTGCTTCAGAGATGTACAATTAATATCGCACGCACTTGACAACTTGTTGTAGTTACTACACATGGCAAACACAGGTGCCCTCAACAACACATTGGTTCTAGCGCGGGGACAGTAGAAAGTATTCTCAGAACGGGAGGATACACGCGGCACCGAAAACAACACCTGAGAGAGCAACGGCGGGCTGTCAACCCCGTTGTGCAAAAGCTTATACAAAAACGACAAGCTAATAACAAATCTTCTACACTCCAACGACAGAACTCCGAATCGCGACAGCAATAATCCATGATCACAACCGCGCTGGGGATAATACCCATCGACACGAAACGAGAGAAACTTCACGAATTTTCTCTGAATAGCCTCGAGCGCACACTTATGGACATCATAAAGTGGGCACCAAATCAAAGCCGCATACTCAAGTCTTGATCTCACTAGCGCATAGTATAATGCTTTTAAAGCAGCGACACTAGAGAAGGATCTACAATTCCGAATGATAAAACCAAGCATTCTTCTCGAGGACGAGGCAATAGTGTTAATATGCTCCACAAATGTCATCCTGCCGTCAAATGTAACACCAAGGTCACGCAGCAGCGGGGTGCGCGCTAGTATTGTGCCATTCATCTCGTAATGAAAATCGATTGGATGTTGTCTTCTAGTAAACGTCATAACCCTGCACTTGGAAGCATTCAGGGACAGGCAGTTCTCCACACACCAACCGTCGACACGGTCAAGCTGCTCCTGCAGGTACAGGCAATCATCAGTGCTCTCAATGGAAGTAAAAATTTTCAAGTCATCTGCATACAGCACCTTGTGAGAATCAATGCGCGACGCCAAATCGTCTATGAAGATCAAGAAAAGCAGGGGGCCCAAGTTTGAGCCCTGCGGTACACCAGATGCGGCCAGGAATCCACGGGAAACAAACCCATTGTAATGCACGTACTGCTGTCTGGAGTCAAAGTAGGATTGAAAAAATGCTGACAGTGAGCTGCTGAATCCGTACTGGTTCAGTTTCCTCAAAAGTATAGAGTGGCTGATCCTGTCGAAAGCCTTGGCAAAATCAGTGTAGATGACGTCTACCTGTCCTCGCCCATCCAAGATCTCCGCGGTATACTGTGTAAAATATGCGAGGTTGGTAACAGTTGAACGCCCTTCGACAAATCCATGTTGGTGGGGAGAGATGTAGCCTGATACAGACGGGTAGATGTGACTATGCAGCGACATTTCGAGGACCTTGGCAAAATTCGGCAAGATTGTGATAGGCCTATAATTGGCGATAACACTCGGATCGCCGCTCTTGAGGACGGGGCATATGCGTGACAGTTTCCATACAGCGGGAAAAGTTGATGTACTCAGAGATAAATTGAATAGAGATGTCAGCGGTTTGGTGAATACATCAACACAGTCCCTCAACAAAAAGCTTGGGACCTGGTCATGACCAGCCGTCATTTTATTAGATAGCCTGAGTATAGACCTCCTCACAGTGTCGCAGGACAACACTTCCACATTGATAATGGGCACATTGCTAACATTATACCCATGGTCCAGCACAGTATCATCGGATGGTAAATATACAGACCCAAAATAGTCTGCAAATGCATTCACAATTGCGTCTGGATCCTCCAAGGTGACGTCACCGCTTCTCATCTTTCCAGGAATTCTTGAGGATTGTTTCTTATTATGAATGTATGACCAAAAAAATTTAGGATCCGAAGTGATGGAGCTCTCCACACTACTCAGATATGCGTCGTACGCCGCCCTCACCTGCAACTTCACCTGGGCTCTCACTCTGCGAAAGTTTTCAAGGACTGTAAGATTGCCATGCTTCTTGTAGTTGGCGTGGTATTGGTTTTTCAGTCTTAGACCGCGGATTATCTCCGGAGTATACCATACAGGAAAATCGGATTTTTTACCTCTAGAGCGGGGTACGTACAGATCAAAAGCTGAGTAAAGAGCATCGTAAAATGCCGAGCAAGCCCGGTTGACATCAGCGTATCCATCCAAGAACGACCAATCCAGATTTAATAGAGCCGTATATAACTCAGGAAAGTTTGCTTTTCTGAAATTGTATTGTTGATTCGCTGAATGTGCTTTAAACGTCGGAAGATGAGTATGCGTCACGGATAAATCAATCGAGAGCGCGGGATGGTACAGATCAATGGGTAGCATCGGGATGGTATTCCGTGTAACCTCACACATCATATTTGTCAAAATTAAATCTAATAAGCGCCCGCTAGTGTTAATTACATTATTCACCTGCTTAAAGTCTAATAATTCCATACAATTGTTCATAATACGGGATTTTGAGTTGCTGATATTTTCGCTGTTGAAAAGTGGTACATTGAAGTCACCCATTACAAGTACATTAGACATATTACAGAGAAGCAATTCAAACTGTTCCAGGAACATCTCAAAATCATGAACACTTACATTAGGGGGAACATAAACAACCAGTACATGAAACGATGCAAATGAAATATTAATTCTACAGCCGACTACGTCTATACTGGGTATGGTGTTTAGTCTAGATATATCTACCTCTTCAACCGCAATATCCCTCCTTACAGCTAATAACACTCCGCCACCACGCGAACAACCAACTTCTTCAAATCTTCTATCAGCCCGGAACACAGAATACGCACCCGTAAAACACTCGGTGCTAGAGATGTCGTCAGACAGCCAGGTCTCGGACAGCGCAATAACGTCAAACTCGTTGTCACTAACAGCTACGTACAAATCACCAATCTTTGTCCTTAGGCCACGAACATTCTGGTAATATGCCGTGACATGATGTTTATCTTCTGTGGGCAGTATCAGTTTTCCGAATCAGCGGTAGTAATCTTCGGGACACCCCTCAAATACTTAATTCGGAGATTTGTTTCACCATTAGCTGTTCTATTCTCCAGTTGCTGCTTGAGAGCACGATAATGCTGTTGCTGCCTCTGCGTTCGATCGAAGGACACAGAAACACCCATCCAGGTTTCGCTTCCCTTTAAAACACCCGCGCTCTTAATAACCTCATGGACACTCCTTTCCTCCTTAAATTGAACCTTTATCGGACGTGCCGCAACCCTGGTCGGATCGAACTTCCCGAGTCGCCACGCACTAAAATCGGCATCAACCGACAGAGCCTGAAGAACCTCAGCCATCGATTCCCTTTCGCGAGATTCACGCTGGGGTTTCGTGGCATTTGAGATCTCCTTCACGCCAAACACGATAATGTTTGTTCTTCTTTTCTCACGCTCACGAAATTCGCATAAGATATCCTCAAATATGTTGTCATCAATGGACTCGCATGTAGTAGGCACCGAGCGAGCTTTTAATTCGCTAACCTCATTCGTCAATGCTACGATCGCAGCCTTGAGCTCATTAACATCGACTCCAACCGCAGTACAAGTGATGCAGGTCCAAGTCAGACTTTTCCTAGTTTTCAGCGTTCTAACATCCGAAGCCGTGAGATCAACGCAGGAGTGATTAAATATTTTTTTGCATACGCAACAATTGACAACCTTATGCTCCTCGACAACTGCACCGCAGCAAGCACAAACTGAACCGGAAGGCATAATCGGTACGATCGAACCCTACCCGTATAATAATATCTCGAATATTGTTTGAGGGTCACTGGATTTCGGGTCTGGGTCACTGGAGTTTTAGTTGGGTTCGTATTTTTTACCCGGAGTTTTCGTTGGGTTCGTATTTTTTACCCGGAGTTTTAGTTGGGTTCGTATTTTTACCCGGAGTTTTAGTTGTGTTGGTAATTTTACCCGGAGTTTTAGTTGGGTTCATAGTTTTTACCGGACTTTTTAGTTGGGTTTGTATTTTTTACCCGGAGTTTTAGTTGGGTTCGTATTTTTTATCCGGAGTTTTAGTTGGGTTCGTATTTTTACCCGGAGTTTTAGTTGGGTTCGTATTTTTACCCGGAGTTTTAGTTGGGTTCGTATTTTTTACCCGGACTTTTTAGTTGGGTTAGTATTTTTGCCCGGAGTTTTAGTTGGGTTCGTATTTTTTACCCGGAGTTTTAGTTGGGTTCGTAATTTTACCCGGACTTTTTAGTTGGGTTCGTATTTTTTACTCGGACTTTTAGTTGGGTTCGTAATTTTACCCGGAGTTTAAGTTGGGTTCGTAGTTTTTACCCGGAGTTTTAGTTGGGTTCGTAATTTTACCCGGAGTTTTAGTTGGGTTCGTAATTTTACACGGAGTTTTAGTTGAGTTCGTAATTTTACCCGGAGTTTTAGTTGGGTTCGTAATTTTACCCGGACTTTTTAGTTGGGTTCGTAATTTTACCCGGACTTTTTAGTTGGGTTCGTATTTTTTACCCGGAGTTTTAGTTGGGTTCGTAATTTTACCCGGAGTTTTAGTTGGGTTCGTAATTTTACCTAGACTTTTTAGTTGGGTTCGTATTTTTTACCCGGACTTTTAGTTGGGTTCGTAATTTTACCCGGAGTTTTAGTTGGGTTCGAATTTTTTACCCGGAGTTTTAGTTGGGTTCGTATTTTTTACCCGGAGTTTTAGTTGGGTTCGTATTTTTACTCGGAGTTTTAGTTGTGTTGGTAATTTTACCCGGAGTTTTAGTTGGGTTCATATTTTTTACCCGGAGTTTTAGTTGGGTTCGTATTTTTACCCGGAGTTTTAGTTGGGTTCGTATTTTTACCCGGAGTTTTAGTTGGGTTCGTAATTTTACCCGGAGTTTTAGTTGGGTTCGTAATTTTACCCGGAGTTTTAGTTGGGTTCGTAATTTTACCCGGAGTTTTACTTGGGTTCGTAATTTTACCCGGAGTTTTACTTGGGTTCGTAATTTTACCCGGAGTTTTAGTTGGGTTCGTAATTTTACCCGGAGTTTTAGTTGGGTTCGTAATTTTACCCGGACTTTTTAGTTGGTTTCGTATTTTTTACGCGGACTTTTAGTTGGGTTCGTAATTTTACCCGGAGTTTTAGTTGGGTTCGTAATTTTACCCGGAGTTTCACTTGGGTTCGTAATTTTACCCGGACTTTTTAGTTGGGTTCGTATTTTTTACCCGTACTTTTAGTTGGGTTCGTAATTTTACCCGGACTTTTTAGTTGGGTTCGTATTTTTTACCCGGACTTTTAGTTGGGTTCGTAATTTTACCCGGAGTTTTAGTTGGGTTCGTAATTTTACCCGGAGTTTTACTTGGGTTCGTAATTTTACCCGGAGTTTTACTTGGGTTCGTAATTTTACCCGGACTTTTTAGTTGGGTTCGTATTTTTTACCCGGAGTTTTAGTTGGGTTCGTAATTTTACCCGGACTTTTTAGTTGAGTTCGTATTTTTTACCCGGACTCTTAGTTGGGTTCGTAATTTTACCCGGAGTTTTAGTTGGGTTCGTATTTTTTACCCGGAGTTTTCGTTGGGTTCGTATTTTTTACCCGGAGTTTTAGTTGGGTTCGTATTTTTACCCGGAGTTTTAGTTGTGTTGGTAATTTTACCCGGAGTTTTAGTTGGGTTCATATTTTTTACCGGACTTTTTAGTTGGATTTGTATTTTTTACCCGGAGTTTTAGTTGGGTTCGTATTTTTTATCCGGAGTTTTAGTTGGGTTCGTATTTTTACCCGGAGTTTTAGTTGGGTTCGTATTTTTACCCGGAGTTTTAGTTGGGTTCGTATTTTTTACCCGGACTTTTTAGTTGGGTTAGTATTTTTGCCCGGAGTTTTAGTTGGGTTCGTATTTTTTATCCGGAGTTTTAGTTGGGTTCGTATTTTTACCCGGAGTTTTAGTTGGGTTCGTATTTTTACCCGGAGTTTTAGTTGGGTTCGTATTTTTTACCCGGAGTTTTAGTTGGGTTCGTAATTTTACCCGGAGTTTTAGTTGGGTTCGAATTTTTTACCCGGAGTTTTAGTTGGGTTCGTATTTTTTACCCGGAGTTTTAGTTGGGTTCGTATTTTTACTCGGAGTTTTAGTTGTGTTGGTAATTTTACCCGGAGTTTTAGTTGGGTTCATATTTTTTACCCGGAGTTTTAGTTGGGTTCGTATTTTTACCCGGAGTTTTAGTTGGGTTCGTATTTTTACCCGGAGTTTTAGTTGGGTTCGTATTTTTTACCCGGGCTTTTTAGTTGGGTTAGTATTTTTGCCCGGAGTTTTAGTTGGGTTCTTATTTTTTACCCGGAGTTTTAGTTGGGTTCGTAATTTTACCCGGACTTTTTAGTTGGGTTCGTATTTTTTACCCGGAGTTTTAGTTGGGTTCGTAATTTTACCCGGAGTTTTAGTTGGGTTCGTAATTTTACCCGGAGTTTTAGTTGAGTTCGTAATTTTACCCGGAGTTTTAGTTGGGTTCGTATTTTTACCCGGAGTTTTAGTTGGGTTCGTATTTTTTACCCGGACTTTTTAGTTGGGTTAGTATTTTTGCCCGGAGTTTTAGTTGGGTTCGTATTTTTTACCCGGACTTTTAGTTGGGTTCGTAATTTTACCCGGAGTTTTAGTTGGGTTCGTAATTTTACCCGGAGTTTCTCTTGGGTTCGTAATTTTACCCGGACTTTTTAGTTGGGTTCGTATTTTTTACCCGGACTTTTAGTTGGGTTCGTAATTTTACCCGGACTTTTTAGTTGGGTTCGTATTTTTTACCCGGACTTTTAGTTGGGTTCGTAATTTTACCCGGAGTTTTAGTTGGGTTCGTAATTTTACCCGGAGTTTTACTTGGGTTCGTAATTTTACCCTGACTTTTTAGTTGGGTTCGTATTTTTTACCCGGAGTTTTAGTTGGGTTCGTAATTTTACCCGGACTTTTTAGTTGGGTTCGTATTTTTTACCCGGACTTTTAGTTGGGTTCGTAATTTTACCCGGAGTTTTAGTTGGGTTCGTATTTTTTACCCGGAGTTTTCGTTGGGTTCGTATTTTTTACCCGGAGTTTTAGTTGGGTTCGTATTTTTACCCGGAGTTTTAGTTGTGTTGGTAATTTTACCCGGAGTTTTAGTTGGGTTCATAGTTTTTACCGGACTTTTTAGTTGGGTTTGTATTTTTTACCCGGAGTTTTAGTTGGGTTCGTATTTTTTATCCGGAGTTTTAGTTGGGTTCGTATTTTTACCCGGAGTTTTAGTTGGGTTCGTATTTTTACCCGGAGTTTTAGTTGGGTTCGTATTTTTTACCCGGACTTTTTAGTTGGGTTAGTATTTTTGCCCGGAGTTTTAGTTGGGTTCGTATTTTTTACCCGGAGTTTTAGTTGGGTTCGTAATTTTACCCGGACTTTTTAGTTGGGTTCGTATTTTTTACTCGGACTTTTAGTTGGGTTCGTAATTTTACCCGGAGTTTTAGTTGGGTTCGTAGTTTTTACCCGGAGTTTTAGTTGGGTTCGTAATTTTACCCGGAGTTTTAGTTGGGTTCGTAATTTTACACGGAGTTTTAGTTGAGTTCGTAATTTTACCCGGAGTTTTAGTTGGGTTCGTAATTTTACCCGGACTTTTTAGTTGGGTTCGTAATTTTACCCGGACTTTTTAGTTGGGTTCGTATTTTTTACCCGGAGTTTTAGTTGGGTTCGTAATTTTACCCGGAGTTTTAGTTGGGTTCGTAATTTTACCTAGACTTTTTAGTTGGGTTCGTATTTTTTACCCGGACTTTTAGTTGGGTTCGTAATTTTACCCGGAGTTTTAGTTGGGTTCGAATTTTTTACCCGGAGTTTTAGTTGGGTTCGTATTTTTTACCCGGAGTTTTAGTTGGGTTCGTATTTTTACTCGGAGTTTTAGTTGTGTTGGTAATTTTACCCGGAGTTTTAGTTGGGTTCATATTTTTTACCCGGAGTTTTAGTTGGGTTCGTATTTTTACCCGGAGTTTTAGTTGGGTTCGTATTTTTACCCGGAGTTTTAGTTGGGTTCGTAATTTTACCCGGAGTTTTAGTTGGGTTCGTAATTTTACCCGGAGTTTTAGTTGGGTTCGTAATTTTACCCGGAGTTTTACTTGGGTTCGTAATTTTACCCGGAGTTTTACTTGGGTTCGTAATTTTACCCGGAGTTTTAGTTGGGTTCGTAATTTTACCCGGAGTTTTAGTTGGGTTCGTAATTTTACCCGGACTTTTTAGTTGGGTTCGTATTTTTTACGCGGACTTTTAGTTGGGTTCGTAATTTTACCCGGAGTTTTAGTTGGGTTCGTAATTTTACCCGGAGTTTCACTTGGGTTCGTAATTTTACCCGGACTTTTTAGTTGGGTTCGTATTTTTTACCCGGACTTTTAGTTGGGTTCGTAATTTTACCCGGACTTTTTAGTTGGGTTCGTATTTTTTACCCGGACTTTTAGTTGGGTTCGTAATTTTACCCGGAGTTTTAGTTGGGTTCGTAATTTTACCCGGAGTTTTACTTGGGTTCGTAATTTTACCCGGAGTTTTACTTGGGTTCGTAATTTTACCCTGACTTTTTAGTTGGGTTCGTATTTTTTACCCGGAGTTTTAGTTGGGTTCGTAATTTTACCCGGACTTTTTAGTTGGGTTCGTATTTTTTACCCGGACTTTTAGTTGGGTTCGTAATTTTACCCGGAGTTTTAGTTGGGTTCGTATTTTTTACCCGGAGTTTTCGTTGGGTTCGTATTTTTTACCCGGAGTTTTAGTTGGGTTCGTATTTTTACCCGGAGTTTTAGTTGTGTTGGTAATTTTACCCGGAGTTTTAGTTGGGTTCATAGTTTTTACCGGACTTTTTAGTTGGGTTTGTATTTTTTACCCGGAGTTTTAGTTGGGTTCGTATTTTTTATCCGGAGTTTTAGTTGGGTTCGTATTTTTACCCGGAGTTTTAGTTGGGTTCGTATTTTTACCCGGAGTTTTAGTTGGGTTCGTATTTTTTACCCGGACTTTTTAGTTGGGTTAGTATTTTTGCCCGGAGTTTTAGTTGGGTTCGTATTTTTTACCCGGAGTTTTAGTTGGGTTCGTAATTTTACCCGGACTTTTTAGTTGGGTTCGTATTTTTTACTCGGACTTTTAGTTGGGTTCGTAATTTTACCCGGAGTTTTAGTTGGGTTCGTAGTTTTTACCCGGAGTTTTAGTTGGGTTCGTAATTTTACCCGGAGTTTTAGTTGGGTTCGTAATTTTACACGGAGTTTTAGTTGAGTTCGTAATTTTACCCGGAGTTTTAGTTGGGTTCGTAATTTTACCCGGACTTTTTAGTTGGGTTCGTAATTTTACCCGGACTTTTTAGTTGGGTTCGTATTTTTTACCCGGAGTTTTAGTTGGGTTCGTAATTTTACCCGGAGTTTTAGTTGGGTTCGTAATTTTACCTAGACTTTTTAGTTGGGTTCGTATTTTTTACCCGGACTTTTAGTTGGGTTCGTAATTTTACCCGGAGTTTTAGTTGGGTTCGAATTTTTTACCCGGAGTTTTAGTTGGGTTCGTATTTTTTACCCGGAGTTTTAGTTGGGTTCGTATTTTTACTCGGAGTTTTAGTTGTGTTGGTAATTTTACCCGGAGTTTTAGTTGGGTTCATATTTTTTACCCGGAGTTTTAGTTGGGTTCGTATTTTTACCCGGAGTTTTAGTTGGGTTCGTATTTTTACCCGGAGTTTTAGTTGGGTTCGTAATTTTACCCGGAGTTTTAGTTGGGTTCGTAATTTTACCCGGAGTTTTAGTTGGGTTCGTAATTTTACCCGGAGTTTTACTTGGGTTCGTAATTTTACCCGGAGTTTTACTTGGGTTCGTAATTTTACCCGGAGTTTTAGTTGGGTTCGTAATTTTACCCGGAGTTTTAGTTGGGTTCGTAATTTTACCCGGACTTTTTAGTTGGGTTCGTATTTTTTACGCGGACTTTTAGTTGGGTTCGTAATTTTACCCGGAGTTTTAGTTGGGTTCGTAATTTTACCCGGAGTTTCACTTGGGTTCGTAATTTTACCCGGACTTTTTAGTTGGGTTCGTATTTTTTACCCGGACTTTTAGTTGGGTTCGTAATTTTACCCGGACTTTTTAGTTGGGTTCGTATTTTTTACCCGGACTTTTAGTTGGGTTCGTAATTTTACCCGGAGTTTTAGTTGGGTTCGTAATTTTACCCGGAGTTTTACTTGGGTTCGTAATTTTACCCGGAGTTTTACTTGGGTTCGTAATTTTACCCGGACTTTTTAGTTGGGTTCGTATTTTTTACCCGGAGTTTTAGTTGGGTTCGTAATTTTACCCGGACTTTTTAGTTGAGTTCGTATTTTTTACCCGGACTCTTAGTTGGGTTCGTAATTTTACCCGGAGTTTTAGTTGGGTTCGTATTTTTTACCCGGAGTTTTCGTTGGGTTCGTATTTTTTACCCGGAGTTTTAGTTGGGTTCGTATTTTTACCCGGAGTTTTAGTTGTGTTGGTAATTTTACCCGGAGTTTTAGTTGGGTTCATATTTTTTACCGGACTTTTTAGTTGGATTTGTATTTTTTACCCGGAGTTTTAGTTGGGTTCGTATTTTTTATCCGGAGTTTTAGTTGGGTTCGTATTTTTACCCGGAGTTTTAGTTGGGTTCGTATTTTTACCCGGAGTTTTAGTTGGGTTCGTATTTTTTACCCGGACTTTTTAGTTGGGTTAGTATTTTTGCCCGGAGTTTTAGTTGGGTTCGTATTTTTTATCCGGAGTTTTAGTTGGGTTCGTATTTTTACCCGGAGTTTTAGTTGGGTTCGTATTTTTACCCGGAGTTTTAGTTGGGTTCGTATTTTTTACCCGGACTTTTAGTTGGGTTCGTAATTTTACCCGGAGTTTTAGTTGGGTTCGAATTTTTTACCCGGAGTTTTAGTTGGGTTCGTATTTTTTACCCGGAGTTTTAGTTGGGTTCGTATTTTTACTCGGAGTTTTAGTTGTGTTGGTAATTTTACCCGGAGTTTTAGTTGGGTTCATATTTTTTACCCGGAGTTTTAGTTGGGTTCGTATTTTTACCCGGAGTTTTAGTTGGGTTCGTATTTTTACCCGGAGTTTTAGTTGGGTTCGTATTTTTTACCCGGGCTTTTTAGTTGGGTTAGTATTTTTGCCCGGAGTTTTAGTTGGGTTCTTATTTTTTACCCGGAGTTTTAGTTGGGTTCGTAATTTTACCCGGACTTTTTAGTTGGTTTCGTATTTTTTAGCCGGAGTTTTAGTTGGGTTCGTAATTTTACCCGGAGTTTTAGTTGGGTTCGTAATTTTACCCGGAGTTTTAGTTGAGTTCGTAATTTTACCCGGAGTTTTAGTTGGGTTCGTATTTTTACCCGGAGTTTTAGTTGGGTTCGTATTTTTTACCCGGACTTTTTAGTTGGGTTAGTATTTTTGCCCGGAGTTTTAGTTGGGTTCGTATTTTTTACCCGGACTTTTAGTTGGGTTCGTAATTTTACCCGGAGTTTTAGTTGGGTTCGTAATTTTACCCGGAGTTTCTCTTGGGTTCGTAATTTTACCCGGACTTTTTAGTTGGGTTCGTATTTTTTACCCGGACTTTTAGTTGGGTTCGTAATTTTACCCGGACTTTTTAGTTGGGTTCGTATTTTTTACCCGGACTTTTAGTTGGGTTCGTAATTTTACCCGGAGTTTTAGTTGGGTTCGTAATTTTACCCGGAGTTTTACTTGGGTTCGTAATTTTACCCTGACTTTTTAGTTGGGTTCGTATTTTTTACCCGGAGTTTTAGTTGGGTTCGTAATTTTACCCGGACTTTTTAGTTGGGTTCGTATTTTTTACCCGGACTTTTAGTTGGGTTCGTAATTTTACCCGGAGTTTTAGTTGGGTTCGTATTTTTTACCCGGAGTTTTCGTTGGGTTCGTATTTTTTACCCGGAGTTTTAGTTGGGTTCGTATTTTTACCCGGAGTTTTAGTTGTGTTGGTAATTTTACCCGGAGTTTTAGTTGGGTTCATAGTTTTTACCGGACTTTTTAGTTGGGTTTGTATTTTTTACCCGGAGTTTTAGTTGTGTTCGTATTTTTTATCCGGAGTTTTAGTTGGGTTCGTATTTTTACCCGGAGTTTTAGTTGTGTTCGTATTTTTACCCGGAGTTTTAGTTGGGTTCGTATTTTTTACCCGGACTTTTTAGTTGGGTTAGTATTTTTGCCCGGAGTTTTAGTTGGGTTCGTATTTTTTACCCGGGCTTTTTAGTTGGGTTAGTATTTTTGCCCGGAGTTTTAGTTGGGTTCTTATTTTTTACCCGGAGTTTTAGTTGGGTTCGTAATTTTACCCGGACTTTTTAGTTGGGTTCGTATTTTTTACCCGGAGTTTTAGTTGGGTTCGTAATTTTACCCGGAGTTTTAGTTGGGTTCGTAATTTTACCCGGAGTTTTAGTTGAGTTCGTAATTTTACCCGGAGTTTTAGTTGGGTTCGTATTTTTACCCGGAGTTTTAGTTGGGTTCGTATTTTTTACCCGGACTTTTTAGTTGGGTTAGTATTTTTGCCCGGAGTTTTAGTTGGGTTCGTATTTTTTACCCGGACTTTTAGTTGGGTTCGTAATTTTACCCGGAGTTTTAGTTGGGTTCGTAATTTTACCCGGAGTTTCTCTTGGGTTCGTAATTTTACCCGGACTTTTTAGTTGGGTTCGTATTTTTTACCCGGACTTTTAGTTGGGTTCGTAATTTTACCCGGACTTTTTAGTTGGGTTCGTATTTTTTACCCGGACTTTTAGTTGGGTTCGTAATTTTACCCGGAGTTTTAGTTGGGTTCGTAATTTTACCCGGAGTTTTACTTGGGTTCGTAATTTTACCCTGACTTTTTAGTTGGGTTCGTATTTTTTACCCGGAGTTTTAGTTGGGTTCGTAATTTTACCCGGACTTTTTAGTTGGGTTCGTATTTTTTACCCGGACTTTTAGTTGGGTTCGTAATTTTACCCGGAGTTTTAGTTGGGTTCGTATTTTTTACCCGGAGTTTTCGTTGGGTTCGTATTTTTTACCCGGAGTTTTAGTTGGGTTCGTATTTTTACCCGGAGTTTTTGTTGTGTTGGTAATTTTACCCGGAGTTTTAGTTGGGTTCATAGTTTTTACCGGACTTTTTAGTTGGGTTTGTATTTTTTACCCGGAGTTTTAGTTGGGTTCGTATTTTTTATCCGGAGTTTTAGTTGGGTTCGTATTTTTACCCGGAGTTTTAGTTGTGTTCGTATTTTTACCCGGAGTTTTAGTTGGGTTCGTATTTTTTACCCGGACTTTTTAGTTGGGTTAGTATTTTTGCCCGGAGTTTTAGTTGGGTTCGTATTTTTTACCCGGAGTTTTAGTTGGGTTCGTAATTTTACCCGGACTTTTTAGTTGGGTTCGTATTTTTTACTCGGACTTTTAGTTGGGTTCGTAATTTTACCCGGAGTTTTAGTTGGGTTCGTAGTTTTTACCCGGAGTTTTAGTTGGGTTCGTAATTTTACCCGGAGTTTTAGTTGGGTTCGTAATTTTACACGGAGTTTTAGTTGAGTTCGTAATTTTACCCGGAGTTTTAGTTGGGTTCGTAATTTTACCCGGACTTTTTAGTTGGGTTCGTAATTTTACCCGGACTTTTTAGTTGGGTTCGTATTTTTTACCCGGAGTTTTAGTTGGGTTCGTAATTTTACCCGGAGTTTTAGTTGGGTTCGTAATTTTACCTAGACTTTTTAGTTGGGTTCGTATTTTTTACCCGGACTTTTAGTTGGGTTCGTAATTTTACCCGGAGTTTTAGTTGGGTTCGAATTTTTTACCCGGAGTTTTAGTTGGGTTCGTATTTTTTACCCGGAGTTTTAGTTGGGTTCGTATTTTTACTCGGAGTTTTAGTTGTGTTGGTAATTTTACCCGGAGTTTTAGTTGGGTTCATATTTTTTACCCGGAGTTTTAGTTGGGTTCGTATTTTTACCCGGAGTTTTAGTTGGGTTCGTATTTTTACCCGGAGTTTTAGTTGGGTTCGTAATTTTACCCGGAGTTTTAGTTGGGTTCGTAATTTTACCCGGAGTTTTAGTTGGGTTCGTAATTTTACCCGGAGTTTTACTTGGGTTCGTAATTTTACCCGGAGTTTTACTTGGGTTCGTAATTTTACCCGGAGTTTTAGTTGGGTTCGTAATTTTACCCGGAGTTTTAGTTGGGTTCGTAATTTTACCCGGACTTTTTAGTTGGGTTCGTATTTTTTACGCGGACTTTTAGTTGGGTTCGTAATTTTACCCGGAGTTTTAGTTGGGTTCGTAATTTTACCCGGAGTTTCACTTGGGTTCGTAATTTTACCCGGACTTTTTAGTTGGGTTCGTATTTTTTACCCGGACTTTTAGTTGGGTTCGTAATTTTACCGGACTTTTTAGTTGGGTTCGTATTTTTTACCCGGACTTTTAGTTGGGTTCGTAATTTTACCCGGAGTTTTAGTTGGGTTCGTAATTTTACCCGGAGTTTTACTTGGGTTCGTAATTTTACCCGGAGTTTTACTTGGGTTCGTAATTTTACCCGGACTTTTTAGTTGGGTTCGTATTTTTTACCCGGAGTTTTAGTTGGGTTCGTAATTTTACCCGGACTTTTTAGTTGAGTTCGTATTTTTTACCCGGACTCTTAGTTGGGTTCGTAATTTTACCCGGAGTTTTAGTTGGGTTCGTATTTTTTACCCGGAGTTTTCGTTGGGTTCGTATTTTTTACCCGGAGTTTTAGTTGGGTTCGTATTTTTACCCGGAGTTTTAGTTGTGTTGGTAATTTTACCCGGAGTTTTAGTTGGGTTCATATTTTTTACCGGACTTTTTAGTTGGATTTGTATTTTTTACCCGGAGTTTTAGTTGGGTTCGTATTTTTTATCCGGAGTTTTAGTTGGGTTCGTATTTTTACCCGGAGTTTTAGTTGGGTTCGTATTTTTACCCGGAGTTTTAGTTGGGTTCGTATTTTTTACCCGGACTTTTAGTTGGGTTAGTATTTTTGCCCGGAGTTTTAGTTGGGTTCGTATTTTTTATCCGGAGTTTTAGTTGGGTTCGTATTTTTACCCGGAGTTTTAGTTGGGTTCGTATTTTTACCCGGAGTTTTAGTTGGGTTCGTATTTTTTACCCGGACTTTTAGTTGGGTTCGTAATTTTACCCGGAGTTTTAGTTGGGTTCGAATTTTTTACCCGGAGTTTTAGTTGGGTTCGTATTTTTTACCCGGAGTTTTAGTTGGGTTCGTATTTTTACTCGGAGTTTTAGTTGTGTTGGTAATTTTACCCGGAGTTTTAGTTGGGTTCATATTTTTTACCCGGAGTTTTAGTTGGGTTCGTATTTTTACCCGGAGTTTTAGTTGGGTTCGTATTTTTACCCGGAGTTTTAGTTGGGTTCGTATTTTTTACCCGGGCTTTTTAGTTGGGTTAGTATTTTTGCCCGGAGTTTTAGTTGGGTTCTTATTTTTTACCCGGAGTTTTAGTTGGGTTCGTAATTTTACCCGGACTTTTTAGTTGGGTTCGTATTTTTTACCCGGAGTTTTAGTTGGGTTCGTAATTTTACCCGGAGTTTTAGTTGGGTTCGTAATTTTACCCGGAGTTTTAGTTGAGTTCGTAATTTTACCCGGAGTTTTAGTTGGGTTCGTATTCTTACCCGGAGTTTTAGTTGGGTTCGTATTTTTTACCCGGACTTTTTAGTTGGGTTAGTATTTTTGCCCGGAGTTTTAGTTGGGTTCGTATTTTTTACCCGGACTTTTAGTTGGGTTCGTAATTTTACCCGGAGTTTTAGTTGGGTTCGTAATTTTACCCGGAGTTTCTCTTGGGTTCGTAATTTTACCCGGAC
This sequence comes from Melinopterus prodromus, assembly GCA_964023965.1. Classification (NCBI taxonomy): domain Eukaryota; kingdom Metazoa; phylum Arthropoda; class Insecta; order Coleoptera; family Scarabaeidae; genus Melinopterus; species Melinopterus prodromus. Next base: position 30,167 of record CAXIES010000487.1, read on the forward strand.
TTTTTAGTTGGGTTCGTATTTTTTACCCGGACTTTTAGTTGGGTTCGTAATTTTACCCGGACTTTTTAGTTGGGTTCGTATTTTTTACCCGGACTTTTAGTTGGGTTCGTAATTTTACCCGGAGTTTTAGTTGGGTTCGTAATTTTACCCGGAGTTTTACTTGGGTTCGTAATTTTACCCTGACTTTTTAGTTGGGTTCGTATTTTTTACCCGGAGTTTTAGTTGGGTTCGTAATTTTACCCGGACTTTTTAGTTGGGTTCGTATTTTTTACCCGGACTTTTAGTTGGGTTCGTAATTTTACCCGGAGTTTTAGTTGGGTTCGTATTTTTTACCCGGAGTTTTCGTTGGGTTCGTATTTTTTACCCGGAGTTTTAGTTGGGTTCGTATTTTTACCCGGAGTTTTAGTTGTGTTGGTAATTTTACCCGGAGTTTTAGTTGGGTTCATAGTTTTTACCGGACTTTTTAGTTGGGTTTGTATTTTTTACCCGGAGTTTTAGTTGGGTTCGTATTTTTTATCCGGAGTTTTAGTTGGGTTCGTATTTTTACCCGGAGTTTTAGTTGGGTTCGTATTTTTACCCGGAGTTTTAGTTGGGTTCGTATTTTTTACCCGGACTTTTTAGTTGGGTTAGTATTTTTGCCCGGAGTTTTAGTTGGGTTCGTATTTTTTACCCGGAGTTTTAGTTGGGTTCGTAATTTTACCCGGACTTTTTAGTTGGGTTCGTATTTTTTACTCGGACTTTTAGTTGGGTTCGTAATTTTACCCGGAGTTTTAGTTGGGTTCGTAGTTTTTACCCGGAGTTTTAGTTGGGTTCGTAATTTTACCCGGAGTTTTAGTTGGGTTCGTAATTTTACACGGAGTTTTAGTTGAGTTCGTAATTTTACCCGGAGTTTTAGTTGGGTTCGTAATTTTACCCGGACTTTTTAGTTGGGTTCGTAATTTTACCCGGACTTTTTAGTTGGGTTCGTATTTTTTACCCGGAGTTTTAGTTGGGTTCGTAATTTTACCCGGAGTTTTAGTTGGGTTCGTAATTTTACCTAGACTTTTTAGTTGGGTTCGTATTTTTTACCCGGACTTTTAGTTGGGTTCGTAATTTTACCCGGAGTTTTAGTTGGGTTCGAATTTTTTACCCGGAGTTTTAGTTGGGTTCGTATTTTTTACCCGGAGTTTTAGTTGGGTTCGTATTTTTACTCGGAGTTTTAGTTGTGTTGGTAATTTTACCCGGAGTTTTAGTTGGGTTCATATTTTTTACCCGGAGTTTTAGTTGGGTTCGTATTTTTACCCGGAGTTTTAGTTGGGTTCGTATTTTTACCCGGAGTTTTAGTTGGGTTCGTAATTTTACCCGGAGTTTTAGTTGGGTTCGTAATTTTACCCGGAGTTTTAGTTGGGTTCGTAATTTTACCCGGAGTTTTACTTGGGTTCGTAATTTTACCCGGAGTTTTACTTGGGTTCGTAATTTTACCCGGAGTTTTAGTTGGGTTCGTAATTTTACCCGGAGTTTTAGTTGGGTTCGTAATTTTACCCGGACTTTTTAGTTGGGTTCGTATTTTTTACGCGGACTTTTAGTTGGGTTCGTAATTTTACCCGGAGTTTTAGTTGGGTTCGTAATTTTACCCGGAGTTTCACTTGGGTTCGTAATTTTACCCCGACTTTTTAGTTGGGTTCGTATTTTTTACCCGGACTTTTAGTTGGGTTCGTAATTTTACCCGGACTTTTTAGTTGGGTTCGTATTTTTTACCCGGACTTTTAGTTGGGTTCGTAATTTTACCCGGAGTTTTAGTTGGGTTCGTAATTTTACCCGGAGTTTTACTTGGGTTCGTAATTTTACCCGGAGTTTTACTTGGGTTCGTAATTTTACCCGGACTTTTTAGTTGGGTTCGTATTTTTTACCCGGAGTTTTAGTTGGGTTCGTAATTTTACCCGGACTTTTTAGTTGAGTTCGTATTTTTTACCCGGACTCTTAGTTGGGTTCGTAATTTTACCCGGAGTTTTAGTTGGGTTCGTATTTTTTACCCGGAGTTTTCGTTGGGTTCGTATTTTTTACCCGGAGTTTTAGTTGGGTTCGTATTTTTACCCGGAGTTTTAGTTGTGTTGGTAATTTTACCCGGAGTTTTAGTTGGGTTCATATTTTTTACCGGACTTTTTAGTTGGATTTGTATTTTTTACCCGGAGTTTTAGTTGGGTTCGTATTTTTTATCCGGAGTTTTAGTTGGGTTCGTATTTTTACCCGGAGTTTTAGTTGGGTTCGTATTTTTACCCGGAGTTTTAGTTGGGTTCGTATTTTTTACCCGGACTTTTTAGTTGGGTTAGTATTTTTGCCCGGAGTTTTAGTTGGGTTCGTATTTTTTATCCGGAGTTTTAGTTGGGTTCGTATTTTTACCCGGAGTTTTAGTTGGGTTCGTATTTTTACCCGGAGTTTTAGTTGGGTTCGTATTTTTTACCCGGACTTTTAGTTGGGTTCGTAATTTTACCCGGAGTTTTAGTTGGGTTCGAATTTTTTACCCGGAGTTTTAGTTGGGTTCGTATTTTTTACCCGGAGTTTTAGTTGGGTTCGTATTTTTACTCGGAGTTTTAGTTGTGTTGGTAATTTTACCCGGAGTTTTAGTTGGGTTCATATTTTTTACCCGGAGTTTTAGTTGGGTTCGTATTTTTACCCGGAGTTTTAGTTGGGTTCGTATTTTTACCCGGAGTTTTAGTTGGGTTCGTATTTTTTACCCGGGCTTTTTAGTTGGGTTAGTATTTTTGCCCGGAGTTTTAGTTGGGTTCTTATTTTTTACCCGGAGTTTTAGTTGGGTTCGTAATTTTACCCGGACTTTTTAGTTGGGTTCGTATTTTTTACCCGGAGTTTTAGTTGGGTTCGTAATTTTACCCGGAGTTTTAGTTGGGTTCGTAATTTTACCCGGAGTTTTAGTTGAGTTCGTAATTTTACCCGGAGTTTTAGTTGGGTTCGTATTTTTACCCGGAGTTTTAGTTGGGTTCGTATTTTTTACCCGGACTTTTTAGTTGGGTTAGTATTTTTGCCCGGAGTTTTAGTTGGGTTCGTATTTTTTACCCGGACTTTTAGTTGGGTTCGTAATTTTACCCGGAGTTTTAGTTGGGTTCGTAATTTTACCCGGAGTTTCTCTTGGGTTCGTAATTTTACCCGGACTTTTTAGTTGGGTTCGTATTTTTTACCCGGACTTTTAGTTGGGTTCGTAATTTTACCCGGACTTTTTAGTTGGGTTCGTATTTTTTACCCGGACTTTTAGTTGGGTTCGTAATTTTACCCGGAGTTTTAGTTGGGTTCGTAATTTTACCCGGAGTTTTACTTGGGTTCGTAATTTTACCCTGACTTTTTAGTTGGGTTCGTATTTTTTACCCGGAGTTTTAGTTGGGTTCGTAATTTTACCCGGACTTTTTAGTTGGGTTCGTATTTTTTACCCGGACTTTTAGTTGGGTTCGTAATTTTACCTGGAGTTTTAGTTGGGTTCGTATTTTTTACCCGGAGTTTTCGTTGGGTTCGTATTTTTTACCCGGAGTTTTAGTTGGGTTCGTATTTTTACCCGGAGTTTTAGTTGTGTTGGTAATTTTACCCGGAGTTTTAGTTGGGTTCATAGTTTTTACCGGACTTTTTAGTTGGGTTTGTATTTTTTACCCGGTGTTTTAGTTGGGTTCGTATTTTTTATCCGGAGTTTTAGTTGGGTTCGTATTTTTACCCGGAGTTTTAGTTGGGTTCGTATTTTTACCCGGAGTTTTAGTTGGGTTCGTATTTTTTACCCGGACTTTTTAGTTGGGTTAGTATTTTTGCCCGGAGTTTTAGTTGGGTTCGTATTTTTTACCCGGAGTTTTAGTTGGGTTCGTAATTTTACCCGGACTTTTTAGTTGGGTTCGTATTTTTTACTCGGACTTTTAGTTGGGTTCGTAATTTTACCCGGAGTTTTAGTTGGGTTCGTAGTTTTTACCCGGAGTTTTAGTTGGGTTCGTAATTTTACCCGGAGTTTTAGTTGGGTTCGTAATTTTACACGGAGTTTTAGTTGAGTTCGTAATTTTACCCGGAGTTTTAGTTGGGTTCGTAATTTTACCCGGACTTTTTAGTTGGGTTCGTAATTTTACCCGGACTTTTTAGTTGGGTTCGTATTTTTTACCCGGAGTTTTAGTTGGGTTCGTAATTTTACCCGGAGTTTTAGTTGGGTTCGTAATTTTACCTAGACTTTTTAGTTGGGTTCTTATTTTTTACCCGGACTTTTAGTTGGGTTCGTAATTTTACCCGGAGTTTTAGTTGGGTTCGAATTTTTTACCCGGAGTTTTAGTTGGGTTCGTATTTTTTACCCGGAGTTTTAGTTGGGTTCGTATTTTTACTCGGAGTTTTAGTTGTGTTGGTAATTTTACCCGGAGTTTTAGTTGGGTTCATATTTTTTACCCGGAGTTTTAGTTGGGTTCGTATTTTTACCCGGAGTTTTAGTTGGGTTCGTATTTTTACCCGGAGTTTTAGTTGGGTTCGTAATTTTACCCGGAGTTTTAGTTGGGTTCGTAATTTTACCCGGAGTTTTAGTTGGGTTCGTAATTTTACCCGGAGTTTTACTTGGGTTCGTAATTTTACCCGGAGTTTTACTTGGGTTCGTAATTTTACCCGGAGTTTTAGTTGGGTTCGTAATTTTACCCGGAGTTTTAGTTGGGTTCGTAATTTTACCCGGACTTTTTAGTTGGGTTCGTATTTTTTACCCGGAGTTTTAGTTGGGTTCGTAATTTTACCCGGACTTTTTAGTTGGGTTCGTATTTTTTACGCGGACTTTTAGTTGGGTTCGTAATTTTACCCGGAGTTTTAGTTGGGTTCGTAATTTTACCCGGAGTTTCACTTGGGTTCGTAATTTTACCCGGACTTTTTAGTTGGGTTCGTATTTTTTACCCGTACTTTTAGTTGGGTTCGTAATTTTACCCGGACTTTTTAGTTGGGTTCGTATTTTTTACCCGGACTTTTAGTTGGGTTCGTAATTTTACCCGGAGTTTTAGTTGGGTTCGTAATTTTACCCGGAGTTTTACTTGGGTTCGTAATTTTACCCGGAGTTTTACTTGGGTTCGTTATTTTACCCGGACTTTTTAGTTGGGTTCGTATTTTTTACCCGGAGTTTTAGTTGGGTTCGTAATTTTACCCGGACTTTTTAGTTGAGTTCGTATTTTTTACCCGGACTCTTAGTTGGGTTCGTAATTTTACCCGGAGTTTTAGTTGGGTTCGTATTTTTTACCCGGAGTTTTCGTTGGGTTCGTATTTTTTACCCGGAGTTTTAGTTGGGTTCGTATTTTTACCCGGAGTTTTAGTTGTGTTGGTAATTTTACCCGGAGTTTTAGTTGGGTTCATATTTTTTACCGGACTTTTTAGTTGGATTTGTATTTTTTACCCGGAGTTTTAGTTGGGTTCGTATTTTTTATCCGGAGTTTTAGTTGGGTTCGTATTTTTACCCGGAGTTTTAGTTGGGTTCGTATTTTTACCCGGAGTTTTAGTTGGGTTCGTATTTTTTACCCGGACTTTTTAGTTGGGTTAGTATTTTTGCCCGGAGTTTTAGTTGGGTTCGTATTTTTTATCCGGAGTTTTAGTTGGGTTCGTATTTTTACCCGGAGTTTTAGTTGGGTTCGTATTTTTACCCGGAGTTTTAGTTGGGTTCGTATTTTTTACCCGGACTTTTAGTTGGGTTCGTAATTTTACCCGGAGTTTTAGTTGGGTTCGAATTTTTTACCCGGAGTTTTAGTTGGGTTCGTATTTTTTACCCGGAGTTTTAGTTGGGTTCGTATTTTTACTCGGAGTTTTAGTTGTGTTGGTAATTTTACCCGGAGTTTTAGTTGGGTTCGTAATTTTACCCGGAGTTTCTCTTGGGTTCGTAATTTTACCCGGACTTTTTAGTTGGGTTCGTATTTTTTACCCGGACTTTTAGTTGGGTTCGTAATTTTACCCGGACTTTTTAGTTGGGTTCGTATTTTTTACCCGGACTTTTGGTTGGGTTCGTAATTTTACCCGGAGTTTTAGTTGGGTTCGTAATTTTACCCGGAGTTTTACTTGGGTTCGTAATTTTACCCTGACTTTTTAGTTGGGTTCGTATTTTTTACCCGGAGTTTTAGTTGGGTTCGTAATTTTACCCGGACTTTTTAGTTGGGTTCGTATTTTTTACCCGGACTTTTAGTTGGGTTCGTAATTTTACCCGGAGTTTTAGTTGGGTTCGTATTTTTTACCCGGAGTTTTCGTTGGGTTCGTATTTTTTACCCGGAGTTTTAGTTGGGTTCGTATTTTTACCCGGAGTTTTAGTTGTGTTGGTAATTTTACCCGGAGTTTTAGTTGGGTTCATAGTTTTTACCGGACTTTTTAGTTGGGTTTGTATTTTTTACCCGGAGTTTTAGTTGGGTTCGTATTTTTTATCCGGAGTTTTAGTTGGGTTCGTATTTTTACCCGGAGTTTTAGTTGGGTTCGTATTTTTACCCGGAGTTTTAGTTGGGTTCGTATTTTTTACCCGGACTTTTTAGTTGGGTTAGTATTTTTGCCCGGAGTTTTAGTTGGGTTCGTATTTTTTACCCGGAGTTTTAGTTGGGTTCGTAATTTTACCCGGACTTTTTAGTTGGGTTCGTATTTTTTACTCGGACTTTTAGTTGGGTTCGTAATTTTACCCGGTGTTTTAGTTGGGTTCGTAGTTTTTACCCGGAGTTTTAGTTGGGTTCGTAATTTTACCCGGAGTTTTAGTTGGGTTCGTAATTTTACACGGAGTTTTAGTTGAGTTCGTAATTTTACCCGGAGTTTTAGTTGGGTTCGTAATTTTACCCGGACTTTTTAGTTGGGTTCGTAATTTTACCCGGACTTTTTAGTTGGGTTCGTATTTTTTACCCGGAGTTTTAGTTGGGTTCGTAATTTTACCCGGAGTTTTAGTTGGGTTCGTAATTTTACCTAGACTTTTTAGTTGGGTTCGTATTTTTTACCCGGACTTTTAGTTGGGTTCGTAATTTTACCCGGAGTTTTAGTTGGGTTCGAATTTTTTACCCGGAGTTTTAGTTGGGTTCGTATTTTTTACCCGGAGTTTTAGTTGGGTTCGTATTTTTACTCGGAGTTTTAGTTGTGTTGGTAATTTTACCCGGAGTTTTAGTTGGGTTCATATTTTTTACCCGGAGTTTTAGTTGGGTTCGTATTTTTACCCGGAGTTTTAGTTGGGTTCGTATTTTTACCCGGAGTTTTAGTTGGGTTCGTAATTTTACCCGGAGTTTTAGTTGGGTTCGTAATTTTACCCGGAGTTTTAGTTGGGTTCGTAATTTTACCCGGAGTTTTACTTGGGTTCGTAATTTTACCCGGAGTTTTACTTGGGTTCGTAATTTTACCCGGAGTTTTAGTTGGGTTCGTAATTTTACCCGGAGTTTTAGTTGGGTTCGTAATTTTACCCGGACTTTTTAGTTGGGTTCGTATTTTTTACGCGGACTTTTAGTTGGGTTCGTAATTTTACCCGGAGTTTTAGTTGGGTTCGTAATTTTACCCGGAGTTTCACTTGGGTTCGTAATTTTACCCGGACTTTTTAGTTGGGTTCGTATTTTTTACCCGGACTTTTAGTTGGGTTCGTAATTTTACCCGGACTTTTTAGTTGGGTTCGTATTTTTTACCCGGACTTTTAGTTGGGTTCGTAATTTTACCCGGAGTTTTAGTTGGGTTCGTAATTTTACACGGAGTTTTACTTGGGTTCGTAATTTTACCCGGAGTTTTACTTGGGTTCGTAATTTTACCCGGACTTTTTAGTTGGGTTCGTATTTTTTACCCGGAGTTTTAGTTGGGTTCGTAATTTTACCCGGACTTTTTAGTTGAGTTCGTATTTTTTACCCGGACTCTTAGTTGGGTTCGTAATTTTACCCGGAGTTTTAGTTGGGTTCGTATTTTTTACCCGGAGTTTTCGTTGGGTTCGTATTTTTTACCCGGAGTTTTAGTTGGGTTCGTATTTTTACCCGGAGTTTTAGTTGTGTTGGTAATTTTACCCGGAGTTTTAGTTGGGTTCATATTTTTTACCGGACTTTTTAGTTGGATTTGTATTTTTTACCCGGAGTTTTAGTTGGGTTCGTATTTTTTATCCGGAGTTTTAGTTGGGTTCGTATTTTTACCCGGAGTTTTAGTTGGGTTCGTATTTTTACCCGGAGTTTTAGTTGGGTTCGTATTTTTTACCCGGACTTTTTAGTTGGGTTAGTATTTTTGCCCGGAGTTTTAGTTGGGTTCGTATTTTTTATCCGGAGTTTTAGTTGGGTTCGTATTTTTACCCGGAGTTTTAGTTGGGTTCGTATTTTTACCCGGAGTTTTAGTTGGGTTCGTATTTTTTACCCGGACTTTTAGTTGGGTTCGTAATTTTACCCGGAGTTTTAGTTGGGTTCGAATTTTTTACCCGGAGTTTTAGTTGGGTTCGTATTTTTTACCCGGAGTTTTAGTTGGGTTCGTATTTTTACTCGGAGTTTTAGTTGTGTTGGTAATTTTACCCGGAGTTTTAGTTGGGTTCATATTTTTTACCCGGAGTTTTAGTTGGGTTCGTATTTTTACCCGGAGTTTTAGTTGGGTTCGTATTTTTACCCGGAGTTTTAGTTGGGTTCGTATTTTTTACCCGGGCTTTTTAGTTGGGTTAGTATTTTTGCCCGGAGTTTTAGTTGGGTTCTTATTTTTTACCCGGAGTTTTAGTTGGGTTCGTAATTTTACCCGGACTTTTTAGTTGGGTTCGTATTTTTTACCCGGAGTTTTAGTTGGGTTCGTAATTTTACCCGGAGTTTTAGTTGGGTTCGTAATTTTACCCGGAGTTTTAGTTGAGTTCGTAATTTTACCCGGAGTTTTAGTTGGGTTCGTATTTTTACCCGGAGTTTTAGTTGGGTTCGTATTTTTTACCCGGACTTTTTAGTTGGGTTAGTATTTTTGCCCGGAGTTTTAGTTGGGTTCGTATTTTTTACCCGGAGTTTTAGTTGGGTTCGTATTTTTACCCGGAGTTTTAGTTGGGTTCGTATTTTTACCCGGAGTTTTAGTTGGGTTCGTAATTTTACCCGGAGTTTTAGTTGGGTTCGTAATTTTACCCGGAGTTTTAGTTGGGTTCGTAATTTTACCCGGAGTTTTACTTGGGTTCGTAATTTTACCCGGAGTTTTACTTGGGTTCGTAATTTTACCCGGAGTTTTAGTTGGGTTCGTAATTTTACCCGGAGTTTTAGTTGGGTTCGTAATTTTACCCGGACTTTTTAGTTGGGTTCGTATTTTTTACGCGGACTTTTAGTTGGGTTCGTAATTTCACCCGGAGTTTTAGTTGGGTTCGTAATTTTACCCGGAGTTTCACTTGGGTTCGTAATTTTACCCGGACTTTTTAGTTGGGTTCGTATTTTTTACCCGGACTTTTAGTTGGGTTCGTAATTTTACCCGGACTTTTTAGTTGGGTTCGTATTTTTTACCCGGACTTTTAGTTGGGTTCGTAATTTTACCCGGAGTTTTAGTTGGGTTCGTAATTTTACACGGAGTTTTACTTGGGTTCGTAATTTTACCCGGAGTTTTACTTGGGTTCGTAATTTTACCCGGACTTTTTAGTTGGGTTCGTATTTTTTACCCGGAGTTTTAGTTGGGTTCGTAATTTTACCCGGACTTTTTAGTTGAGTTCGTATTTTTTACCCGGACTCTTAGTTGGGTTCGTAATTTTACCCGGAGTTTTAGTTGGGTTCGTATTTTTTACCCGGAGTTTTCGTTGGGTTCGTATTTTTTACCCGGAGTTTTAGTTGGGTTCGTATTTTTACCCGGAGTTTTAGTTGTGTTGGTAATTTTACCCGGAGTTTTAGTTGGGTTCATATTTTTTACCGGACTTTTTAGTTGGATTTGTATTTTTTACCCGGAGTTTTAGTTGGGTTCGTATTTTTTATCCGGAGTTTTAGTTGGGTTCGTATTTTTACCCGGAGTTTTAGTTGGGTTCGTATTTTTACCCGGAGTTTTAGTTGGGTTCGTATTTTTTACCCGGACTTTTTAGTTGGGTTAGTATTTTTGCCCGGAGTTTTAGTTGGGTTCGTATTTTTTATCCGGAGTTTTAGTTGGGTTCGTATTTTTACCCGGAGTTTTAGTTGGGTTCGTATTTTTACCCGGAGTTTTAGTTGGGTTCGTATTTTTTACCCGGACTTTTAGTTGGGTTCGTAATTTTACCCGGAGTTTTAGTTGGGTTCGAATTTTTTACCCGGAGTTTTAGTTGGGTTCGTATTTTTTACCCGGAGTTTTAGTTGGGTTCGTATTTTTACTCGGAGTTTTAGTTGTGTTGGTAATTTTACCCGGAGTTTTAGTTGGGTTCATATTTTTTACCCGGAGTTTTAGTTGGGTTCGTATTTTTACCCGGAGTTTTAGTTGGGTTCGTATTTTTACCCGGAGTTTTAGTTGGGTTCGTATTTTTTACCCGGGCTTTTTAGTTGGGTTAGTATTTTTGCCCGGAGTTTTAGTTGGGTTCTTATTTTTTACCCGGAGTTTTAGTTGGGTTCGTAATTTTACCCGGACTTTTTAGTTGGGTTCGTATTTTTTACCCGGAGTTTTAGTTGGGTTCGTAATTTTACCCGGAGTTTTAGTTGGGTTCGTAATTTTACCCGGAGTTTTAGTTGAGTTCGTAATTTTACCCGGAGTTTTAGTTGGGTTCGTATTTTTACCCGGAGTTTTAGTTGGGTTCGTATTTTTTACCCGGACTTTTTAGTTGGGTTAGTATTTTTGCCCGGAGTTTTAGTTGGGTTCGTATTTTTTACCCGGACTTTTAGTTGGGTTCGTAATTTTACCCGGAGTTTTAGTTGGGTTCGTAATTTTACCCGGAGTTTCTCTTGGGTTCGTAATTTTACCCGGACTTTTTAGTTGGGTTCGTATTTTTTACCCGGACTTTTAGTTGGGTTCGTAATTTTACCCGGACTTTTTAGTTGGGTTCGTATTTTTTACCCGGACTTTTAGTTGGGTTCGTAATTTTACCCGGAGTTTTAGTTGGGTTCGTAATTTTACCCGGAGTTTTCTTGGGTTCGTAATTTTACCCTGACTTTTTAGTTGGGTTCGTATTTTTTACCCGGAGTTTTAGTTGGGTTCGTAATTTTACCCGGACTTTTTAGTTGGGTTCGTATTTTTTACCCGGACTTTTAGTTGGGTTCGTAATTTTACCCGGAGTTTTAGTTGGGTTCGTATTTTTTACCCGGAGTTTTCGTTGGGTTCGTATTTTTTACCCGGAGTTTTAGTTGGGTTCGTATTTTTACCCGGAGTTTTAGTTGTGTTGGTAATTTTACCCGGAGTTTTAGTTGGGTTCATAGTTTTTACCGGACTTTTTAGTTGGGTTTGTATTTTTTACCCGGAGTTTTAGTTGGGTTCGTATTTTTTATCCGGAGTTTTAGTTGGGTTCGTATTTTTACCCGGAGTTTTAGTTGGGTTCGTATTTTTACCCGGAGTTTTAGTTGGGTTCGTATTTTTTACCCGGACTTTTTAGTTGGGTTAGTATTTTTGCCCGGAGTTTTAGTTGGGTTCGTATTTTTTACCCGGAGTTTTAGTTGGGTTCGTAATTTTACCCGGACTTTTTAGTTGGGTTCGTATTTTTTACTCGGACTTTTAGTTGGGTTCGTAATTTTACCCGGAGTTTTAGTTGGGTTCGTAGTTTTTACCCGGAGTTTTAGTTGGGTTCGTAATTTTACCCGGAGTTTTAGTTGGGTTCGTAATTTTACACGGAGTTTTAGTTGAGTTCGTAATTTTACCCGGAGTTTTAGTTGGGTTCGTAATTTTACCCGGACTTTTTAGTTGGGTTCGTAATTTTACCCGGACTTTTTAGTTGGGTTCGTATTTTTTACCCGGAGTTTTAGTTGGGTTCGTAATTTTACCCGGAGTTTTAGTTGGGTTCGTAATTTTACCTAGACTTTTTAGTTGGGTTCGTATTTTTTACCCGGACTTTTAGTTGGGTTCGTAATTTTACCCGGAGTTTTAGTTGGGTTCGAATTTTTTACCCGGAGTTTTAGTTGGGTTCGTATTTTTTACCCGGAGTTTTAGTTGGGTTCGTATTTTTACTCGGAGTTTTAGTTGTGTTGGTAATTTTACCCGGAGTTTTAGTTGGGTTCATATTTTTTACCCGGAGTTTTAGTTGGGTTCGTATTTTTACCCGGAGTTTTAGTTGGGTTCGTATTTTTACCCGGAGTTTTAGTTGGGTTCGTAATTTTACCCGGAGTTTTAGTTGGGTTCGTAATTTTACCCGGAGTTTTAGTTGGGTTCGTAATTTTACCCGGAGTTTTACTTGGGTTCGTAATTTTACCCGGAGTTTTACTTGGGTTCGTAATTTTACCCGGAGTTTTAGTTGGGTTCGTAATTTTACCCGGAGTTTTAGTTGGGTTCGTAATTTTACCCGGACTTTTTAGTTGGGTTCGTATTTTTTACGCGGACTTTTAGTTGGGTTCGTAATTTTACCCGGAGTTTTAGTTGGGTTCGTAATTTTACCCGGAGTTTCACTTGGGTTCGTAATTTTACCCGGACTTTTTAGTTGGGTTCGTATTTTTTACCCGGACTTTTAGTTGGGTTCGTAATTTTACCCGGACTTTTTAGTTGGGTTCGTATTTTTTACCCGGACTTTTAGTTGGGTTCGTAATTTTACCCGGAGTTTTAGTTGGGTTCGTAATTTTACCCGGAGTTTTACTTGGGTTCGTAATTTTACCCGGAGTTTTACTTGGGTTCGTAATTTTACCCGGACTTTTTAGTTGGGTTCGTATTTTTTACCCGGAGTTTTAGTTGGGTTCGTAATTTTACCCGGACTTTTTAGTTGAGTTCGTATTTTTTACCCGGACTCTTAGTTGGGTTCGTAATTTTACCCGGAGTTTTAGTTGGGTTCGTATTTTTTACCCGGAGTTTTCGTTGGGTTCGTATTTTTTACCCGGAGTTTTAGTTGGGTTCGTATTTTTACCCGGAGTTTTAGTTGTGTTGGTAATTTTACCCGGAGTTTTAGTTGGGTTCATATTTTTTACCGGACTTTTTAGTTGGATTTGTATTTTTTACCCGGAGTTTTAGTTGGGTTCGTATTTTTTATCCGGAGTTTTAGTTGGGTTCGTATTTTTACCCGGAGTTTTAGTTGGGTTCGTATTTTTACCCGGAGTTTTAGTTGGGTTCGTATTTTTTACCCGGACTTTTTAGTTGGGTTAGTATTTTTGCCCGGAGTTTTAGTTGGGTTCGTATTTTTTATCCGGAGTTTTAGTTGGGTTCGTATTTTTACCCGGAGTTTTAGTTGGGTTCGTATTTTTACCCGGAGTTTTAGTTGGGTTCGTATTTTTTACCCGGACTTTTAGTTGGGTTCGTAATTTTACCCGGAGTTTTAGTTGGGTTCGAATTTTTTACCCGGAGTTTTAGTTGGGTTCGTATTTTTTACCCGGAGTTTTAGTTGGGTTCGTATTTTTACTCGGAGTTTTAGTTGTGTTGGTAATTTTACCCGGAGTTTTAGTTGGGTTCATATTTTTTACCCGGAGTTTTAGTTGGGTTTGTATTTTTACCCGGAGTTTTAGTTGGGTTCGTATTTTTACCCGGAGTTTTAGTTGGGTTCGTATTTTTTACCCGGGCTTTTTAGTTGGGTTAGTATTTTTGCCCGGAGTTTTAGTTGGGTTCTTATTTTTTACCCGGAGTTTTAGTTGGGTTCGTAATTTTACCCGGACTTTTTAGTTGGGTTCGTATTTTTTACCCGGAGTTTTAGTTGGGTTCGTAATTTTACCCGGAGTTTTAGTTGGGTTCGTAATTTTACCCGGAGTTTTAGTTGAGTTCGTAATTTTACCCGGAGTTTTAGTTGGGTTCGTATTTTTACCCGGAGTTTTAGTTGGGTTCGTATTTTTTACCCGGACTTTTTAGTTGGGTTAGTATTTTTGCCCGGAGTTTTAGTTGGGTTCGTATTTTTTACCCGGACTTTTAGTTGGGTTCGTAATTTTACCCGGAGTTTTAGTTGGGTTCGTAATTTTACCCGGAGTTTCTCTTGGGTTCGTAATTTTACCCGGACTTTTTAGTTGGGTTCGTATTTTTTACCCGGACTTTTAGTTGGGTTCGTAATTTTACCCGGACTTTTTAGTTGGGTTCGTATTTTTTACCCGGACTTTTAGTTGGGTTCGTAATTTTACCCGGAGTTTTAGTTGGGTTCGTAATTTTACCCGGAGTTTTACTTGGGTTCGTAATTTTACCCTGACTTTTTAGTTGGGTTCGTATTTTTTACCCGGAGTTTTAGTTGGGTTCGTAATTTTACCCGGACTTTTTAGTTGGGTTCGTATTTTTTACCCGGACTTTTAGTTGGGTTCGTAATTTTACCCGGAGTTTTAGTTGGGTTCGTATTTTTTACCCGGAGTTTTCGTTGGGTTCGTATTTTTTACCCGGAGTTTTAGTTGGGTTCGTATTTTTACCCGGAGTTTTAGTTGTGTTGGTAATTTTACCCGGAGTTTTAGTTGGGTTCATAGTTTTTACCGGACTTTTTAGTTGGGTTTGTATTTTTTACCCGGAGTTTTAGTTGGGTTCGTATTTTTTATCCGGAGTTTTAGTTGGGTTCGTATTTTTACCCGGAGTTTTAGTTGGGTTCGTATTTTTACCCGGAGTTTTAGTTGGGTTCGTATTTTTTACCCGGACTTTTTAGTTGGGTTAGTATTTTTGCCCGGAGTTTTAGTTGGGTTCGTATTTTTTACCCGGAGTTTTAGTTGGGTTCGTAATTTTACCCGGACTTTTTAGTTGGGTTCGTATTTTTTACTCGGACTTTTAGTTGGGTTCGTAATTTTACCCGGAGTTTTAGTTGGGTTCGTAGTTTTTACCCGGAGTTTTAGTTGGGTTCGTAATTTTACCCGGAGTTTTAGTTGGGTTCGTAATTTTACACGGAGTTTTAGTTGAGTTCGTAATTTTACCCGGAGTTTTAGTTGGGTTCGTAATTTTACCCGGACTTTTTAGTTGGGTTCGTAATTTTACCCGGACTTTTTAGTTGGGTTCGTATTTTTTACCCGGAGTTTTAGTTGGGTTCGTAATTTTACCCGGAGTTTTAGTTGGGTTCGTAATTTTACCTAGACTTTTTAGTTGGGTTCGTATTTTTTACCCGGACTTTTAGTTGGGTTCGTAATTTTACCCGGAGTTTTAGTTGGGTTCGAATTTTTTACCCGGAGTTTTAGTTGGGTTCGTATTTTTTACCCGGAGTTTTAGTTGGGTTCGTATTTTTACTCGGAGTTTTAGTTGTGTTGGTAATTTTACCCGGAGTTTTAGTTGGGTTCATATTTTTTACCCGGAGTTTTAGTTGGGTTCGTATTTTTACCCGGAGTTTTAGTTGGGTTCGTATTTTTACCCGGAGTTTTAGTTGGGTTCGTAATTTTACCCGGAGTTTTAGTTGGGTTCGTAATTTTACCCGGAGTTTTAGTTGGGTTCGTAATTTTACCCGGAGTTTTACTTGGGTTCGTAATTTTACCCGGAGTTTTACTTGGGTTCGTAATTTTACCCGGAGTTTTAGTTGGGTTCGTAATTTTACCCGGAGTTTTAGTTGGGTTCGTAATTTTACCCGGACTTTTTAGTTGGGTTCGTATTTTTTACGCGGACTTTTAGTTGGGTTCGTAATTTTACCCGGAGTTTTAGTTGGGTTCGTAATTTTACCCGGAGTTTCACTTGGGTTCGTAATTTTACCCGGACTTTTTAGTTGGGTTCGTATTTTTTACCCGGACTTTTAGTTGGGTTCGTAATTTTACCCGGACTTTTTAGTTGGGTTCGTATTTTTTACCCGGACTTTTAGTTGGGTTCGTAATTTTACCCGGAGTTTTAGTTGGGTTCGTAATTTTACCCGGAGTTTTACTTGGGTTCGTAATTTTACCCGGAGTTTTTCTTGGGTTCGTAATTTTACCCGGACTTTTTAGTTGGGTTCGTATTTTTTACCCGGAGTTTTAGTTGGGTTCGTAATTTTACCCGGACTTTTTAGTTGAGTTCGTATTTTTTACCCGGACTCTTAGTTGGGTTCGTAATTTTACCCGGAGTTTTAGTTGGGTTCGTATTTTTTACCCGGAGTTTTCGTTGGGTTCGTATTTTTTACCCGGAGTTTTAGTTGGGTTCGTATTTTTACCCGGAGTTTTAGTTGTGTTGGTAATTTTACCCGGAGTTTTAGTTGGGTTCATATTTTTTACCGGACTTTTTAGTTGGATTTGTATTTTTTACCCGGAGTTTTAGTTGGGTTCGTATTTTTTATCCGGAGTTTTAGTTGGGTTCGTATTTTTACCCGGAGTTTTAGTTGGGTTCGTATTTTTACCTGGAGTTTTAGTTGGGTTCGTATTTTTTACCCGGACTTTTTAGTTGGGTTAGTATTTTTGCCCGGAGTTTTAGTTGGGTTCGTATTTTTTATCCGGAGTTTTAGTTGGGTTCGTATTTTTACCCGGAGTTTTAGTTGGGTTCGTATTTTTACCCGGAGTTTTAGTTGGGTTCGTATTTTTTACCCGGACTTTTAGTTGGGTTCGTAATTTTACCCGGAGTTTTAGTTGGGTTCGAATTTTTTACCCGGAGTTTTAGTTGGGTTCGTATTTTTTACCCGGAGTTTTAGTTGGGTTCGTATTTTTACTCGGAGTTTTAGTTGTGTTGGTAATTTTACCCGGAGTTTTAGTTGGGTTCATATTTTTTACCCGGAGTTTTAGTTGGGTTCGTATTTTTACCCGGAGTTTTAGTTGGGTTCGTATTTTTACCCGGAGTTTTAGTTGGGTTCGTATTTTTTACCCGGGCTTTTTAGTTGGGTTAGTATTTTTGCCCGGAGTTTTAGTTGGGTTCTTATTTTTTACCCGGAGTTTTAGTTGGGTTCGTAATTTTACCCGGACTTTTTAGTTGGGTTCGTATTTTTTACCCGGAGTTTTAGTTGGGTTCGTAATTTTACCCGGAGTTTTAGTTGGGTTCGTAATTTTACCCGGAGTTTTAGTTGAGTTCGTAATTTTACCCGGAGTTTTAGTTGGGTTCGTATTTTTACCCGGAGTTTTAGTTGGGTTCGTATTTTTTACCCGGACTTTTTAGTTGGGTTAGTATTTTTGCCCGGAGTTTTAGTTGGGTTCGTATTTTTTACCCGGACTTTTAGTTGGGTTCGTAATTTTACCCGGAGTTTTAGTTGGGTTCGTAATTTTACCCGGAGTTTCTCTTGGGTTCGTAATTTTACCCGGACTTTTTAGTTGGGTTCGTATTTTTTACCCGGACTTTTAGTTGGGTTCGTAATTTTACCCGGACTTTTTAGTTGGGTTCGTATTTTTTACCCGGACTTTTAGTTGGGTTCGTAATTTTACCCGGAGTTTTAGTTGGGTTCGTAATATTACCCGGAGTTTTACTTGGGTTCGTAATTTTACCCTGACTTTTTAGTTGGGTTCGTATTTTTTACCCGGAGTTTTAGTTGGGTTCGTAATTTTACCCGGACTTTTTAGTTGGGTTCGTATTTTTTACCCGGACTTTTAGTTGGGTTCGTAATTTTACCCGGAGTTTTAGTTGGGTTCGTATTTTTTACCCGGAGTTTTCGTTGGGTTCGTATTTTTTACCCGGAGTTTTAGTTGGGTTCGTATTTTTACCCGGAGTTTTAGTTGTGTTGGTAATTTTACCCGGAGTTTTAGTTGGGTTCATAGTTTTTACCGGACTTTTTAGTTGGGTTTGTATTTTTTACCCGGAGTTTTAGTTGGGTTCGTATTTTTTATCCGGAGTTTTAGTTGGGTTCGTATTTTTACCCGGAGTTTTAGTTGGGTTCGTATTTTTACCCGGAGTTTTAGTTGGGTTCGTATTTTTTACCCGGACTTTTTAGTTGGGTTAGTATTTTTGCCCGGAGTTTTAGTTGGGTTCGTATTTTTTACCCGGAGTTTTAGTTGGGTTCGTAATTTTACCCGGACTTTTTAGTTGGGTTCGTATTTTTTACTCGGACTTTTAGTTGGGTTCGTAATTTTACCCGGAGTTTTAGTTGGGTTCGTAGTTTTTACCCGGAGTTTTAGTTGGGTTCGTAATTTTACCCGGAGTTTTAGTTGGGTTCGTAATTTTACACGGAGTTTTAGTTGAGTTCGTAATTTTACCCGGAGTTTTAGTTGGGTTCGTAATTTTACCCGGACTTTTTAGTTGGGTTCGTAATTTTACCCGGACTTTTTAGTTGGGTTCGTATTTTTTACCCGGAGTTTTAGTTGGGTTCGTAATTTTACCCGGAGTTTTAGTTGGGTTCGTAATTTTACCTAGACTTTTTAGTTGGGTTCGTATTTTTTACCCGGACTTTTAGTTGGGTTCGTAATTTTACCCGGAGTTTTAGTTGGGTTCGAATTTTTTACCCGGAGTTTTAGTTGGGTTCGTATTTTTTACCCGGAGTTTTAGTTGGGTTCGTATTTTTACTCGGAGTTTTAGTTGTGTTGGTAATTTTACCCGGAGTTTTAGTTGGGTTCATATTTTTTACCCGGAGTTTTAGTTGGGTTCGTATTTTTACCCGGAGTTTTAGTTGGGTTCGTATTTTTACCCGGAGTTTTAGTTGGGTTCGTAATTTTACCCGGAGTTTTAGTTGGGTTCGTAATTTTACCCGGAGTTTTAGTTGGGTTCGTAATTTTACCCGGAGTTTTACTTGGGTTCGTAATTTTACCCGGAGTTTTACTTGGGTTCGTAATTTTACCCGGAGTTTTAGTTGGGTTCGTAATTTTACCCGGAGTTTTAGTTGGGTTCGTAATTTTACCCGGACTTTTTAGTTGGGTTCGTATTTTTTACGCGGACTTTTAGTTGGGTTCGTAATTTTACCCGGACTTTTAGTTGGGTTCGTAATTTTACCCGGAGTTTCACTTGGGTTCGTAATTTTACCCGGACTTTTTAGTTGGGTTCGTATTTTTTACCCGGACTTTTAGTTGGGTTCGTAATTTTACCCGGACTTTTTAGTTGGGTTCGTATTTTTTACCCGGACTTTTAGTTGGGTTCGTAATTTTACCCGGAGTTTTAGTGGGGTTCGTAATTTTACCCGGAGTTTTACTTGGGTTCGTAATTTTACCCGGAGTTTTACTTGGGTTCGTAATTTTACCCGGACTTTTTAGTTGGGTTCGTATTTTTTACCCGGAGTTTTAGTTGGGTTCGTAATTTTACCCGGACTTTTTAGTTGAGTTCGTATTTTTTACCCGGACTCTTAGTTGGGTTCGTAATTTTACCCGGAGTTTTAGTTGGGTTCGTATTTTTTACCCGGAGTTTTCGTTGGGTTCGTATTTTTTACCCGGAGTTTTAGTTGGGTTCGTATTTTTACCCGGAGTTTTAGTTGTGTTGGTAATTTTACCCGGAGTTTTAGTTGGGTTCATATTTTTTACCGGACTTTTTAGTTGGATTTGTATTTTTTACCCGGAGTTTTAGTTGGGTTCGTATTTTTTATCCGGAGTTTTAGTTGGGTTCGTATTTTTACCCGGAGTTTTAGTTGGGTTCGTATTTTTACCCGGAGTTTTAGTTGGGTTCGTATTTTTTACCCGGACTTTTTAGTTGGGTTAGTATTTTTGCCCGGAGTTTTAGTTGGGTTCGTATTTTTTATCCGGAGTTTTAGTTGGGTTCGTATTTTTACCCGGAGTTTTAGTTGGGTTCGTATTTTTACCCGGAGTTTTAGTTGGGTTCGTATTTTTTACCCGGACTTTTAGTTGGGTTCGTAATTTTACCCGGAGTTTTAGTTGGGTTCGAATTTTTTACCCGGAGTTTTAGTTGGGTTCGTATTTTTTACCCGGAGTTTTAGTTGGGTTCGTATTTTTACTCGGAGTTTTAGTTGTGTTGGTAATTTTACCCGGAGTTTTAGTTGGGTTCATATTTTTTACCCGGAGTTTTAGTTGGGTTCGTATTTTTACCCGGAGTTTTAGTTGGGTTCGTATTTTTACCCGGAGTTTTAGTTGGGTTCGTATTTTTTACCCGGGCTTTTTAGTTGGGTTCGTAATTTTACCCGGACTTTTTAGTTGGGTTCGTATTTTTTACCCGGAGTTTTAGTTGGGTTCGTAATTTTACCCGGAGTTTTAGTTGGGTTCGTAATTTTACCCGGAGTTTTGGTTGAGTTCGTAATTTTACCCGGAGTTTTAGTTGGGTTCGTATTTTTACCCGGAGTTTTAGTTGGGTTCGTATTTTTTACCCGGACTTTTTAGTTGGGTTAGTATTTTTGCCCGGCGTTTTAGTTGGGTTCGTATTTTTTACCCGGACTTTTAGTTGGGTTCGTAATTTTACCCGGAGTTTTAGTTGGGTTCGTAATTTTACCCCGAGTTTCTCTTGGGTTCGTAATTTTACCCGGACTTTTTAGTTGGGTTCGTATTTTTTACCCGGACTTTTAGTTGGGTTCGTAATTTTACCCGGACTATTTAGTTGGGTTCGTATTTTTTACCCGGACTTTTAGTTGGGTTCGTAATTTTACCCGGAGTTTTAGTTGGGTTCGTAATTTTACCCGGAGTTTTACTTGGGTTCGTAATTTTACCCTGACTTTTTAGTTGGGTTCGTATTTTTTACCCGGAGTTTTAGTTGGGTTCGTAATTTTACCCGGACTTTTTAGTTGGGTTCGTATTTTTTACCCGGACTTTTAGTTGGGTTCGTAATTTTACCCGGAGTTTTAGTTGGGTTCGTATTTTTTACCCGGAGTTTTCGTTGGGTTCGTATTTTTTACCCGGAGTTTTAGTTGGGTTCGTATTTTTACCCGGAGTTTTAGTTGTGTTGGTAATTTTACCCGGAGTTTTAGTTGGGTTCATAGTTTTTACCGGACTTTTTAGTTGGGTTTGTATTTTTTACCCGGAGTTTTAGTTGGGTTCGTATTTTTTATCCGGAGTTTTAGTTGGGTTCGTATTTTTACCCGGAGTTTTAGTTGGGTTCGTATTTTTACCCGGAGTTTTAGTTGGGTTCGTATTTTTTACCCGGACTTTTTAGTTGGGTTAGTATTTTTGCCCGGAGTTTTAGTTGGGTTCGTATTTTTTACCCGGAGTTTTAGTTGGGTTCGTAATTTTACCCGGACTTTTTAGTTGGGTTCGTATTTTTTACTCGGACTTTTAGTTGGGTTCGTAATTTTACCCGGAGTTTTAGTTGGGTTCGTAGTTTTTACCCGGAGTTTTAGTGTGGTTCGTAATTTTACCCGGAGTTTTAGTTGGGTTCGTAATTTTACACGGAGTTTTAGTTGAGTTCGTAATTTTACCCGGAGTTTTAGTTGGGTTCGTAATTTTACCCGGACTTTTTAGTTGGGTTCGTAATTTTACCCGGACTTTTTAGTTGGGTTCGTATTTTTTACCCGGAGTTTTAGTTGGGTTCGTAATTTTACCCGGAGTTTTAGTTGGGTTCGTAATTTTACCTAGACTTTTTAGTTGGGTTCGTATT
Source organism: Melinopterus prodromus (assembly GCA_964023965.1). Lineage (NCBI taxonomy): Eukaryota > Metazoa > Arthropoda > Insecta > Coleoptera > Scarabaeidae > Melinopterus > Melinopterus prodromus. The sequence goes on from CAXIES010000487.1 coordinate 51,422, forward strand.
TTTTACCCGGACTTTTAGTTGGGTTCGTAATTTTACCCGGAGTTTTAGTTGGGTTCGAATTTTTTACCCGGAGTTTTAGTTGGGTTCGTATTTTTTACCCGGAGTTTTAGTTGGGTTCGTATTTTTACTCGGAGTTTTAGTTGTGTTGGTAATTTTACCCGGAGTTTTAGTTGGGTTCATATTTTTTACCCGGAGTTTTAGTTGGGTTCGTATTTTTACCCGGAGTTTTAGTTGGGTTCGTATTTTTACCCGGAGTTTTAGTTGGGTTCGTAATTTTACCCGGAGTTTTAGTTGGGTTCGTAATTTTACCCGGAGTTTTAGTTGGGTTCGTAATTTTACCCGGAGTTTTACTTGGGTTCGTAATTTTACCCGGAGTTTTACTTGGGTTCGTAATTTTACCCGGAGTTTTAGTTGGGTTCGTAATTTTACCCGGAGTTTTAGTTGGGTTCGTAATTTTACCCGGACTTTTTAGTTGGGTTCGTATTTTTTACGCGGACTTTTAGTTGGGTTCGTAATTTTACCCGGAGTTTTAGTTGGGTTCGTAATTTTACCCGGAGTTTCACTTGGGTTCGTAATTTTACCCGGACTTTTTAGTTGGGTTCGTATTTTTTACCCGGACTTTTAGTTGGGTTCGTAATTTTACCCGGACTTTTTAGTTGGGTTCGTATTTTTTACCCGGACTTTTAGTTGGGTTCGTAATTTTACCCGGAGTTTTAGTTGGGTTCGTAATTTTACCCGGAGTTTTACTTGGGTTCGTAATTTTACCCGGAGTTTTACTTGGGTTCGTAATTTTACCCGGACTTTTTAGTTGGGTTCGTATTTTTTACCCGGAGTTTTAGTTGGGTTCGTAATTTTACCCGGACTTTTTAGTTGAGTTCGTATTTTTTACCCGGACTCTTAGTTGGGTTCGTAATTTTACCCGGAGTTTTAGTTGGGTTCGTATTTTTTACCCGGAGTTTTCGTTGGGTTCGTATTTTTTACCCGGAGTTTTAGTTGGGTTCGTATTTTTACCCGGAGTTTTAGTTGTGTTGGTAATTTTACCCGGAGTTTTAGTTGGGTTCATATTTTTTACCGGACTTTTTAGTTGGATTTGTATTTTTTACCCGGAGTTTTAGTTGGGTTCGTATTTTTTATCCGGAGTTTTAGTTGGGTTCGTATTTTTACCCGGAGTTTTAGTTGGGTTCGTATTTTTACCCGGAGTTTTAGTTGGGTTCGTATTTTTTACCCGGACTTTTTAGTTGGGTTAGTATTTTTGCCCGGACTTTTAGTTGGGTTCGTATTTTTTATCCGGAGTTTTAGTTGGGTTCGTATTTTTACCCGGAGTTTTAGTTGGGTTCGTATTTTTACCCGGAGTTTTAGTTGGGTTCGTATTTTTTACCCGGACTTTTAGTTGGGTTCGTAATTTTACCCGGAGTTTTAGTTGGGTTCGAATTTTTTACCCGGAGTTTTAGTTGGGTTCGTATTTTTTACCCGGAGTTTTAGTTGGGTTCGTATTTTTACTCGGAGTTTTAGTTGTGTTGGTAATTTTACCCGGAGTTTTAGTTGGGTTCATATTTTTTACCCGGAGTTTTAGTTGGGTTCGTATTTTTACCCGGAGTTTTAGTTGGGTTCGTATTTTTACCCGGAGTTTTAGTTGGGTTCGTAATTTTACCCGGAGTTTTAGTTGGGTTCGTAATTTTACCCGGAGTTTTAGTTGGGTTCGTAATTTTACCCGGAGTTTTACTTGGGTTCGTAATTTTACCCGGAGTTTTACTTGGGTTCGTAATTTTACCCGGAGTTTTAGTTGGGTTCGTAATTTTACCCGGAGTTTTAGTTGGGTTCGTAATTTTACCCGGACTTTTTAGTTGGGTTCGTATTTTTTACGCGGACTTTTAGTTGGGTTCGTAATTTTACCCGGAGTTTTAGTTGGATTCGTAATTTTACCCGGAGTTTCACTTGGGTTCGTAATTTTACCCGGACTTTTTAGTTGGGTTCGTATTTTTTACCCGGACTTTTAGTTGGGTTCGTAATTTTACCCGGACTTTTTAGTTGGGTTCGTATTTTTTACCCGGACTTTTAGTTGGGTTCGTAATTTTACCCGGAGTTTTAGTTGGGTTCGTAATTTTACCCGGAGTTTTACTTGGGTTCGTAATTTTACCCGGAGTTTTACTTGGGTTCGTAATTTTACCCGGACTTTTTAGTTGGGTTCGTATTTTTTACCCGGAGTTTTAGTTGGGTTCGTAATTTTACCCGGACTTTTTAGTTGAGTTCGTATTTTTTACCCGGACTCTTAGTTGGGTTCGTAATTTTACCCGGAGTTTTAGTTGGGTTCGTATTTTTTACCCGGAGTTTTCGTTGGGTTCGTATTTTTTACCCGGAGTTTTAGTTGGGTTCGTATTTTTACCCGGAGTTTTAGTTGTGTTGGTAATTTTACCCGGAGTTTTAGTTGGGTTCATATTTTTTACCGGACTTTTTAGTTGGATTTGTATTTTTTACCCGGAGTTTTAGTTGGGTTCGTATTTTTTATCCGGAGTTTTAGTTGGGTTCGTATTTTTACCCGGAGTTTTAGTTGGGTTCGTATTTTTACCCGGAGTTTTAGTTGGGTTCGTATTTTTTACCCGGACTATTTAGTTGGGTTAGTATTTTTGCCCGGAGTTTTAGTTGGGTTCGTATTTTTTATCCGGAGTTTTAGTTGGGTTCGTATTTTTACCCGGAGTTTTAGTTGGGTTCGTATTTTTACCCGGAGTTTTAGTTGGGTTCGTATTTTTTACCCGGACTTTTAGTTGGGTTCGTAATTTTACCCGGAGTTTTAGTTGGGTTCGAATTTTTTACCCGGAGTTTTAGTTGGGTTCGTATTTTTTACCCGGAGTTTTAGTTGGGTTCGTATTTTTACTCGGAGTTTTAGTTGTGTTGGTAATTTTACCCGGAGTTTTAGTTGGGTTCATATTTTTTACCCGGAGTTTTAGTTGGGTTCGTATTTTTACCCGGAGTTTTAGTTGGGTTCGTATTTTTACCCGGAGTTTTAGTTGGGTTCGTATTTTTTACCCGGGCTTTTTAGTTGGGTTAGTATTTTTGCCCGGAGTTTTAGTTGGGTTCTTATTTTTACCCGGAGTTTTAGTTGGGTTCGTAATTTTACCCGGACTTTTTAGTTGGGTTCGTATTTTTTACCCGGAGTTTTAGTTGGGTTCGTAATTTTACCCGGAGTTTTAGTTGGGTTCGTAATTTTACCCGGAGTTTTAGTTGAGTTCGTAATTTTACCCGGAGTTTTAGTTGGGTTCGTATTTTTACCCGGAGTTTTAGTTGGGTTCGTATTTTTTACCCGGACTTTTTAGTTGGGTTAGTATTTTTGCCCGGAGTTTTAGTTGGGTTCGTATTTTTTACCCGGACTTTTAGTTGGGTTCGTAATTTTACCCGGAGTTTTAGTTGGGTTCATAATTTTACCCGGAGTTTCTCTTGGGTTCGTAATTTTACCCGGACTTTTTAGTTGGGTTCGTATTTTTTACCCGGACTTTTAGTTGGGTTCGTAATTTTACCCGGACTTTTTAGTTGGGTTCGTATTTTTTACCCGGACTTTTAGTTGGGTTCGTAATTTTACCCGGAGTTTTAGTTGGGTTCGTAATTTTACCCGGAGTTTTACTTGGGTTCGTAATTTTACCCTGACTTTTTAGTTGGGTTCGTATTTTTTACCCGGAGTTTTAGTTGGGTTCGTAATTTTACCCGGACTTTTTAGTTGGGTTCGTATTTTTTACCCGGACTTTTAGTTGGGTTCGTAATTTTACCCGGAGTTTTAGTTGGGTTCGTATTTTTTACCCGGAGTTTTCGTTGGGTTCGTATTTTTTACCCGGAGTTTTAGTTGGGTTCGTATTTTTACCCGGAGTTTTAGTTGTGTTGGTAATTTTACCCGGAGTTTTAGTTGGGTTCATAGTTTTTACCGGACTTTTTAGTTGGGTTTGTATTTTTTACCCGGAGTTTTAGTTGGGTTCGTATTTTTTATCCGGAGTTTTAGTTGGGTTCGTATTTTTACCCGGAGTTTTAGTTGGGTTCGTATTTTTACCCGGAGTTTTAGTTGGGTTCGTATTTTTTACCCGGACTTTTTAGTTGGGTTAGTATTTTTGCCCGGAGTTTTAGTTGGGTTCGTATTTTTTACCCGGAGTTTTAGTTGGGTTCGTAATTTTACCCGGACTTTTTAGTTGGGTTCGTATTTTTACTCGGAGTTTTAGTTGTGTTGGTAATTTTACCCGGAGTTTTAGTTGGGTTCATATTTTTTACCCGGAGTTTTAGTTGGGTTCGTATTTTTACCCGGAGTTTTAGTTGGGTTCGTATTTTTACCCGGAGTTTTAGTTGGGTTCGTATTTTTTACCCGGGCTTTTTAGTTGGGTTAGTATTTTTGCCCGGAGTTTTAGTTGGGTTCTTATTTTTACCCGGAGTTTTAGTTGGGTTGGTAATTTTACCCGGACTTTTTAGTTGGGTTCGTATTTTTTACCCGGAGTTTTAGTTGGGTTCGTAATTTTACCCGGAGTTTTAGTTGGGTTCGTAATTTTACCCGGAGTTTTAGTTGAGTTCGTAATTTTACCCGGAGTTTTAGTTGGGTTCGTATTTTTACCCGGAGTTTTAGTTGGGTTCGTATTTTTTACCCGGACTTTTTAGTTGGGTTAGTATTTTTGCCCGGAGTTTTAGTTGGGTTCGTATTTTTTACCCGGACTTTTAGTTGGGTTCGTAATTTTACCCGGAGTTTTAGTTGGGTTCGTAATTTTACCCGGAGTTTCTCTTGGGTTCGTAATTTTACCCGGACTTTTTAGTTGGGTTCGTATTTTTTACCCGGACTTTTAGTTGGGTTCGTAATTTTACCCGGACTTTTTAGTTGGGTTCGTATTTTTTACCCGGACTTTTAGTTGGGTTCGTAATTTTACCCGGAGTTTTAGTTGGGTTCGTAATTTTACGCGGAGTTTTACTTGGGTTCGTAATTTTACCCTGACTTTTTAGTTGGGTTCGTATTTTTTACCCGGAGTTTTAGTTGGGTTCGTAATTTTACCCGGACTTTTTAGTTGGGTTCGTATTTTTTACCCGGACTTTTAGTTGGGTTCGTAATTTTACCCGGAGTTTTAGTTGGGTTCGTATTTTTTACCCGGAGTTTTCGTTGGGTTCGTATTTTTTACCCGGAGTTTTAGTTGGGTTCGTATTTTTACCCGGAGTTTTAGTTGTGTTGGTAATTTTACCCGGAGTTTTAGTTGGGTTCATAGTTTTTACCGGACTTTTTAGTTGGGTTTGTATTTTTTACCCGGAGTTTTAGTTGGGTTCGTATTTTTTATCCGGAGTTTTAGTTGGGTTCGTATTTTTACCCGGAGTTTTAGTTGGGTTCGTATTTTTACCCGGAGTTTTAGTTGGGTTCGTATTTTTTACCCGGACTTTTTAGTTGGGTTAGTATTATTGCCCGGAGTTTTAGTTGGGTTCGTATTTTTTACCCGGAGTTTTAGTTGGGTTCGTAATTTTACCCGGACTTTTTAGTTGGGTTCGTATTTTTTACTCGGACTTTTAGTTGGGTTCGTAATTTTACCCGGAGTTTTAGTTGGGTTCGTAGTTTTTACCCGGAGTTTTAGTTGGGTTTGTAATTTTACCCGGAGTTTTAGTTGGGTTCGTAATTTTACACGGAGTTTTAGTTGAGTTCGTAATTTTACCCGGAGTTTTAGTTGGGTTCGTAATTTTACCCGGACTTTTTAGTTGGGTTCGTAATTTTACCCGGACTTTTTAGTTGGGTTCGTATTTTTTACCCGGAGTTTTAGTTGGGTTCGTAATTTTACCCGGAGTTTTAGTTGGGTTCGTAATTTTACCTAGACTTTTTAGTTGGGTTCGTATTTTTTACCCGGACTTTTAGTTGGGTTCGTAATTTTACCCGGAGTTTTAGTTGGGTTCGAATTTTTTACCCGGAGTTTTAGTTGGGTTCGTATTTTTTACCCGGAGTTTTAGTTGGGTTCGTATTTTTACTCGGAGTTTTAGTTGTGTTGGTAATTTTACCCGGAGTTTTAGTTGGGTTCATATTTTTTACCCGGAGTTTTAGTTGGGTTCGTATTTTTACCCGGAGTTTTAGTTGGGTTCGTATTTTTACCCGGAGTTTTAGTTGGGTTCGTAATTTTACCCGGAGTTTTAGTTGGGTTCGTAATTTTACCCGGAGTTTTAGTTGGGTTCGTAATTTTACCCGGAGTTTTACTTGGGTTCGTAATTTTACCCGGAGTTTTACTTGGGTTCGTAATTTTACCCGGAGTTTTAGTTGGGTTCGTAATTTTACCCGGAGTTTTAGTTGGGTTCGTAATTTTACCCGGACTTTTTAGTTGGGTTCGTATTTTTTACGCGGACTTTTAGTTGGGTTCGTAATTTTACCCGGAGTTTTAGTTGGGTTCGTAATTTTACCCGGAGTTTCACTTGGGTTCGTAATTTTACCCGGACTTTTTAGTTGGGTTCGTATTTTTTACCCGGACTTTTAGTTGGGTTCGTAATTTTACCCGGACTTTTTAGTTGGGTTCGTATTTTTTACCCGGACTTTTAGTTGGGTTCGTAATTTTACCCGGAGTTTTAGTTGGGTTCGTAATTTTACCCGGAGTTTTACTTGGGTTCGTAATTTTACCCGGAGTTTTACTTGGGTTCGTAATTTTACCCGGACTTTTTAGTTGGGTTCGTATTTTTTACCCGGAGTTTTAGTTGGGTTCGTAATTTTACCCGGACTTTTTAGTTGAGTTCGTATTTTTTACCCGGACTCTTAGTTGGGTTCGTAATTTTACCCGGAGTTTTAGTTGGGTTCGTATTTTTTACCCGGAGTTTTCGTTGGGTTCGTATTTTTTACCCGGAGTTTTAGTTGGGTTCGTATTTTTACCCGGAGTTTTAGTTGTGTTGGTAATTTTACCCGGAGTTTTAGTTGGGTTCATATTTTTTACCGGACTTTTTAGTTGGATTTGTATTTTTTACCCGGAGTTTTAGTTGGGTTCGTATTTTTTATCCGGAGTTTTAGTTGGGTTCGTATTTTTACCCGGAGTTTTAGTTGGGTTCGTATTTTTACCCGGAGTTTTAGTTGGGTTCGTATTTTTTACCCGGACTTTTTAGTTGGGTTAGTATTTTTGCCCGGAGTTTTAGTTGGGTTCGTATTTTTTATCCGGAGTTTTAGTTGGGTTCGTATTTTTACCCGGAGTTTTAGTTGGGTTCGTATTTTTACCCGGAGTTCTAGTTGGGTTCGTATTTTTTACCCGGACTTTTAGTTGGGTTCGTAATTTTACCCGGAGTTTTAGTTGGGTTCGAATTTTTTACCCGGAGTTTTAGTTGGGTTCGTATTTTTTACCCGGAGTTTTAGTTGGGTTCGTATTTTTACTCGGAGTTTTAGTTGTGTTGGTAATTTTACCCGGAGTTTTAGTTGGGTTCATATTTTTTACCCGGAGTTTTAGTTGGGTTCGTATTTTTACCCGGAGTTTTAGTTGGGTTCGTATTTTTACCCGGAGTTTTAGTTGGGTTCGTATTTTTTACCCGGGCTTTTTAGTTGGGTTAGTATTTTTGCCCGGAGTTTTAGTTGGGTTCTTATTTTTTACCCGGAGTTTTAGTTGGGTTCGTAATTTTACCCGGACTTTTTAGTTGGGTTCGTATTTTTTACCCGGAGTTTTAGTTGGGTTCGTAATTTTACCCGGAGTTTTAGTTGGGTTCGTAATTTTACCCGGAGTTTTAGTTGAGTTCGTAATTTTACCCGGAGTTTTAGTTGGGTTCGTATTTTTACCCGGAGTTTTAGTTGGGTTCGTATTTTTTACCCGGACTTTTTAGTTGGGTTAGTATTTTTGCCCGGAGTTTTAGTTGGGTTCGTATTTTTTACCCGGACTTTTAGTTGGGTTCGTAATTTTACCCGGAGTTTTAGTTGGGTTCGTAATTTTACCCGGAGTTTCTCTTGGGTTCGTAATTTTACCCGGACTTTTTAGTTGGGTTCGTATTTTTTACCCGGACTTTTAGTTGGGTTCGTAATTTTACCCGGACTTTTAGTTGGGTTCGTAATTTTACCCGGAGTTTTAGTTGGGTTCGTAATTTTACCCGGAGTTTTACTTGGGTTCGTAATTTTACCCGGAGTTTTACTTGGGTTCGTAATTTTACCCGGACTTTTTAGTTGGGTTCGTATTTTTTACCCGGAGTTTTAGTTGGGTTCGTAATTTTACCCGGACTTTTTAGTTGAGTTCGTATTTTTTACCCGGACTCTTAGTTGGGTTCGTAATTTTACCCGGAGTTTTAGTTGGGTTCGTATTTTTTACCCGGAGTTTTCGTTGGGTTCGTATTTTTTACCCGGAGTTTTAGTTGGGTTCGTATTTTTACCCGGAGTTTTAGTTGTGTTGGTAATTTTACCCGGAGTTTTAGTTGGGTTCATATTTTTTACCGGACTTTTTAGTTGGATTTGTATTTTTTACCCGGAGTTTTAGTTGGGTTCGTATTTTTTATCCGGAGTTTTAGTTGGGTTCGTATTTTTACCCGGAGTTTTAGTTGGGTTCGTATTTTTACCCGGAGTTTTAGTTGGGTTCGTATTTTTTACCCGGACTTTTTAGTTGGGTTAGTATTTTTGCCCGGAGTTTTAGTTGGGTTCGTATTTTTTATCCGGAGTTTTAGTTGGGTTCGTATTTTTACCCGGAGTTTTAGTTGGGTTCGTATTTTTACCCGGAGTTTTAGTTGGGTTCGTATTTTTTACCCGGACTTTTAGTTGGGTTCGTAATTTTACCCGGAGTTTTAGTTGGGTTCGAATTTTTTACCCGGAGTTTTAGTTGGGTTCGTATTTTTTACCCGGAGTTTTAGTTGGGTTCGTATTTTTACTCGGAGTTTTAGTTGTGTTGGTAATTTTACCCGGAGTTTTAGTTGGGTTCATATTTTTTACCCGGAGTTTTAGTTGGGTTCGTATTTTTACCCGGAGTTTTAGTTGGGTTCGTATTTTTACCCGGAGTTTTAGTTGGGTTCGTATTTTTTACCCGGGCTTTTTAGTTGGGTTAGTATTTTTGCCCGGAGTTTTAGTTGGGTTCTTATTTTTTACCCGGAGTTTTAGTTGGGTTCGTAATTTTACCCGGACTTTTTAGTTGGGTTCGTATTTTTTACCCGGAGTTTTAGTTGGGTTCGTAATTTTACCCGGAGTTTTAGTTGGGTTCGTAATTTTACCCGGAGTTTTAGTTGAGTTCGTAATTTTACCCGGAGTTTTAGTTGGGTTCGTATTTTTACCCGGAGTTTTAGTTGGGTTCGTATTTTTTACCCGGACTTTTTAGTTGGGTTAGTATTTTTGCCCGGAGTTTTAGTTGGGTTCGTATTTTTTACCCGGACTTTTAGTTGGGTTCGTAATTTTACCCGGAGTTTTAGTTGGGTTCGTAATTTTACCCGGAGTTTCTCTTGGGTTCGTAATTTTACCCGGACTTTTTAGTTGGGTTCGTATTTTTTACCCGGACTTTTAGTTGGGTTCGTAATTTTACCCGGACTTTTTAGTTGGGTTCGTATTTTTTACCCGGACTTTTAGTTGGGTTCGTAATTTTACCCGGAGTTTTAGTTGGGTTCGTAATTTTACCCGGAGTTTTACTTGGGTTCGTAATTTTACCCTGACTTTTTAGTTGGGTTCGTATTTTTTACCCGGAGTTTTAGTTGGGTTCGTAATTTTACCCGGACTTTTTAGTTGGGTTCGTATTTTTTACCCGGACTTTTAGTTGGGTTCGTAATTTTACCCGGAGTTTTAGTTGGGTTCGTATTTTTTACCCGGAGTTTTCGTTGGGTTCGTATTTTTTACCCGGAGTTTTAGTTGGGTTCGTATTTTTACCCGGAGTTTTAGTTGTGTTGGTAATTTTACCCGGAGTTTTAGTTGGGTTCATAGTTTTTACCGGACTTTTTAGTTGGGTTTGTATTTTTTACCCGGAGTTTTAGTTGGGTTCGTATTTTTTATCCGGAGTTTTAGTTGGGTTCGTATTTTTACCCGGAGTTTTAGTTGGGTTCGTATTTTTACCCGGAGTTTTAGTTGGGTTCGTATTTTTTACCCGGACTTTTTAGTTGGGTTAGTATTTTTGCCCGGAGTTTTAGTTGGGTTCGTATTTTTTACCCGGAGTTTTAGTTGGGTTCGTAATTTTACCCGGACTTTTTAGTTAGGTTCGTATTTTTTACTCGGACTTTTAGTTGGGTTCGTAATTTTACCCGGAGTTTTAGTTGGGTTCGTAGTTTTTACCCGGAGTTTTAGTTGGGTTCGTAATTTTACCCGGAGTTTTAGTTGGGTTCGTAATTTTACACGGAGTTTTAGTTGAGTTCGTAATTTTACCCGGAGTTTTAGTTGGGTTCGTAATTTTACCCGGACTTTTTAGTTGGGTTCGTAATTTTACCCGGACTTTTTAGTTGGGTTCGTATTTTTTACCCGGAGTTTTAGTTGGGTTCGTAATTTTACCCGGAGTTTTAGTTGGGTTCGTAATTTTACCTAGACTTTTTAGTTGGGTTCGTATTTTTTACCCGGACTTTTAGTTGGGTTCCTAATTTTACCCGGAGTTTTAGTTGGGTTCGAATTTTTTACCCGGAGTTTTAGTTGGGTTCGTATTTTTTACCCGGAGTTTTAGTTGGGTTCGTATTTTTACTCGGAGTTTTAGTTGTGTTGGTAATTTTACCCGGAGTTTTAGTTGGGTTCATATTTTTTACCCGGAGTTTTAGTTGGGTTCGTATTTTTACCCGGAGTTTTAGTTGGGTTCGTATTTTTACCCGGAGTTTTAGTTGGGTTCGTAATTTTACCCGGAGTTTTAGTTGGGTTCGTAATTTTACCCGGAGTTTTAGTTGGGTTCGTAATTTTATCCGGAGTTTTACTTGGGTTCGTAATTTTACCCGGAGTTTTACTTGGGTTCGTAATTTTACCCGGAGTTTTAGTTGGGTTCGTAATTTTACCCGGAGTTTTAGTTGGGTTCGTAATTTTACCCGGACTTTTTAGTTGGGTTCGTATTTTTTACGCGGACTTTTAGTTGGGTTCGTAATTTTACCCGGAGTTTTAGTTGGGTTCGTAATTTTACCCGGAGTTTCACTTGGGTTCGTAATTTTACCCGGACTTTTTAGTTGGGTTCGTATTTTTTACCCGGACTTTTAGTTGGGTTCGTAATTTTACCCGGACTTTTTAGTTGGGTTCGTATTTTTTACCCGGACTTTTAGTTGGGTTCGTAATTTTACCCGGAGTTTTAGTTGGGTTCGTAATTTTACCCGGAGTTTTACTTGGGTTCGTAATTTTACCCGGAGTTTTACTTGGGTTCGTAATTTTACCCGGACTTTTTAGTTGGGTTCGTATTTTTTACCCGGAGTTTTAGTTGGGTTCGTAATTTTACCCGGACTTTTTAGTTGAGTTCGTATTTTTTACCCGGACTCTTAGTTGGGTTCGTAATTTTACCCGGAGTTTTAGTTGGGTTCGTATTTTTTACCCGGAGTTTTCGTTGGGTTCGTATTTTTTACCCGGAGTTTTAGTTGGGTTCGTATTTTTACCCGGAGTTTTAGTTGTGTTGGTAATTTTACCCGGAGTTTTAGTTGGGTTCATATTTTTTACCGGACTTTTTAGTTGGATTTGTATTTTTTACCCGGAGTTTTAGTTGGGTTCGTATTTTTTATCCGGAGTTTTAGTTGGGTTCGTATTTTTACCCGGAGTTTTAGTTGGGTTCGTATTTTTACCCGGAGTTTTAGTTGGGTTCGTATTTTTTACCCGGACTTTTTAGTTGGGTTAGTATTTTTGCCCGGAGTTTTAGTTGGGTTCGTATTTTTTATCCGGAGTTTTAGTTGGGTTCGTATTTTTACCCGGAGTTTTAGTTGGGTTCGTATTTTTACCCGGAGTTTTAGTTGGGTTCGTATTTTTTACCCGGACTTTTAGTTGGGTTCGTAATTTTACCCGGAGTTTTAGTTGGGTTCGAATTTTTTACCCGGAGTTTTAGTTGGGTTCGTATTTTTTACCCGGAGTTTTAGTTGGGTTCGTATTTTTACTCGGAGTTTTAGTTGTGTTGGTAATTTTACCCGGAGTTTTAGTTGGGTTCATATTTTTTACCCGGAGTTTTAGTTGGGTTCGTATTTTTACCCGGAGTTTTAGTTGGGTTCGTATTTTTACCCGGAGTTTTAGTTGGGTTCGTATTTTTTACCCGGGCTTTTTAGTTGGGTTAGTATTTTTGCCCGGAGTTTTAGTTGGGTTCTTATTTTTTACCCGGAGTTTTAGTTGGGTTCGTAATTTTACCCGGACTTTTTAGTTGGGTTCGTATTTTTTACCCGGAGTTTTAGTTGGGTTCGTAATTTTACCCGGAGTTTTAGTTGGGTTCGTAATTTTACCCGGAGTTTTAGTTGAGTTCGTAATTTTACCCGGAGTTTTAGTTGGGTTCGTATTTTTACCCGGAGTTTTAGTTGGGTTCGTATTTTTTACCCGGACTTTTTAGTTGGGTTAGTATTTTTGCCCGGAGTTTTAGTTGGGTTCGTATTTTTTACCCGGACTTTTAGTTGGGTTCGTAATTTTACCCGGAGTTTTAGTTGGGTTCGTAATTTTACCCGGAGTTTCTCTTGGGTTCGTAATTTTACCCGGACTTTTTAGTTGGGTTCGTATTTTTTACCCGGACTTTTAGTTGGGTTCGTAATTTTACCCGGACTTTTTAGTTGGGTTCGTATTTTTTACCCGGACTTTTAGTTGGGTTCGTAATTTTACCCGGAGTTTTAGTTGGGTTCGTAATTTTACCCGGAGTTTTACTTGGGTTCGTAATTTTACCCTGACTTTTTAGTTGGGTTCGTATTTTTTACCCGGAGTTTTAGTTGGGTTCGTAATTTTACCCGGACTTTTTAGTTGGGTTCGTATTTTTTACCCGGACTTTTAGTTGGGTTCGTAATTTTACCCGGAGTTTTAGTTGGGTTCGTATTTTTTACCCGGAGTTTTCGTTGGGTTCGTATTTTTTACCCAGAGTTTTAGTTGGGTTCGTATTTTTACCCGGAGTTTTAGTTGTGTTGGTAATTTTACCCGGAGTTTTAGTTGGGTTCATAGTTTTTACCGGACTTTTTAGTTGGGTTTGTATTTTTTACCCGGAGTTTTAGTTGGGTTCGTATTTTTTATCCGGAGTTTTAGTTGGGTTCGTATTTTTACCCGGAGTTTTAGTTGGGTTCGTATTTTTTACCCGGACTTTTTAGTTGGGTTAGTATTTTTGCCCGGAGTTTTAGTTGGGTTCGTATTTTTTACCCGGAGTTTTAGTTGGGTTCGTAATTTTACCCGGACTTTTTAGTTGGGTTCGTATTTTTTACTCGGACTTTTAGTTGGGTTCGTAATTTTACCCGGAGTTTTAGTTGGGTTCGTAGTTTTTACCCGGAGTTTTAGTTGGGTTCGTAATTTTACCCGGAGTTTTAGTTGGGTTCGTAATTTTACACGGAGTTTTAGTTGAGTTCGTAATTTTACCCGGAGTTTTAGTTGGGTTCGTAATTTTACCCGGACTTTTTAGTTGGGTTCGTAATTTTACCCGGACTTTTTAGTTGGGTTCGTATTTTTTACCCGGAGTTTTAGTTGGGTTCGTAATTTTACCCGGAGTTTTAGTTGGGTTCGTAATTTTACCTAGACTTTTTAGTTGGGTTCGTATTTTTTACCCGGACTTTTAGTTGGGTTCGTAATTTTACCCGGAGTTTTAGTTGGGTTCGAATTTTTTACCCGGAGTTTTAGTTGGGTTCGTATTTTTTACCCGGAGTTTTAGTTGGGTTCGTATTTTTACTCGGAGTTTTAGTTGTGTTGGTAATTTTACCCGGAGTTTTAGTTGGGTTCATATTTTTTACCCGGAGTTTTAGTTGGGTTCGTATTTTTACCCGGAGTTTTAGTTGGGTTCGTATTTTTACCCGGAGTTTTAGTTGGGTTCGTAATTTTACCCGGAGTTTTAGTTGGGTTCGTAATTTTACCCGGAGTTTTAGTTGGGTTCGTAATTTTACCCGGAGTTTTACTTGGGTTCGTAATTTTACCCGGAGTTTTACTTGGGTTCGTAATTTTACCCGGAGTTTTAGTTGGGTTCGTAATTTTACCCGGAGTTTTAGTTGGGTTCGTAATTTTACCCGGACTTTTTAGTTGGGTTCGTATTTTTTACGCGGACTTTTAGTTGGGTTCGTAATTTTACCCGGAGTTTTAGTTGGGTTCGTAATTTTACCCGGAGTTTCACTTGGGTTCGTAATTTTACCCGGACTTTTTAGTTGGGTTCGTATTTTTTACCCGGACTTTTAGTTGGGTTCGTAATTTTACCCGGACTTTTTAGTTGGGTTCGTATTTTTTACCCGGACTTTTAGTTGGGTTCGTAATTTTACCCGGAGTTTTAGTTGGGTTCGTAATTTTACCCGGAGTTTTACTTGGGTTCGTAATTTTACCCGGAGTTTTACTTGGGTTCGTAATTTTACCCGGACTTTTTAGTTGGGTTCGTATTTTTTACCCGGAGTTTTAGTTGGGTTCGTAATTTTACCCGGACTTTTTAGTTGAGTTCGTATTTTTTACCCGGACTCTTAGTTGGGTTCGTAATTTTACCCGGAGTTTTAGTTGGGTTCGTAATTTTACCCGGAGTTTCACTTGGGTTCGTAATTTTACCCGGACTTTTTAGTTGGGTTCGTATTTTTTACCCGGACTTTTAGTTGGGTTCGTAATTTTACCCGGACTTTTTAGTTGGGTTCGTATTTTTTACCCGGACTTTTAGTTGGGTTCGTAATTTTACCCGGAGTTTTAGTTGGGTTCGTAATTTTACCCGGAGTTTTACTTGGGTTCGTAATTTTACCCGGAGTTTTACTTGGGTTCGTAATTTTACCCGGACTTTTTAGTTGGGTTCGTATTTTTTACCCGGAGTTTTAGTTGGGTTCGTAATTTTACCCGGACTTTTTAGTTGAGTTCGTATTTTTTACCCGGACTCTTAGTTGGGTTCGTAATTTTACCCGGAGTTTTAGTTGGGTTCGTATTTTTTACCCGGAGTTTTCGTTGGGTTCGTATTTTTTACCCGGAGTTTTAGTTGGGTTCGTATTTTTACCCGGAGTTTTAGTTGTGTTGGTAATTTTACCCGGAGTTTTAGTTGGGTTCATATTTTTTACCGGACTTTTTAGTTGGATTTGTATTTTTTACCCGGAGTTTTAGTTGGGTTCGTATTTTTTATCCGGAGTTTTAGTTGGGTTCGTATTTTTACCCGGAGTTTTAGTTGGGTTCGTATTTTTACCCGGAGTTTTAGTTGGGTTCGTATTTTTTACCCGGACTTTTTAGTTGGGTTAGTATTTTTGCCCGGAGTTTTAGTTGGGTTCGTATTTTTTATCCGGAGTTTTAGTTGGGTTCGTATTTTTACCCGGAGTTTTAGTTGGGTTCGTATTTTTACCCGGAGTTCTAGTTGGGTTCGTATTTTTTACCCGGACTTTTAGTTGGGTTCGTAATTTTACCCGGAGTTTTAGTTGGGTTCGAATTTTTTACCCGGAGTTTTAGTTGGGTTCGTATTTTTTACCCGGAGTTTTAGTTGGGTTCGTATTTTTACTCGGAGTTTTAGTTGTGTTGGTAATTTTACCCGGAGTTTTAGTTGGGTTCATATTTTTTACCCGGAGTTTTAGTTGGGTTCGTATTTTTACCCGGAGTTTTAGTTGGGTTCGTATTTTTACCCGGAGTTTTAGTTGGGTTCGTATTTTTTACCCGGGCTTTTTAGTTGGGTTAGTATTTTTGCCCGGAGTTTTAGTTGGGTTCTTATTTTTTACCCGGAGTTTTAGTTGGGTTCGTAATTTTACCCGGACTTTTTAGTTGGGTTCGTATTTTTTACCCGGAGTTTTAGTTGGGTTCGTAATTTTACCCGGAGTTTTAGTTGGGTTCGTAATTTTACCCGGAGTTTTAGTTGAGTTCGTAATTTTACCCGGAGTTTTAGTTGGGTTCGTATTTTTACCCGGAGTTTTAGTTGGGTTCGTATTTTTTACCCGGACTTTTTAGTTGGGTTAGTATTTTTGCCCGGAGTTTTAGTTGGGTTCGTATTTTTTACCCGGACTTTTAGTTGGGTTCGTAATTTTACCCGGAGTTTTAGTTGGGTTCGTAATTTTACCCGGAGTTTCTCTTGGGTTCGTAATTTTACCCGGACTTTTTAGTTGGGTTCGTATTTTTTACCCGGACTTTTAGTTGGGTTCGTAATTTTACCCGGACTTTTAGTTGGGTTCGTAATTTTACCCGGAGTTTTAGTTGGGTTCGTAATTTTACCCGGAGTTTTACTTGGGTTCGTAATTTTACCCGGAGTTTTACTTGGGTTCGTAATTTTACCCGGACTTTTTAGTTGGGTTCGTATTTTTTACCCGGAGTTTTAGTTGGGTTCGTAATTTTACCCGGACTTTTTAGTTGAGTTCGTATTTTTTACCCGGACTCTTAGTTGGGTTCGTAATTTTACCCGGAGTTTTAGTTGGGTTCGTATTTTTTACCCGGAGTTTTCGTTGGGTTCGTATTTTTTACCCGGAGTTTTAGTTGGGTTCGTATTTTTACCCGGAGTTTTAGTTGTGTTGGTAATTTTACCCGGAGTTTTAGTTGGGTTCATATTTTTTACCGGACTTTTTAGTTGGATTTGTATTTTTTACCCGGAGTTTTAGTTGGGTTCGTATTTTTTATCCGGAGTTTTAGTTGGGTTCGTATTTTTACCCGGAGTTTTAGTTGGGTTCGTATTTTTACCCGGAGTTTTAGTTGGGTTCGTATTTTTTACCCGGACTTTTTAGTTGGGTTAGTATTTTTGCCCGGAGTTTTAGTTGGGTTCGTATTTTTTATCCGGAGTTTTAGTTGGGTTCGTATTTTTACCCGGAGTTTTAGTTGGGTTCGTATTTTTACCCGGAGTTTTAGTTGGGTTCGTATTTTTTACCCGGACTTTTAGTTGGGTTCGTAATTTTACCCGGAGTTTTAGTTGGGTTCGAATTTTTTACCCGGAGTTTTAGTTGGGTTCGTATTTTTTACCCGGAGTTTTAGTTGGGTTCGTATTTTTACTCGGAGTTTTAGTTGTGTTGGTAATTTTACCCGGAGTTTTAGTTGGGTTCATATTTTTTACCCGGAGTTTTAGTTGGGTTCGTATTTTTACCCGGAGTTTTAGTTGGGTTCGTATTTTTACCCGGAGTTTTAGTTGGGTTCGTATTTTTTACCCGGGCTTTTTAGTTGGGTTAGTATTTTTGCCCGGAGTTTTAGTTGGGTTCTTATTTTTTACCCGGAGTTTTAGTTGGGTTCGTAATTTTACCCGGACTTTTTAGTTGGGTTCGTATTTTTTACCCGGAGTTTTAGTTGGGTTCGTAATTTTACCCGGAGTTTTAGTTGGGTTCGTAATTTTACCCGGAGTTTTAGTTGAGTTCGTAATTTTACCCGGAGTTTTAGTTGGGTTCGTATTTTTACCCGGAGTTTTAGTTGGGTTCGTATTTTTTACCCGGACTTTTTAGTTGGGTTAGTATTTTTGCCCGGAGTTTTAGTTGGGTTCGTATTTTTTACCCGGACTTTTAGTTGGGTTCGTAATTTTACCCGGAGTTTTAGTTGGGTTCGTAATTTTACCCGGAGTTTCTCTTGGGTTCGTAATTTTACCCGGACTTTTTAGTTGGGTTCGTATTTTTTACCCGGACTTTTAGTTGGGTTCGTAATTTTACCCGGACTTTTTAGTTGGGTTCGTATTTTTTACCCGGACTTTTAGTTGGGTTCGTAATTTTACCCGGAGTTTTAGTTGGGTTCGTAATTTTACCCGGAGTTTTACTTGGGTTCGTAATTTTACCCTGACTTTTTAGTTGGGTTCGTATTTTTTACCCGGAGTTTTAGTTGGGTTCGTAATTTTACCCGGACTTTTTAGTTGGGTTCGTATTTTTTACCCGGACTTTTAGTTGGGTTCGTAATTTTACCCGGAGTTTTAGTTGGGTTCGTATTTTTTACCCGGAGTTTTCGTTGGGTTCGTATTTTTTACCCGGAGTTTTAGTTGGGTTCGTATTTTTACCCGGAGTTTTAGTTGTGTTGGTAATTTTACCCGGAGTTTTAGTTGGGTTCATAGTTTTTACCGGACTTTTTAGTTGGGTTTGTATTTTTTACCCGGAGTTTTAGTTGGGTTCGTATTTTTTATCCGGAGTTTTAGTTGGGTTCGTATTTTTACCCGGAGTTTTAGTTGGGTTCGTATTTTTACCCGGAGTTTTAGTTGGGTTCGTATTTTTTACCCGGACTTTTTAGTTGGGTTAGTATTTTTGCCCGGAGTTTTAGTTGGGTTCGTATTTTTTACCCGGAGTTTTAGTTGGGTTCGTAATTTTACCCGGACTTTTTAGTTAGGTTCGTATTTTTTACTCGGACTTTTAGTTGGGTTCGTAATTTTACCCGGAGTTTTAGTTGGGTTCGTAGTTTTTACCCGGAGTTTTAGTTGGGTTCGTAATTTTACCCGGAGTTTTAGTTGGGTTCGTAATTTTACACGGAGTTTTAGTTGAGTTCGTAATTTTACCCGGAGTTTTAGTTGGGTTCGTAATTTTACCCGGACTTTTTAGTTGGGTTCGTAATTTTACCCGGACTTTTTAGTTGGGTTCGTATTTTTTACCCGGAGTTTTAGTTGGGTTCGTAATTTTACCCGGAGTTTTAGTTGGGTTCGTAATTTTACCTAGACTTTTTAGTTGGGTTCGTATTTTTTACCCGGACTTTTAGTTGGGTTCCTAATTTTACCCGGAGTTTTAGTTGGGTTCGAATTTTTTACCCGGAGTTTTAGTTGGGTTCGTATTTTTTACCCGGAGTTTTAGTTGGGTTCGTATTTTTACTCGGAGTTTTAGTTGTGTTGGTAATTTTACCCGGAGTTTTAGTTGGGTTCATATTTTTTACCCGGAGTTTTAGTTGGGTTCGTATTTTTACCCGGAGTTTTAGTTGGGTTCGTATTTTTACCCGGAGTTTTAGTTGGGTTCGTAATTTTACCCGGAGTTTTAGTTGGGTTCGTAATTTTACCCGGAGTTTTAGTTGGGTTCGTAATTTTACCCGGAGTTTTACTTGGGTTCGTAATTTTACCCGGAGTTTTACTTGGGTTCGTAATTTTACCCGGAGTTTTAGTTGGGTTCGTAATTTTACCCGGAGTTTTAGTTGGGTTCGTAATTTTACCCGGACTTTTTAGTTGGGTTCGTATTTTTTACGCGGACTTTTAGTTGGGTTCGTAATTTTACCCGGAGTTTTAGTTGGGTTCGTAATTTTACCCGGAGTTTCACTTGGGTTCGTAATTTTACCCGGACTTTTTAGTTGGGTTCGTATTTTTTACCCGGACTTTTAGTTGGGTTCGTAATTTTACCCGGACTTTTTAGTTGGGTTCGTATTTTTTACCCGGACTTTTAGTTGGGTTCGTAATTTTACCCGGAGTTTTAGTTGGGTTCGTAATTTTACCCGGAGTTTTACTTGGGTTCGTAATTTTACCCGGAGTTTTACTTGGGTTCGTAATTTTACCCGGACTTTTTAGTTGGGTTCGTATTTTTTACCCGGAGTTTTAGTTGGGTTCGTAATTTTACCCGGACTTTTTAGTTGAGTTCGTATTTTTTACCCGGACTCTTAGTTGGGTTCGTAATTTTACCCGGAGTTTTAGTTGGGTTCGTATTTTTTACCCGGAGTTTTCGTTGGGTTCGTATTTTTTACCCGGAGTTTTAGTTGGGTTCGTATTTTTACCCGGAGTTTTAGTTGTGTTGGTAATTTTACCCGGAGTTTTAGTTGGGTTCATATTTTTTACCGGACTTTTTAGTTGGATTTGTATTTTTTACCCGGAGTTTTAGTTGGGTTCGTATTTTTTATCCGGAGTTTTAGTTGGGTTCGTATTTTTACCCGGAGTTTTAGTTGGGTTCGTATTTTTACCCGGAGTTTTAGTTGGGTTCGTATTTTTTACCCGGACTTTTTAGTTGGGTTAGTATTTTTGCCCGGAGTTTTAGTTGGGTTCGTATTTTTTATCCGGAGTTTTAGTTGGGTTCGTATTTTTACCCGGAGTTTTAGTTGGGTTCGTATTTTTACCCGGAGTTTTAGTTGGGTTCGTATTTTTTACCCGGACTTTTAGTTGGGTTCGTAATTTTACCCGGAGTTTTAGTTGGGTTCGAATTTTTTACCCGGAGTTTTAGTTGGGTTCGTATTTTTTACCCGGAGTTTTAGTTGGGTTCGTATTTTTACTCGGAGTTTTAGTTGTGTTGGTAATTTTACCCGGAGTTTTAGTTGGGTTCATATTTTTTACCCGGAGTTTTAGTTGGGTTCGTATTTTTACCCGGAGTTTTAGTTGGGTTCGTATTTTTACCCGGAGTTTTAGTTGGGTTCGTATTTTTTACCCGGGCTTTTTAGTTGGGTTAGTATTTTTGCCCGGAGTTTTAGTTGGGTTCTTATTTTTTACCCGGAGTTTTAGTTGGGTTCGTAATTTTACCCGGACTTTTTAGTTGGGTTCGTATTTTTTACCCGGAGTTTTAGTTGGGTTCGTAATTTTACCCGGAGTTTTAGTTGGGTTCGTAATTTTACCCGGAGTTTTAGTTGAGTTCGTAATTTTACCCGGAGTTTTAGTTGGGTTCGTATTTTTACCCGGAGTTTTAGTTGGGTTCGTATTTTTTACCCGGACTTTTTAGTTGGGTTAGTATTTTTGCCCGGAGTTTTAGTTGGGTTCGTATTTTTTACCCGGACTTTTAGTTGGGTTCGTAATTTTACCCGGAGTTTTAGTTGGGTTCGTAATTTTACCCGGAGTTTCTCTTGGGTTCGTAATTTTACCCGGACTTTTTAGTTGGGTTCGTATTTTTTACCCGGACTTTTAGTTGGGTTCGTAATTTTACCCGGACTTTTTAGTTGGGTTCGTATTTTTTACCCGGACTTTTAGTTGGGTTCGTAATTTTACCCGGAGTTTTAGTTGGGTTCGTAATTTTACCCGGAGTTTTACTTGGGTTCGTAATTTTACCCTGACTTTTTAGTTGGGTTCGTATTTTTTACCCGGAGTTTTAGTTGGGTTCGTAATTTTACCCGGACTTTTTAGTTGGGTTCGTATTTTTTACCCGGACTTTTAGTTGGGTTCGTAATTTTACCCGGAGTTTTAGTTGGGTTCGTATTTTTTACCCGGAGTTTTCGTTGGGTTCGTATTTTTTACCCAGAGTTTTAGTTGGGTTCGTATTTTTACCCGGAGTTTTAGTTGTGTTGGTAATTTTACCCGGAGTTTTAGTTGGGTTCATAGTTTTTACCGGACTTTTTAGTTGGGTTTGTATTTTTTACCCGGAGTTTTAGTTGGGTTCGTATTTTTTATCCGGAGTTTTAGTTGGGTTCGTATTTTTACCCGGAGTTTTAGTTGGGTTCGTATTTTTTACCCGGACTTTTTAGTTGGGTTAGTATTTTTGCCCGGAGTTTTAGTTGGGTTCGTATTTTTTACCCGGAGTTTTAGTTGGGTTCGTAATTTTACCCGGACTTTTTAGTTGGGTTCGTATTTTTTACTCGGACTTTTAGTTGGGTTCGTAATTTTACCCGGAGTTTTAGTTGGGTTCGTAGTTTTTACCCGGAGTTTTAGTTGGGTTCGTAATTTTACCCGGAGTTTTAGTTGGGTTCGTAATTTTACACGGAGTTTTAGTTGAGTTCGTAATTTTACCCGGAGTTTTAGTTGGGTTCGTAATTTTACCCGGACTTTTTAGTTGGGTTCGTAATTTTACCCGGACTTTTTAGTTGGGTTCGTATTTTTTACCCGGAGTTTTAGTTGGGTTCGTAATTTTACCCGGAGTTTTAGTTGGGTTCGTAATTTTACCTAGACTTTTTAGTTGGGTTCGTATTTTTTACCCGGACTTTTAGTTGGGTTCGTAATTTTACCCGGAGTTTTAGTTGGGTTCGAATTTTTTACCCGGAGTTTTAGTTGGGTTCGTATTTTTTACCCGGAGTTTTAGTTGGGTTCGTATTTTTACTCGGAGTTTTAGTTGTGTTGGTAATTTTACCCGGAGTTTTAGTTGGGTTCATATTTTTTACCCGGAGTTTTAGTTGGGTTCGTATTTTTACCCGGAGTTTTAGTTGGGTTCGTATTTTTACCCGGAGTTTTAGTTGGGTTCGTAATTTTACCCGGAGTTTTAGTTGGGTTCGTAATTTTACCCGGAGTTTTAGTTGGGTTCGTAATTTTACCCGGAGTTTTACTTGGGTTCGTAATTTTACCCGGAGTTTTACTTGGGTTCGTAATTTTACCCGGAGTTTTAGTTGGGTTCGTAATTTTACCCGGAGTTTTAGTTGGGTTCGTAATTTTACCCGGACTTTTTAGTTGGGTTCGTATTTTTTACGCGGACTTTTAGTTGGGTTCGTAATTTTACCCGGAGTTTTAGTTGGGTTCGTAATTTTACCCGGAGTTTCACTTGGGTTCGTAATTTTACCCGGACTTTTTAGTTGGGTTCGTATTTTTTACCCGGACTTTTAGTTGGGTTCGTAATTTTACCCGGACTTTTTAGTTGGGTTCGTATTTTTTACCCGGACTTTTAGTTGGGTTCGTAATTTTACCCGGAGTTTTAGTTGGGTTCGTAATTTTACCCGGAGTTTTACTTGGGTTCGTAATTTTACCCGGAGTTTTACTTGGGTTCGTAATTTTACCCGGACTTTTTAGTTGGGTTCGTATTTTTTACCCGGAGTTTTAGTTGGGTTCGTAATTTTACCCGGACTTTTTAGTTGAGTTCGTATTTTTTACCCGGACTCTTAGTTGGGTTCGTAATTTTACCCGGAGTTTTAGTTGGGTTCGTATTTTTTACCCGGAGTTTTCGTTGGGTTCGTATTTTTTACCCGGAGTTTTAGTTGGGTTCGTATTTTTACCCGGAGTTTTAGTTGTGTTGGTAATTTTACCCGGAGTTTTAGTTGGGTTCATATTTTTTACCGGACTTTTTAGTTGGATTTGTATTTTTTACCCGGAGTTTTAGTTGGGTTCGTATTTTTTATCCGGAGTTTTAGTTGGGTTCGTATTTTTACCCGGAGTTTTAGTTGGGTTCGTATTTTTACCCGGAGTTTTAGTTGGGTTCGTATTTTTTACCCGGACTTTTTAGTTGGGTTAGTATTTTTGCCCGGAGTTTTAGTTGGGTTCGTATTTTTTATCCGGAGTTTTAGTTGGGTTCGTATTTTTACCCGGAGTTTTAGTTGGGTTCGTATTTTTACCCGGAGTTTTAGTTGGGTTCGTATTTTTTACCCGGACTTTTAGTTGGGTTCGTAATTTTACCCGGAGTTTTAGTTGGGTTCGAATTTTTTACCCGGAGTTTTAGTTGGGTTCGTATTTTTTACCCGGAGTTTTAGTTGGGTTCGTATTTTTACTCGGAGTTTTAGTTGTGTTGGTAATTTTACCCGGAGTTTTAGTTGGGTTCATATTTTTTACCCGGAGTTTTAGTTGGGTTCGTATTTTTACCCGGAGTTTTAGTTGGGTTCGTATTTTTACCCGGAGTTTTAGTTGGGTTCGTATTTTTTACCCGGGCTTTTTAGTTGGGTTAGTATTTTTGCCCGGAGTTTTAGTTGGGTTCTTATTTTTTACCCGGAGTTTTAGTTGGGTTCGTAATTTTACCCGGACTTTTTAGTTGGGTTCGTATTTTTTACCCGGAGTTTTAGTTGGGTTCGTAATTTTACCCGGAGTTTTAGTTGGGTTCGTAATTTTACCCGGAGTTTTAGTTGAGTTCGTAATTTTACCCGGAGTTTTAGTTGGGTTCGTATTTTTACCCGGAGTTTTAGTTGGGTTCGTATTTTTTACCCGGACTTTTTAGTTGGGTTAGTATTTTTGCCCGGAGTTTTAGTTGGGTTCGTATTTTTTACCCGGACTTTTAGTTGGGTTCGTAATTTTACCCGGAGTTTTAGTTGGGTTCGTAATTTTACCCGGAGTTTCTCTTGGGTTCGTAATATTACCCGGACTTTTTAGTTGGGTTCGTATTTTTTACCCGGACTTTTAGTTGGGTTCGTAATTTTACCCGGACTTTTTAGTTGGGTTCGTATTTTTTACCCGGACTTTTAGTTGGGTTCGTAATTTTACCCGGAGTTTTAGTTGGGTTCGTAATTTTACCCGGAGTTTTACTTGGGTTCGTAATTTTACCCTGACTTTTTAGTTGGGTTCGTATTTTTTACCCGGAGTTTTAGTTGGGTTCGTAATTTTACCCGGACTTTTTAGTTGGGTTCGTATTTTTTACCCGGAGTTTTAGTTGGGTTCGTATTTTTTACCCGGAGTTTTCGTTGGGTTCGTATTTTTTGCCCGGAGTTTTAGTTGGGTTCGTATTTTTACCCGGAGTTTTAGTTGTGTTGGTAATTTTACCCGGAGTTTTAGTTGGGTTCATAGTTTTTACCGGACTTTTTAGTTGGGTTTGTATTTTTTACCCGGAGTTTTAGTTGGGTTCGTATTTTTTATCCGGAGTTTTAGTTGGGTTCGTATTTTTACCCGGAGTTTTAGTTGGGTTCGTATTTTTACCCGGAGTTTTAGTTGGGTTCGTATTTTTTACCCGGACTTTTTAGTTGGGTTAGTATTTTTGCCCGGAGTTTTAGTTGGGTTCGTATTTTTTACCCGGAGTTTTAGTTGGGTTCGTAATTTTACCCGGACTTTTTAGTTGGGTTCGTATTTTTTACTCGGACTTTTAGTTGGGTTCGTAATTTTACCCGGAGTTTTAGTTGGGTTCGTAGTTTTTACCCGGAGTTTTAGTTGGGTTCGTAATTTTACCCGGAGTTTTAGTTGGGTTCGTAATTTTACACGGAGTTTTAGTTGAGTTCGTAATTTTACCCGGACTTTTTAGTTGGGTTCGTAATTTTACCCGGACTTTTTAGTTGGGTTCGTATTTTTTACCCGGAGTTTTAGTTGGGTTCGTAATTTTACCCGGAGTTTTTAGTTGGGTTCGTATTTTTTACCCGGAGTTTTAGTTGGGTTCGTAATTTTACCCGGACTTTTTAGTTGGGTTCGTAATTTTACCCGGACTTTTTAGTTGGGTTCGTATTTTTTACCCGGAGTTTTAGTTGGGTTCGTAATTTTACCCGGACTTTTTAGTTGGGTTCGTAATTTTACCCGGACTTTTTAGTTGGGTTCGTATTTTTTACCCGGAGTTTTAGTTGGGTTCGTAATTTTACCCGGACTTTTTAGTTGGGTTCGTAATTTTACCCGGACTTTTTAGTTGGGTTCGTATTTTTTACCCGGAGTTTTAGTTGGGTTCGTAATTTTACCCGGAGTTTTAGTTGGGTTCGTAATTTTACCTAGACTTTTTAGTTGGGTTCGTATTTTTTACCCGGACTTTTAGTTGGGTTCGTAATTTTACCCGGAGTTTTAGTTGGGTTCGAATTTTTTACCCGGAGTTTTAGTTGGGTTCGTATTTTTTACCCGGAGTTTTAGTTGGGTTCGTATTTTTACTCGGAGTTTTAGTTGTGTTGGTAATTTTACCCGGAGTTTTAGTTGGGTTCATATTTTTTACCCGGAGTTTTAGTTGGGTTCGTATTTTTACCCGGAGTTTTAGTTGGGTTCGTATTTTTACCCGGAGTTTTAGTTGGGTTCGTAATTTTACCCGGAGTTTTAGTTGGGTTCGGTTGGGTTCGTAATTTTACCCGGAGTTTTAGTTGGGTTCGTAATTTTACCCGGAGTTTTACTTGGGTTCGTAATTTTACCCGGAGTTTTACTTGGGTTCGTAATTTTACCCGGAGTTTTAGTTGGGTTCGTAATTTTACCCGGAGTTTTAGTTGGGTTCGTAATTTTACCCGGACTTTTTAGTTGGGTTCGTATTTTTACGCGGACTTTTAGTTGGGTTCGTAATTTTACCCGGAGTTTTAGTTGGGTTCGTAATTTTACCCGGAGTTTCACTTGGGTTCGTAATTTTACCCGGACTTTTTAGTTGGGTTCGTATTTTTTACCCGGACTTTTAGTTGGTTCGTAATTTTACCCGGACTTTTTAGTTGGGTTCGTATTTTTTACCCGGACTTTTAGTTGGGTTCGTAATTTTACCCGGAGTTTTAGTTGGGTTCGTAATTTTACCCGGAGTTTTACTTGGGTTCGTAATTTTACCCGGAGTTTTACTTGGGTTCGTAATTTTACCCGGACTTTTTAGTTGGGTTCGTATTTTTACCCGGAGTTTAGTTGGGTTCGTAATTTTACCCGGACTTTTTAGTTGAGTTCGTATTTTTTACCCGGACTCTTAGTTGGGTTCGTAATTTTACCCGGAGTTTTAGTTGGGTTCGTATTTTTTACCCGGAGTTTTCGTTGGGTTCGTATTTTTTACCCGAGTTTTAGTTGGGTTCGTATTTTTACCCGGAGTTTTAGTTGTGTTGGTAATTTTACCCGGAGTTTTAGTTGGGTTCATATTTTTTACCGGACTTTTTAGTTGGATTTGTATTTTTTACCCGGAGTTTTAGTTGGGTTCGTATTTTTTATCCGGAGTTTTAGTTGGGTTCGTATTTTTACCCGGAGTTTTAGTTGGGTTCGTATTTTTACCCGGAGTTTTAGTTGGGTTCGTATTTTTTACCCGACTTTTTAGTTGGGTTAGTATTTTTGCCCGGAGTTTTAGTTGGGTTCGTATTTTTTATCCGGAGTTTTAGTTGGGTTCGTATTTTTACCCGGAGTTTTAGTTGGGTTCGTATTTTTACCCGGAGTTTTAGTTGGGTTCGTATTTTTTACCCGGACTTTTAGTTGGGTTCGTAATTTTACCCGGAGTTTTAGTTGGGTTCGAATTTTTTACCCGGAGTTTTAGTTGGGTTCGTATTTTTTACCCGGAGTTTTAGTTGGGTTCGTATTTTTACTCGGAGTTTTAGTTGTGTTGGTAATTTTACCCGGAGTTTTAGTTGGGTTCATATTTTTTACCCGGAGTTTTAGTTGGGTTCGTATTTTTACCCGGAGTTTTAGTTGGGTTCGTATTTTTACCCGGAGTTTTAGTTGGGTTCGTATTTTTTACCCGGCTTTTTCGTTGGGTTAGTATTTTTGCCCGAGTTTTAGTTGGGTTCTTATTTTTTACCCGGAGTTTTAGTTGGGTTCGTAATTTTACCCGGACTTTTTAGTTGGGTTCGTATTTTTTACCCGGAGTTTTAGTTGGGTTCGTAATTTTACCCGGAGTTTTAGTTGGGTTCGTAATTTTACCCGGAGTTTTAGTTGAGTTCGTAATTTTACCCGGAGTTTTAGTTGGGTTCGTATTTTTACCCGGAGTTTTAGTTGGGTTCGTATTTTTTACCCGGACTTTTTAGTTGGGTTAGTATTTTTGCCCGGAGTTTTAGTTGGGTTCGTATTTTTTACCCGGACTTTTAGTTGGGTTCGTAATTTTACCCGGAGTTTTAGTTGGTTCGTAATTTTACCCGGAGTTTCTCTTGGGTTCGTAATTTTACCCGGACTTTTTAGTTGGGTTCGTATTTTTTACCCGGACTTTTAGTTGGGTTCGTAATTTTACCCGGACTTTTTAGTTGGGTTCGTATTTTTTACCCGGACTTTTAGTTGGGTTCGTAATTTTACCCGGAGTTTTAGTTGGGTTCGTAATTTTACCCGGAGTTTTACTTGGGTTCGTAATTTTACCCTGACTTTTTAGTTGGGTTCGTATTTTTTACCCGGAGTTTTAGTTGGGTTCGTAATTTTACCCGGACTTTTTAGTTGGGTTCGTATTTTTTACCCGGACTTTTAGTTGGGTTCGTAATTTTACCCGGAGTTTTAGTTGGGTTCGTATTTTTTACCCGGAGTTTTCGTTGGGTTCGTATTTTTTACCCGGAGTTTTAGTTGGGTTCGTATTTTTACCGGAGTTTTAGTTGTGTTGGTAATTTTACCCGGAGTTTTAGTTGGGTTCATAGTTTTTACCGGACTTTTTAGTTGGGTTTGTATTTTTTACCCGGAGTTTTAGTTGGGTTCGTATTTTTTATCCGGAGTTTTAGTTGGGTTCGTATTTTTACCCGGAGTTTTAGTTGGGTTCGTATTTTTACCCGGAGTTTTAGTTGGGTTCGTATTTTTTACCCGGACTTTTTAGTTGGGTTAGTATTTTTGCCCGGAGTTTTAGTTGGGTTCGTATTTTTTACCCGGAGTTTTAGTTGGGTTCGTAATTTTACCCGGACTTTTTAGTTGGGTTCGTATTTTTTACTCGGACTTTTAGTTGGGTTCGTAATTTTACCCGGAGTTTTAGTTGGGTTCGTAGTTTTTACCCGGAGTTTTAGTTGGGTTCGTAATTTTACCCGGAGTTTTAGTTGGGTTCGTAATTTTACACGGAGTTTTAGTTGAGTTCGTAATTTTACCCGGAGTTTTAGTTGGGTTCGTAATTTTACCCGGACTTTTTAGTTGGGTTCGTAATTTTACCCGGACTTTTTAGTTGGGTTCGTATTTTTTACCCGGAGTTTTAGTTGGGTTCGTAATTTTACCCGGAGTTTTAGTTGGGTTCGTAATTTTACCTAGACTTTTTAGTTGGGTTCGTATTTTTTACCCGGACTTTTAGTTGGGTTCGTAATTTTACCCGGAGTTTTAGTTGGGTTCGAATTTTTTACCCGGAGTTTTAGTTGGGTTCGTATTTTTTACCCGGAGTTTTAGTTGGGTTCGTATTTTTACTCGGAGTTTTAGTTGTGTTGGTAATTTTAGCCGGAGTTTTAGTTGGGTTCATATTTTTTACCCGGAGTTTTAGTTGGGTTCGTATTTTTACCCGGAGTTTTAGTTGGGTTCGTATTTTTACCCGGAGTTTTAGTTGGGTTCGTAATTTTACCCGGAGTTTTAGTTGGGTTCGTAATTTTACCCGGAGTTTTAGTTGGGTTCGTAATTTTACCCGGAGTTTTACTTGGGTTCGTAATTTTACCCGGAGTTTTACTTGGGTTCGTAATTTTACCCGGAGTTTTAGTTGGGTTCGTAATTTTACCCGGAGTTTTAGTTGGGTTCGTAATTTTACCCGGACTTTTTAGTTGGGTTCGTATTTTTTACGCGGACTTTTAGTTGGGTTCGTAATTTTACCCGGAGTTTTAGTTGGGTTCGTAATTTTACCCGGAGTTTCACTTGGGTTCGTAATTTTACCCGGACTTTTTAGTTGGGTTCGTATTTTTACCCGACTTTTAGTTGGGTTCGTAATTTTACCCGGACTTTTTAGTTGGGTTCGTATTTTTTACCCGGACTTTTAGTTGGGTTCGTAATTTTACCCGGAGTTTTAGTTGGGTTCGTAATTTTACCCGGAGTTTTACTTGGGTTCGTAATTTTACCCGGAGTTTTACTTGGGTTCGTAATTTTACCCGGACTTTTTAGTTGGGTTCGTATTTTTTACCCGGAGTTTTAGTTGGGTTCGTAATTTTACCCGGACTTTTTAGTTGAGTTCGTATTTTTTACCCGGACTCTTAGTTGGGTTCGTAATTTTACCCGGAGTTTTAGTTGGGTTCGTATTTTTTACCCGGAGTTTTCGTTGGGTTCGTATTTTTTACCCGGAGTTTTAGTTGGGTTCGTATTTTTACCCGGAGTTTTAGTTGTGTTGGTAATTTTACCCGGAGTTTTAGTTGGGTTCATATTTTTTACCGGACTTTTTAGTTGGATTTGTATTTTTTACCCGGAGTTTTAGTTGGGTTCGTATTTTTTATCCGGAGTTTTAGTTGGGTTCGTATTTTTACCCGGAGTTTTAGTTGGGTTCGTATTTTTACCCGGAGTTTTAGTTGGGTTCGTATTTTTTACCCGGACTTTTTAGTTGGGTTAGTATTTTTGCCCGGAGTTTTAGTTGGGTTCGTATTTTTTATCCGGAGTTTTAGTTGGGTTCGTATTTTTACCCGGAGTTTTAGTTGGGTTCGTATTTTTACCCGGAGTTTTAGTTGGGTTCGTATTTTTACCCGGACTTTTAGTTGGGTTCGTAATTTTACCCGGAGTTTTAGTTGGGTTCGAATTTTTTACCCGGAGTTTTAGTTGGGTTCGTATTTTTTACCCGGAGTTTTAGTTGGGTTCGTATTTTTACTCGGAGTTTTAGTTGTGTTGGTAATTTTACCCGGAGTTTTAGTTGGGTTCATATTTTTTACCCGGAGTTTTAGTTGGGTTCGTATTTTTACCCGGAGTTTTAGTTGGGTTCGTATTTTTACCCGGAGTTTTAGTTGGGTTCGTATTTTTTACCCGGGCTTTTTAGTTGGGTTAGTATTTTTGCCCGGAGTTTTAGTTGGGTTCTTATTTTTTACCCGGAGTTTTAGTTGGGTTCGTAATTTTACCCGGACTTTTTAGTTGGGTTCGTATTTTTTACCCGGAGTTTTAGTTGGGTTCGTAATTTTACCCGGAGTTTTAGTTGGGTTCGTAATTTTACCCGGAGTTTTAGTTGAGTTCGTAATTTTACCCGGAGTTTTAGTTGGGTTCGTATTTTTACCCGGAGTTTTAGTTGGGTTCGTATTTTTTACCCGGACTTTTTAGTTGGGTTAGTATTTTTGCCCGGAGTTTTAGTTGGGTTCGTATTTTTTACCCGGACTTTTAGTTGGGTTCGTAATTTTACCCGGAGTTTTAGTTGGGTTCGTAATTTTACCCGGAGTTTCTCTTGGGTTCGTAATTTTACCCGGACTTTTTAGTTGGGTTCGTATTTTTTACCCGGACTTTTAGTTGGGTTCGTAATTTTACCCGGACTTTTTAGTTGGGTTCGTATTTTTTACCCGGACTTTTAGTTGGGTTCGTAATTTTACCCGGAGTTTTAGTTGGGTTCGTAATTTTACCCGGAGTTTTACTTGGGTTCGTAATTTTACCCTGACTTTTAGTTGGGTTCGTATTTTTTACCCGGAGTTTTAGTTGGGTTCGTAATTTTACCCGGACTTTTTAGTTGGGTTCGTATTTTTTACCCGGACTTTTAGTTGGGTTCGTAATTTTACCCGGAGTTTTAGTTGGGTTCGTATTTTTTACCCGGAGTTTTCGTTGGGTTCGTATTTTTTACCCGGAGTTTTAGTTGGGTTCGTATTTTTACCCGGAGTTTTAGTTGTGTTGGTAATTTTACCCGGAGTTTTAGTTGGGTTCATAGTTTTTACCGGACTTTTTAGTTGGGTTTGTATTTTTTACCCGGAGTTTTAGTTGGGTTCGTATTTTTTATCCGGAGTTTTAGTTGGGTTCGTATTTTTACCCGGAGTTTTAGTTGGCTTCGTATTTTTACCCGGAGTTTTAGTTGGGTTCGTATTTTTTACCCGGACTTTTTAGTTGGGTTAGTATTTTTGCCCGGAGTTTTAGTTGGGTTCGTATTTTTTACCCGGAGTTTTAGTTGGGTTCGTAATTTTACCCGGACTTTTTAGTTGGGTTCGTATTTTTTACTCGGACTTTTAGTTGGGTTCGTAATTTTACCCGGAGTTTTAGTTGGGTTCGTAGTTTTTACCCGGAGTTTTAGTTGGGTTCGTAATTTTGCCCGGAGTTTTAGTTGGGTTCGTAATTTTACACGGAGTTTTAGTTGAGTTCGTAATTTTACCCGGAGTTTTAGTTGGGTTCGTAATTTTACCCGGACTTTTTAGTTGGGTTCGTAATTTTACCCGGACTTTTTAGTTGGGTTCGTATTTTTTACCCGGAGTTTTAGTTGGGTTCGTAATTTTACCCGGAGTTTTAGTTGGGTTCGTAATTTTACCTAGACTTTTTAGTTGGGTTCGTATTTTTTACCCGGACTTTTAGTTGGGTTCGTAATTTTACCCGGAGTTTTAGTTGGGTTCGAATTTTTTACCCGGAGTTTTAGTTGGGTTCGTATTTTTTACCCGGAGTTTTAGTTGGGTTCGTATTTTTACTCGGAGTTTTAGTTGTGTTGGTAATTTTACCCGGAGTTTTAGTTGGGTTCATATTTTTTACCCGGAGTTTTAGTTGGGTTCGTATTTTTACCCGGAGTTTTAGTTGGGTTCGTATTTTTACCCGGAGTTTTAGTTGGGTTCGTAATTTTACCCGGAGTTTTAGTTGGGTTCGTAATTTTACCCGGAGTTTTAGTTGGGTTCGTAATTTTACCCGGAGTTTTACTTGGGTTCGTAATTTTACCCGGAGTTTTACTTGGGTTCGTAATTTTACCCGGAGTTTTAGTTGGGTTCGTAATTTTACCCGGAGTTTTAGTTGGGTTCGTAATTTTACCCGGACTTTTTAGTTGGGTTCGTATTTTTTACGCGGACTTTTAGTTGGGTTCGTAATTTTACCCGGAGTTTTAGTTGGGTTCGTAATTTTACCCGGAGTTTCACTTGGGTTCGTAATTTTACCCGGACTTTTTAGTTGGGTTCGTATTTTTTACCCGGACTTTTAGTTGGGTTCGTAATTTTACCCGGACTTTTTAGTTGGGTTCGTATTTTTTACCCGGACTTTTAGTTGGGTTCGTAATTTTACCCGGAGTTTTAGTTGGGTTCGTAATTTTACCCGGAGTTTTACTTGGGTTCGTAATTTTACCCGGAGTTTTACTTGGGTTCGTAATTTTACCCGGACTTTTTAGTTGGGTTCGTATTTTTTACCCGGAGTTTTAGTTGGGTTCGTAATTTTACCCGGACTTTTTAGTTGAGTTCGTATTTTTTACCCGGACTCTTAGTTGGGTTCGTAATTTTACCCGGAGTTTTAGTTGGGTTCGTATTTTTTACCCGGAGTTTTCGTTGGGTTCGTATTTTTTACCCGGAGTTTTAGTTGGGTTCGTATTTTTACCCGGAGTTTTAGTTGTGTTGGTAATTTTACCCGGAGTTTTAGTTGGGTTCATATTTTTTACCGGACTTTTTAGTTGGATTTGTATTTTTTACCCGGAGTTTTAGGTGGGTTCGTATTTTTTATCCGGAGTTTTAGTTGGGTTCGTATTTTTACCCGGAGTTTTAGTTGGGTTCGTATTTTTACCCGGAGTTTTAGTTGGGTTCGTATTTTTTACCCGGACTTTTTAGTTGGGTTAGTATTTTTGCCCGGAGTTTTAGTTGGGTTCGTATTTTTTATCGGAGTTTTAGTTGGGTTCGTATTTTTACCCGGAGTTTTAGTTGGGTTCGTATTTTTACCCGGAGTTTTAGTTGGGTTCGTATTTTTTACCCGGACTTTTAGTTGGGTTCGTAATTTTACCCGGAGTTTTAGTTGGGTTCGAATTTTTTACCCGGAGTTTTAGTTGGGTTCGTATTTTTTACCCTGAGTTTTAGTTGGGTTCGTATTTTTACTCGGAGTTTTAGTTGTGTTGGTAATTTTACCCGGAGTTTTAGTTGGGTTCATATTTTTTACCCGGAGTTTTAGTTGGGTTCGTATTTTTACCCGGAGTTTTAGTTGGGTTCGTATTTTTACCCGGAGTTTTAGTTGGGTTCGTATTTTTTACCCGGGCTTTTTAGTTGGGTTAGTATTTTTGCCCGGAGTTTTAGTTGGGTTCTTATTTTTTACCCGGAGTTTTAGTTGGGTTCGTAATTTTACCCGGACTTTTTAGTTGGGTTCGTATTTTTTACCCGGAGTTTTAGTTGGGTTCGTAATTTTACCCGGAGTTTTAGTTGGGTTCGTAATTTTACCCGGAGTTTTAGTTGAGTTCGTAATTTTACCCGGAGTTTTAGTTGGGTTCGTATTTTTACCCGGAGTTTTAGTTGGGTTCGTATTTTTTACCCGGACTTTTTAGTTGGGTTAGTATTTTTGCCCGGAGTTTTAGTTGGGTTCGTATTTTTTACCCGGACTTTTAGTTGGGTTCGTAATTTTACCCGGAGTTTTAGTTGGGTTCGTAATTTTACCCGGAGTTTCTCTTGGGTTCGTAATTTTACCCGGACTTTTTAGTTGGGTTCGTATTTTTTACCCGGACTTTTAGTTGGGTTCGTAATTTTACCCGGACTTTTTAGTTGGGTTCGTATTTTTTACCCGGACTTTTAGTTGGGTTCGTAATTTTACCCGGAGTTTTAGTTGGGTTCGTAATTTTACCCGGAGTTTTACTTGGGTTCGTAATTTTACCCTGACTTTCTAGTTGGGTTCGTATTTTTTACCCGGAGTTTTAGTTGGGTTCGTAATTTTACCCGGACTTTTTAGTTGGGTTCGTATTTTTTACCCGGACTTTTAGTTGGGTTCGTAATTTTACCCGGAGTTTTAGTTGGGTTCGTATTTTTTACCCGGAGTTTTCGTTGGGTTCGTATTTTTTACCCGGAGTTTTAGTTGGGTTCGTATTTTTACCCGGAGTTTTAGTTGTGTTGGTAATTTTACCCGGAGTTTTAGTTGGGTTCATAGTTTTTACCGGACTTTTTAGTTGGGTTTGTATTTTTTACCCGGAGTTTTAGTTGGGTTCGTATTTTTTATCCGGGGTTTTAGTTGGGTTCGTATTTTTACCCGGAGTTTTAGTTGGGTTCGTATTTTTACCCGGAGTTTTAGTTGGGTTCGTATTTTTTACCCGGACTTTTTAGTTGGGTTAGTATTTTTGCCCGGAGTTTTAGTTGGGTTCGTATTTTTTACCCGGAGTTTTAGTTGGGTTCGTAATTTTACCCGGACTTTTTAGTTGGGTTCGTATTTTTTACTCGGACTTTTAGTTGGGTTCGTAATTTTACCCGGAGTTTTAGTTGGGTTCGTAGTTTTTACCCGGAGTTTTAGTTGGGTTCGTAATTTTACCCGGAGTTTTAGTTGGGTTCGTAATTTTACACGGAGTTTTAGTTGAGTTCGTAATTTTACCCGGAGTTTTAGTTGGGTTCGTAATTTTACCCGGACTTTTTAGTTGGGTTCGTAATTTTACCCGGACTTTTTAGTTGGGTTCGTATTTTTTACCCGGAGTTTTAGTTGGGTTCGTAATTTTACCCGGAGTTTTAGTTGGGTTCGTAATTTTACCTAGACTTTTTAGTTGGGTTCGTATTTTTTACCCGGACTTTTAGTTGGGTTCGTAATTTTACCCGGAGTTTTAGTTGGGTTCGAATTTTTTACCCGGAGTTTTAGTTGGGTTCGTATTTTTTACCCGGAGTTTTAGTTGGGTTCGTATTTTTACTCGGAGTTTTAGTTGTGTTGGTAATTTTACCCGGAGTTTTAGTTGGGTTCATATTTTTTACCCGGAGTTTTAGTTGGGTTCGTATTTTTACCCGGAGTTTTAGTTGGGTTCGTATTTTTACCCGGAGTTTTAGTTGGGTTCGTAATTTTACCCGGAGTTTTAGTTGGGTTCGTAATTTTACCCGGAGTTTTAGTTGGGTTCGTAATTTTACCCGGAGTTTTACTTGGGTTCGTAATTTTACCCGGAGTTTTACTTGGGTTCGTAATTTTACCCGGAGTTTTAGTTGGGTTCGTAATTTTACCCGGAGTTTTAGTTGGGTTCGTAATTTTACCCGGACTTTTTAGTTGGGTTCGTATTTTTTACGCGGACTTTTAGTTGGGTTCGTAATTTTACCCGGAGTTTTAGTTGGGTTCGTAATTTTACCCGGAGTTTCACTTGGGTTCGTAATTTTACCCGGACTTTTTAGTTGGGTTCGTATTTTTTACCCGGACTTTTAGTTGGGTTCGTAATTTTACCCGGACTTTTTAGTTGGGTTCGTATTTTTTACCCGGACTTTTAGTTGGGTTCGTAATTTTACCCGGAGTTTTAGTTGGGTTCGTAATTTTACCCGGAGTTTTACTTGGGTTCGTAATTTTACCCGGAGTTTTACTTGGGTTCGTAATTTTACCCGGACTTTTTAGTTGGGTTCGTATTTTTTACCCGGAGTTTTAGTTGGGTTCGTAATTTTACCCGGACTTTTTAGTTGAGTTCGTATTTTTTACCCGGACTCTTAGTTGGGTTCGTAATTTTACCCGGAGTTTTAGTTGAGTTCGTATTTTTTACCCGGAGTTTTCGTTGGGTTCGTATTTTTTACCCGGAGTTTTAGTTGGGTTCGTATTTTTACCCGGAGTTTTAGTTGTGTTGGTAATTTTACCCGGAGTTTTAGTTGGGATCATATTTTTTACCGGACTTTTTAGTTGGATTTGTATTTTTTACCCGGAGTTTTAGTTGGGTTCGTATTTTTTATCCGGAGTTTTAGTTGGGTTCGTATTTTTACCCGGAGTTTTAGTTGGGTTCGTATTTTTACCCGGAGTTTTAGTTGGGTTCGTATTTTTTACCCGGACTTTTTAGTTGGGTTAGTATTTTTGCCCGGAGTTTTAGTTGGGTTCGTATTTTTTACCCGGAGTTTTAGTTGGGTTCGTAATTTTACCCGGACTTTTTAGTTGGGTTCGTATTTTTTACTCGGACTTTTAGTTGGGTTCGTAATTTTACCCGGAGTTTTAGTTGGGTTCGTAGTTTTTACCCGGAGTTTTAGTTGGGTTCGTAATTTTACCCGGAGTTTTAGTTGGGTTCGTAATTTTACACGGAGTTTTAGTTGAGTTCGTAATTTTACCCGGAGTTTTAGTTGGGTTCGTAATTTTACCCGGACTTTTTAGTTGGGTTCGTAATTTTACCCGGACTTTTTAGTTGGGTTCGTATTTTTTACCCGGAGTTTTAGTTGGGTTCGTAATTTTACCCGGAGTTTTAGTTGGGTTCGTAATTTTACCTAGACTTTTTAGTTGGGTTCGTATTTTTTACCCGGACTTTTAGTTGGGTTCGTAATTTTACCCGGAGTTTTAGTTGGGTTCGAATTTTTTACCCGGAGTTTTAGTTGGGTTCGTATTTTTTACCCGGAGTTTTAGTTGGGTTCGTATTTTTACTCGGAGTTTTAGTTGTGTTGGTAATTTTACCCGGAGTTTTAGTTGGGTTCATATTTTTTACCCGGAGTTTTAGTTGGGTTCGTATTTTTACCCGGAGTTTTAGTTGGGTTCGTATTTTTACCCGGAGTTTTAGTTGGGTTCGTAATTTTACCCGGAGTTTTAGTCGGGTTCGTAATTTTACCCGGAGTTTTAGTTGGGTTCGTAATTTTACCCGGAGTTTTACTTGGGTTCGTAATTTTACCCGGAGTTTTACTTGGGTTCGTAATTTTACCCGGAGTTTTAGTTGGGTTCGTAATTTTACCCGGAGTTTTAGTTGGGTTCGTAATTTTACCCGGACTTTTTAGTTGGGTTCGTATTTTTTACGCGGACTTTTAGTTGGGTTCGTAATTTTACCCGGAGTTTTAGTTGGGTTCGTAATTTTACCCGGAGTTTCACTTGGGTTCGTAATTTTACCCGGACTTTTTAGTTGGGTTCGTATTTTTTACCCGGACTTTTAGTTGGGTTCGTAATTTTACCCGGACTTTTTAGTTGGGTTCGTATTTTTTACCCGGACTTTTAGTTGGGTTCGTAATTTTACCCGGAGTTTTAGTTGGGTTCGTAATTTTACCCGGAGTTTTACTTGGGTTCGTAATTTTACCCGGAGTTTTACTTGGGTTCGTAATTTTACCCGGACTTTTTAGTTGGGTTCGTATTTTTTACCCGGAGTTTTAGTTGGGTTCGTAATTTTACCCGGACTTTTTAGTTGAGTTCGTATTTTTTACCCGGACTCTTAGTTGGGTTCGTAATTTTACCCGGAGTTTTAGTTGGGTTCGTATTTTTTACCCGGAGTTTTCGTTGGGTTCGTATTTTTTACCCGGAGTTTTAGTTGGGTTCGTATTTTTACCCGGAGTTTTAGTTGTGTTGGTAATTTTACCCGGAGTTTTAGTTGGGTTCATATTTTTTACCGGACTTTTTAGTTGGATTTGTATTTTTTACCCGGAGTTTTAGTTGGGTTCGTATTTTTTATCCGGAGTTTTAGTTGGGTTCGTATTTTTACCCGGAGTTTTAGTTGGGTTCGTATTTTTACCCGGAGTTTTAGTTGGGTTCGTATTTTTTACCCGGACTTTTTAGTTGGGTTAGTATTTTTGCCCGGAGTTTTAGTTGGGTTCGTATTTTTTATCCGGAGTTTTAGTTGGGTTCGTATTTTTACCCGGAGTTTTAGTTGGGTTCGTATTTTTACCCGGAGTTTTAGTTGGGTTCGTATTTTTTACCCGGACTTTTAGTTGGGTTCGTAATTTTACCCGGAGTTTTAGTTGGGTTCGAATTTTTTACCCGGAGTTTTAGTTGGGTTCGTATTTTTTACCCGGAGTTTTGGTTGGGTTCGTATTTTTACTCGGAGTTTTAGTTGTGTTGGTAATTTTACCCGGAGTTTTAGTTGGGTTCATATTTTTTACCCGGAGTTTTAGTTGGGTTCGTATTTTTACCCGGAGTTTTAGTTGGGTTCGTATTTTTACCCGGAGTTTTAGTTGGGTTCGTATTTTTTACCCGGGCTTTTTAGTTGGGTTAGTTTTTTGCCCGGAGTTTTAGTTGGGTTCTTATTTTTTACCCGGAGTTTTAGTTGGGTTCGTAATTTTACCCGGACTTTTTAGTTGGGTTCGTATTTTTTACCCGGAGTTTTAGTTGGGTTCGTAATTTTACCCGGAGTTTTAGTTGGGTTCGTAATTTTACCCGGAGTTTTAGTTGAGTTCGTAATTTTACCCGGAGTTTTAGTTGGGTTCGTATTTTTACCCGGAGTTTTAGTTGGGTTCGTATTTTTTACCCGGACTTTTTAGTTGGGTTAGTATTTTTGCCCGGAGTTTTAGTTGGGTTCGTATTTTTTACCCGGACTTTTAGTTGGGTTCGTAATTTTACCCGGAGTTTTAGTTGGGTTCGTAATTTTACCCGGAGTTTCTCTTGGGTTCGTAATTTTACCCGGACTTTTTAGTTGGGTTCGTATTTTTTACGCGGACTTTTAGTTGGGTTCGTAATTTTACCCGGAGTTTTAGTTGGGTTCGTAATTTTACCCGGAGTTTCACTTGGGTTCGTAATTTTACCCGGACTTTTTAGTTGGGTTCGTATTTTTTACCCGGACTTTTAGTTGGGTTCGTAATTTTACCCGGACTTTTTAGTTGGGTTCGTATTTTTTACCCGGACTTTTAGTTGGGTTCGTAATTTTACCCGGAGTTTTAGTTGGGTTCGTAATTTTACCCGGAGTTTTACTTGGGTTCGTAATTTTACCCGGAGTTTTACTTGGGTTCGTAATTTTACCCGGACTTTTTAGTTGGGTTCGTATTTTTTACCCGGAGTTTTAGTTGGGTTCGTAATTTTACCCGGACTTTTTAGTTGAGTTCGTATTTTTTACCCGGACTCTTAGTTGGGTTCGTAATTTTACCCGGAGTTTTAGTTGGGTTCGTATTTTTTACCCGGAGTTTTCGTTGGGTTCGTATTTTTTACCCGGAGTTTTAGTTGGGTTCGTATTTTTACCCGGAGTTTTAGTTGTGTTGGTAATTTTACCCGGAGTTTTAGTTGGGTTCATATTTTTTACCGGACTTTTTAGTTGGATTTGTATTTTTTACCCGGAGTTTTAGTTGGGTTCGTATTTTTACCCGGAGTTTTAGTTAGGTTCGTATTTTTACCCGGAGTTTTAGTTGGGTTCGTATTTTTACCCGGAGTTTTAGTTGGGTTCGTATTTTTTACCCGGACTTTTAGTTGGGTTCGTAATTTTACCCGGAGTTTTAGTTGGGTTCGAATTTCTTACCCGGAGTTTTAGTTGGGTTCGTATTTTTTACCCGGAGTTTTAGTTGGGTTCGTATTTTTACTCGGAGTTTTAGTTGTGTTGGTAATTTTACCCGGAGTTTTAGTTGGGTTCATATTTTTTACCCGGAGTTTTAGTTGGGTTCGTATTTTTACCCGGAGTTTTAGTTGGGTTCGTATTTTTACCCGGAGTTTTAGTTGGGTTCGTATTTTTTACCCGGGCTTTTTAGTTGGGTTAGTATTTTTGCCCGGAGTTTTAGTTGGGTTCTTATTTTTTACCCGGAGTTTTAGTTGGGTTCGTAATTTTACCCGGACTTTTTAGTTGGGTTCGTATTTTTTACTCGGAGTTTTAGTTGGGTTCGTAATTTTACCCGGAGTTTTAGTTGGGTTCGTAATTTTACCCGGAGTTTTAGTTGAGTTCGTAATTTTACCCGGAGTTTTAGTTGGGTTCGTATTTTTACCCGGAGTTTTAGTTGGGTTCGTATTTTTTACCCGGACTTTTTAGTTGGGTTAGTATTTTTGCCCGGAGTTTTAGTTGGGTTCGTATTTTTTACCCGGACTTTTAGTTGGGTTCGTAATTTTACCCGGAGTTTTAGTTGGGTTCGTAATTTTACCCGGAGTTTCTCTTGGGTTCGTAATTTTACCCGGACTTTTTAGTTGGGTTCGTATTTTTTACCCGGACTTTTAGTTGGGTTCGTAATTTTACCCGGACTTTTTAGTTGGGTTCGTATTTTTTACCCGGACTTTTAGTTGGGTTCGTAATTTTACCCGGAGTTTTAGTTGGGTTCGTAATTTTACCCGGAGTTTTACTTGGGTTCGTAATTTTACCCTGACTTTTTAGTTGGGTTCGTATTTTTTACCCGGAGTTTTAGTTGGGTTCGTAATTTTACCCGGACTTTTTAGTTGGGTTCGTATTTTTTACCCGGACTTTTAGTTGGGTTCGTAATTTTACCCGGAGTTTTAGTTGGGTTCGTATTTTTTACCCGGAGTTTTCGTTGGGTTCGTATTTTTTACCCGGAGTTTTAGTTGGGTTCGTATTTTTACCCGGAGTTTTAGTTGTGTTGGTAATTTTACCCGGAGTTTTAGTTGGGTTCATAGTTTTTACCGGACTTTTTAGTTGGGTTTGTATTTTTTACCCGGAGTTTTAGTTGGGTTCGTATTTTTTATCCGGAGTTTTAGTTGGGTTCGTATTTTTACCCGGAGTTTTAGTTGGGTTCGTATTTTTACCCGGAGTTTTAGTTGGGTTCGTATTTTTTACCCGGAGTTTTAGTTGGGTTCGTAATTTTACCCGGACTTTTTAGTTGGGTTCGTATTTTTTACTCGGACTTTTAGTTGGGTTCGTAATTTTACCCGGAGTTTTAGTTGGGTTCGTAGTTTTTACCCGGAGTTTTAGTTGGGTTCGTAATTTTACCCGGAGTTTTAGTTGGGTTCGTAATTTTACACGGAGTTTTAGTTGAGTTCGTAATTTTACCCGGAGTTTTAGTTGGGTTCGTAATTTTACCCGGACTTTTTAGTTGGGTTCGTAATTTTACCCGGACTTTTTAGTTGGGTTCGTATTTTTTACCCGGAGTTTTAGTTGGGTTCGTAATTTTACCCGGAGTTTTAGTTGGGTTCGTAATTTTACCTAGACTTTTTAGTTGGGTTCGTATTTTTTACCCGGACTTTTAGTTGGGTTCGTAATTTTACCCGGAGTTTTAGTTGGGTTCGAATTTTTTACCCGGAGTTTTAGTTGGGTTCGTATTTTTTACCCGGAGTTTTAGTTGGGTTCGTATTTTTACTCGGAGTTTTAGTTGTGTTGGTAATTTTACCCGGAGTTTTAGTTGGGTTCATATTTTTTACCCGGAGTTTTAGTTGGGTTCGTATTTTTACCCGGAGTTTTAGTTGGGTTCGTATTTTTACCCGGAGTTTTAGTTGGGTTCGTAATTTTACCCGGAGTTTTAGTTGGGTTCGTAATTTTACCCGGAGTTTTAGTTGGGTTCGTAATTTTACCCGGAGTTTTACTTGGGTTCGTAATTTTACCCGGAGTTTTACTTGGGTTCGTAATTTTACCCGGAGTTTTAGTTGGGTTCGTAATTTTACCCGGAGTTTTAGTTGGGTTCGTAATTTTACCCGGACTTTTTAGTTGGGTTCGTATTTTTTACGCGGACTTTTAGTTGGGTTCGTAATTTTACCCGGAGTTTTAGTTGGGTTCGTAATTTTACCCGGAGTTTCACTTGGGTTCGTAATTTTACCCGGACTTTTTAGTTGGGTTCGTATTTTTTACCCGGACTTTTAGTTGGGTTCGTAATTTTACCCGGACTTTTTAGTTGGGTTCGTATTTTTTACCCGGACTTTTAGTTGGGTTCGTAATTTTACCCGGAGTTTTAGTTGGGTTCGTAATTTTACCCGGAGTTTTACTTGGGTTCGTAATTTTACCCGGAGTTTTACTTGGGTTCGTAATTTTACCCGGACTTTTTAGTTGGGTTCGTATTTTTTACCCGGAGTTTTAGTTGGGTTCGTAATTTTACCCGGACTTTTTAGTTGAGTTCGTATTTTTTACCCGGACTCTTAGTTGGGTTCGTAATTTTACCCGGAGTTTTAGTTGGGTTCGTATTTTTTACCCGGAGTTTTCGTTGGGTTCGTATTTTTTACCCGGAGTTTTAGTTGGGTTCGTATTTTTACCCGGAGTTTTAGTTGTGTTGGTAATTTTACCCGGAGTTTTAGTTGGGTTCATATTTTTTACCGGACTTTTTAGTTGGATTTGTATTTTTTACCCGGAGTTTTAGTTGGGTTCGTATTTTTTATCCGGAGTTTTAGTTGGGTTCGTATTTTTACCCGGAGTTTTAGTTGGGTTCGTATTTTTACCCGGAGTTTTAGTTGGGTTCGTATTTTTTACCCGGACTTTTTAGTTGGGTTAGTATTTTTGCCCGGAGTTTTAGTTGGGTTCGTATTTTTTATCCGGAGTTTTAGTTGGGTTCGTATTTTTACCCGGAGTTTTAGTTGGGTTCGTATTTTTACCCGGAGTTTTAGTTGGGTTCGTATTTTTTACCCGGACTTTTAGTTGGGTTCGTAATTTTACCCGGA
Organism: Melinopterus prodromus; assembly: GCA_964023965.1. Taxonomy (NCBI): domain Eukaryota; kingdom Metazoa; phylum Arthropoda; class Insecta; order Coleoptera; family Scarabaeidae; genus Melinopterus; species Melinopterus prodromus. Next base: position 93,619 of record CAXIES010000487.1, read on the forward strand.
GTTTTAGTTGGGTTCGAATTTTTTACCCGGAGTTTTAGTTGGGTTCGTATTTTTTACCCGGAGTTTTAGTTGGGTTCGTATTTTTACTCGGAGTTTTAGTTGTGTTGGTAATTTTACCCGGAGTTTTAGTTGGGTTCATATTTTTTACCCGGAGTTTTAGTTGGGTTCGTATTTTTACCCGGAGTTTTAGTTGGGTTCGTATTTTTACCCGGAGTTTTAGTTGGGTTCGTATTTTTTACCCGGGCTTTTTAGTTGGGTTAGTATTTTTGCCCGGAGTTTTAGTTGGGTTCTTATTTTTTACCCGGAGTTTTAGTTGGGTTCGTAATTTTACCCGGACTTTTTAGTTGGGTTCGTATTTTTTACCCGGAGTTTTAGTTGGGTTCGTAATTTTACCCGGAGTTTTAGTTGGGTTCGTAATTTTACCCGGAGTTTTAGTTGAGTTCGTAATTTTACCCGGAGTTTTAGTTGGGTTCGTATTTTTACCCGGAGTTTTAGTTGGGTTCGTATTTTTTACCCGGACTTTTTAGTTGGGTTAGTATTTTTGCCCGGAGTTTTAGTTGGGTTCGTATTTTTTACCCGGACTTTTAGTTGGGTTCGTAATTTTACCCGGAGTTTTAGTTGGGTTCGTAATTTTACCCGGAGTTTCTCTTGGGTTCGTCATTTTACCCGGACTTTTTAGTTGGGTTCGTATTTTTTACCCGGACTTTTAGTTGGGTTCGTAATTTTACCCGGACTTTTTAGTTGGGTTCGTATTTTTTACCCGGACTTTTAGTTGGGTTCGTAATTTTACCCGGAGTTTTAGTTGGGTTCGTAAATTTACCCGGAGTTTTACTTGGGTTCGTAATTTTACCCTGACTTTTTAGTTGGGTTCGTATTTTTTACCCGGAGTTTTAGTTGGGTTCGTAATTTTACCCGGACTTTTTAGTTGGGTTCGTATTTTTTACCCGGACTTTTAGTTGGGTTCGTAATTTTACCCGGAGTTTTAGTTGGGTTCGTATTTTTTACCCGGAGTTTTCGTTGGGTTCGTATTTTTTACCCGGAGTTTTAGTTGGGTTCGTATTTTTACCCGGAGTTTTAGTTGTGTTGGTAATTTTACCCGGAGTTTTAGTTGGGTTCATAGTTTTTACCGGACTTTTTAGTTGGGTTTGTATTTTTTACCCGGAGTTTTAGTTGGGTTCGTATTTTTTATCCGGAGTTTTAGTTGGGTTCGTATTTTTACCCGGAGTTTTAGTTGGGTTCGTATTTTTACCCGGAGTTTTAGTTGGGTTCGTATTTTTTACCCGGACTTTTTAGTTGGGTTAGTATTTTTGCCCGGAGTTTTAGTTGGGTTCGTATTTTTTACCCGGAGTTTTAGTTGGGTTCGTAATTTTACCCGGACTTTTTAGTTGGGTTCGTATTTTTTACTCGGACTTTTAGTTGGGTTCGTAATTTTACCCGGAGTTTTAGTTGGGTTCGTAGTTTTTACCCGGAGTTTTAGTTGGGTTCGTAATTTTACCCGGAGTTTTAGTTGGGTTCGTAATTTTACACGGAGTTTTAGTTGAGTTCGTAATTTTACCCGGAGTTTTAGTTGGGTTCGTAATTTTACCCGGACTTTTTAGTTGGGTTCGTAATTTTACCCGGACTTTTTAGTTGGGTTCGTATTTTTTACCCGGAGTTTTAGTTGGGTTCGTAATTTTACCCGGAGTTTTAGTTGGGTTCGTAATTTTACCTAGACTTTTTAGTTGGGTTCGTATTTTTTACCCGGACTTTTAGTTGGGTTCGTAATTTTACCCGGAGTTTTAGTTGGGTTCGAATTTTTTACCCGGTGTTTTAGTTGGGTTCGTATTTTTTACCCGGAGTTTTAGTTGGGTTCGTATTTTTACTCGGAGTTTTAGTTGTGTTGGTAATTTTACCCGGAGTTTTAGTTGGGTTCATATTTTTTACCCGGAGTTTTAGTTGGGTTCGTATTTTTACCCGGAGTTTTAGTTGGGTTCGTATTTTTACCCGGAGTTTTAGTTGGGTTCGTAATTTTACCCGGAGTTTTAGTTGGGTTCGTAATTTTACCCGGAGTTTTAGTTGGGTTCGTAATTTTACCCGGAGTTTTACTTGGGTTCGTAATTTTACCCGGAGTTTTACTTGGGTTCGTAATTTTACCCGGAGTTTTAGTTGGGTTCGTAATTTTACCCGGAGTTTTAGTTGGGTTCGTAATTTTACCCGGACTTTTTAGTTGGGTTCGTATTTTTTACGCGGACTTTTAGTTGGGTTCGTAATTTTACCCGGAGTTTTAGTTGGGTTCGTAATTTTACCCGGAGTTTCACTTGGGTTCGTAATTTTACCCGGACTTTTTAGTTGGGTTCGTATTTTTTACCCGGACTTTTAGTTGGGTTCGTAATTTTACCCGGACTTTTTAGTTGAGTTCGTATTTTTTACCCGGACTCTTAGTTGGGTTCGTAATTTTACCCGGAGTTTTAGTTGGGTTCGTATTTTTTACCCGGAGTTTTCGTTGGGTTCGTATTTTTTACCCGGAGTTTTAGTTGGGTTCGTATTTTTACCCGGAGTTTTAGTTGTGTTGGTAATTTTACCCGGAGTTTTAGTTGGGTTCATATTTTTTACCGGACTTTTTAGATGGATTTGTATTTTTTACCCGGAGTTTTAGTTGGGTTCGTATTTTTTATCCGGAGTTTTAGTTGGGTTCGTATTTTTACCCGGAGTTTTAGTTGGGTTCGTATTTTTACCCGGAGTTTTAGTTGGGTTCGTATTTTTTACCCGGACTTTTTAGTTGGGTTAGTATTTTTGCCCGGAGTTTTAGTTGGGTTCGTATTTTTTATCCGGAGTTTTAGTTGGGTTCGTATTTTTACCCGGAGTTTTAGTTGGGTTCGTATTTTTACCCGGGTTTTAGTTGGGTTCGTATTTTTTACCCGGACTTTTAGTTGGGTTCGTAATTTTACCCGGAGTTTTAGTTGGGTTCGAATTTTTTACCCGGAGTTTTAGTTGGGTTCGTATTTTTTACCCGGAGTTTTAGTTGGGTTCGTATTTTTACTCGGAGTTTTAGTTGTGTTGGTAATTTTACCCGGAGTTTTAGTTGGGTTCATATTTTTTACCCGGAGTTTTAGTTGGGTTCGTATTTTTACCCGGAGTTTTAGTTGGGTTCGTATTTTTACCCGGAGTTTTAGTTGGGTTCGTATTTTTTACCCGGGCTTTTTAGTTGGGTTAGTATTTTTGCCCGGAGTTTTAGTTGGGTTCTTATTTTTTACCCGGAGTTTTAGTTGGGTTCGTAATTTTACCCGGACTTTTTAGTTGGGTTCGTATTTTTTACCCGGAGTTTTAGTTGGGTTCGTAATTTTACCCGGAGTTTTAGTTGGGTTCGTAATTTTACCCGGAGTTTTAGTTGAGTTCGTAATTTTACCCGGAGTTTTAGTTGGGTTCGTATTTTTACCCGGAGTTTTAGTTGGGTTCGTATTTTTTACCCGGACTTTTTAGTTGGGTTAGTATTTTTGTCCGGAGTTTTAGTTGGGTTCGTATTTTTTACCCGGACTTTTAGTTGGGTTCGTAATTTTACCCGGAGTTTTAGTTGGGTTCGTAATTTTACCCGGAGTTTCTCTTGGGTTCGTAATTTTACCCGGACTTTTTAGTTGGGTTCGTATTTTTTACCCGGACTTTTAGTTGGGTTCGTAAGTTTACCCGGACTTTTTAGTTGGGTTCGTATTTTTTACCCGGACTTTTAGTTGGGTTCGTAATTTTACCCGGAGTTTTAGTTGGGTTCGTAATTTTACCCGGAGTTTTACTTGGGTTCGTAATTTTACCCTGACTTTTTAGTTGGGTTCGTATTTTTTACACGGAGTTTTAGTTGGGTTCGTAATTTTACCCGGACTTTTTAGTTGGGTTCGTATTTTTTACCCGGACTTTTAGTTGGGTTCGTAATTTTACCCGGAGTTTTAGTTGGGTTCGTATTTTTTACCCGGAGTTTTCGTTGGGTTCGTATTTTTTACCCGGAGTTTTAGTTGGGTTCGTATTTTTACCCGGAGTTTTAGTTGTGTTGGTAATTTTACCCGGAGTTTTAGTTGGGTTCATAGTTTTTACCGGACTTTTTAGTTGGGTTTGTATTTTTTACGCGGAGTTTTAATTGGGTTCGTATTTTTTATCCGGAGTTTTAGTTGGGTTCGTATTTTTACCCGGAGTTTTAGTTGGGTTCGTATTTTTACCCGGAGTTTTAGTTGGGTTCGTATTTTTTACCCGGACTTTTTAGTTGGGTTAGTATTTTTGCCCGGAGTTTTAGTTGGGTTCGTATTTTTTACCCGGAGTTTTAGTTGGGTTCGTAATTTTACCCGGACTTTTTAGTTGGGTTCGTATTTTTTACTCGGACTTTTAGTTGGGTTCGTAATTTTACCAGGAGTTTTAGTTGGGTTCGTAGTTTTTACCCGGAGTTTTAGTTGGGTTCGTAATTTTACCCGGAGTTTTAGTTGGGTTCGTAATTTTACACGGAGTTTTAGTTGAGTTCGTAATTTTACCCGGAGTTTTAGTTGGGTTCGTAATTTTACCCGGACTTTTTAGTTGGGTTCGTAATTTTACCCGGACTTTTTAGTTGGGTTCGTATTTTTTACCCGGAGTTTTAGTTGGGTTCGTAATTTTACCCGGAGTTTTAGTTGGGTTCGTAATTTTACCTAGACTTTTTAGTTGGGTTCGTATTTTTTACCCGGACTTTTAGTTGGGTTCGTAATTTTACCCGGAGTTTTAGTTGGGTTCGAATTTTTTACCCGGAGTTTTAGTTGGGTTCGTATTTTTTACCCGGAGTTTTAGTTGGGTTCGTATTTTTACTCGGAGTTTTAGTTGTGTTGGTAATTTTACCCGGAGTTTTAGTTGGGTTCATATTTTTTACCCGGAGTTTTAGTTGGGTTCGTATTTTTACCCGGAGTTTTAGTTGGGTTCGTATTTTTACCCGGAGTTTTAGTTGGGTTCGTAATTTTACCCGGAGTTTTAGTTGGGTTCGTAATTTTACCCGGAGTTTTAGTTGGGTTCGTAATTTTACCCGGAGTTTTACTTGGGTTCGTAATTTTACCCGGAGTTTTACTTGGGTTCGTAATTTTACCCGGAGTTTTAGTTGGGTTCGTAATTTTACCCGGAGTTTTAGTTGGGTTCGTAATTTTACCCGGACTTTTTAGTTGGGTTCGTATTTTTTACGCGGACTTTTAGTTGGGTTCGTAATTTTACCCGGAGTTTTAGTTGGGTTCGTAATTTTACCCGGAGTTTCACTTGGGTTCGTAATTTTACCCGGACTTTTTAGTTGGGTTCGTATTTTTTACCCGGACTTTTAGTTGGGTTCGTAATTTTACCCGGACTTTTTAGTTGGGTTCGTATTTTTTACCCGGACTTTTAGTTGGGTTCGTAATTTTACCCGGAGTTTTAGTTGGGTTCGTAATTTTACCCGGAGTTTTACTTGGGTTCGTAATTTTACCCGGAGTTTTACTTGGGTTCGTAATTTTACCCGGACTTTTTAGTTGGGTTCGTATTTTTTACCCGGAGTTTTAGTTGGGTTCGTAATTTTACCCGGACTTTTTAGTTGAGTTCGTATTTTTTACCCGGACTCTTAGTTGGGTTCGTAATTTTACCCGGAGTTTTAGTTGGGTTCGTATTTTTTACCCGGAGTTTTCGTTGGGTTCGTATTTTTTACCCGGAGTTTTAGTTGGGTTCGTATTTTTACCCGGAGTTTTAGTTGTGTTGGTAATTTTACCCGGAGTTTTAGTTGGGTTCATATTTTTTACCGGACTTTTTAGTTGGATTTGTATTTTTTACCCGGAGTTTTAGTTGGGTTCGTATTTTTTATCCGGAGTTTTAGTTGGGTTCGTATTTTTACCCGGAGTTTTAGTTGGGTTCGTATTTTTACCCGGAGTTTTAGTTGGGTTCGTATTTTTTACCCGGACTTTTTAGTTGGGTTAGTATTTTTGCCCGGAGTTTTAGTTGGGTTCGTATTTTTTATCCGGAGTTTTAGTTGGGTTCGTATTTTTACCCGGAGTTTTAGTTGGGTTCGTATTTTTACCCGGAGTTTTAGTTGGGTTCGTATTTTTTACCCGGACTTTTAGTTGGGTTCGTAATTTTACCCGGAGTTTTAGTTGGGTTCGAATTTTTTACCCGGAGTTTTAGTTGGGTTCGTATTTTTTACCCGGAGTTTTAGTTGGGTTCGTATTTTTACTCGGAGTTTTAGTTGTGTTGGTAATTTTACCCGGAGTTTTAGTTGGGTTCATATTTTTTACCCGGAGTTTTAGTTGGGTTCGTATTTTTACCCGGAGTTTTAGTTGGGTTCGTATTTTTACCCGGAGTTTTAGTTGGGTTCGTATTTTTTACCCGGGCTTTTTAGTTGGGTTAGTATTTTTGCCCGGAGTTTTAGTTGGGTTCTTATTTTTTACCCGGAGTTTTAGTTGGGTTCGTAATTTTACCCGGACTTTTTAGTTGGGTTCGTATTTTTTACCCGGAGTTTTAGTTGGGTTCGTAATTTTACCCGGAGTTTTAGTTGGGTTCGTAATTTTACCCGGAGTTTTAGTTGAGTTCGTAATTTTACCCGGAGTTTTAGTTGGGTTCGTATTTTTACCCGGAGTTTTAGTTGGGTTCGTATTTTTTACCCGGACTTTTTAGTTGGGTTAGTATTTTTGCCCGGAGTTTTAGTTGGGTTCGTATTTTTTACCCGGACTTTTAGTTGGGTTCGTAATTTTACCCGGAGTTTTAGTTGGGTTCGTAATTTTACCCGGAGTTTCTCTTGGGTTCGTAATTTTACCCGGACTTTTTAGTTGGGTTCGTATTTTTTACCCGGACTTTTAGTTGGGTTCGTAATTTTACCCGGACTTTTTAGTTGGGTTCGTATTTTTTACCCGGACTTTTAGTTGGGTTCGTATTTTTTACCCGGACTTTTAGTTGGGTTCGTAATTTTACCCGGAGTTTTAGTTGGGTTCGTAATTTTACCCGGAGTTTCTCTTGGGTTCGTAATTTTACCCGGACTTTTTAGTTGGGTTCGTATTTTTTACCCGGACTTTTAGTTGGGTTCGTAATTTTACCCGGACTTTTTAGTTGGGTTCGTATTTTTTACCCGGACTTTTAGTTGGGTTCGTAATTTTACCCGGAGTTTTAGTTGGGTTCGTAATTTTACCCGGAGTTTTACTTGGGTTCGTAATTTTACCCTGACTTTTTAGTTGGGTTCGTATTTTTTACACGGAGTTTTCGTTGGGTTCGTATTTTTTACCCGGAGTTTTAGTTGGGTTCGTATTTTTACCCGGAGTTTTAGTTGTGTTGGTAATTTTACCCGGAGTTTTAGTTGGGTTCATATTTTTTACCGGACTTTTTAGTTGGATTTGTATTTTTTACCCGGAGTTTTAGTTGGGTTCGTATTTTTTATCCGGAGTTTTAGTTGGGTTCGTATTTTTACCCGGAGTTTTAGTTGGGTTCGTATTTTTACCCGGAGTTTTAGTTGGGTTCGTATTTTTTACCCGGACTTTTTAGTTGGGTTAGTATTTTTGCCCGGAGTTTTAGTTGGGTTCGTATTTTTTATCCGGAGTTTTAGTTGGGTTCGTATTTTTACCCGGAGTTTTAGTTGGGTTCGTATTTTTACCCGGAGTTTTAGTTGGGTTCGTATTTTTTACCCGGACTTTTAGTTGGGTTCGTAATTTTACCCGGAGTTTTAGTTGGGTTCGAATTTTTTACCCGGAGTTTTAATTGGGTTCGTATTTTTTACCCGGAGTTTTAGTTGGGTTCGTATTTTTACTCGGAGTTTTAGTTGTGTTGGTAATTTTACCCGGAGTTTTAGTTGGGTTCATATTTTTTACCCGGAGTTTTAGTTGGGTTCGTATTTTTACCCGGAGTTTTAGTTGGGTTCGTATTTTTACCCGGAGTTTTAGTTGGGTTCGTATTTTTTACCCGGGCTTTTTAGTTGGGTTAGTATTTTTGCCCGGAGTTTTAGTTGGGTTCTTATTTTTTACCCGGAGTTTTAGTTGGGTTCGTAATTTTACCCGGACTTTTTAGTTGGGTTCGTATTTTTTACCCGGAGTTTTAGTTGGGTTCGTAATTTTACCCGGAGTTTTAGTTGGGTTCGTAATTTTACCCGGAGTTTTAGTTGAGTTCGTAATTTTACCCGGAGTTTTAGTTGGGTTCGTATTTTTACCCGGAGTTTTAGTTGGGTTCGTATTTTTTACCCGGACTTTTTAGTTGGGTTAGTATTTTTGCCCGGAGTTTTAGTTGGGTTCGTATTTTTTACCCGGACTTTTAGTTGGGTTCGTAATTTTACCCGGAGTTTTAGTTGGGTTCGTAATTTTACCCGGAGTTTCTCTTGGGTTCGTAATTTTACCCGGACTTTTTAGTTGGGTTCGTATTTTTTACCCGGACTTTTAGTTGGGTTCGTAATTTTACCCGGACTTTTTAGTTGGGTTCGTATTTTTTACCCGGACTTTTAGTTGGGTTCGTATTTTTTACCCGGACTTTTAGTTGGGTTCGTAATTTTACCCGGAGTTTTAGTTGGGTTCGTAATTTTACCCGGAGTTTCTCTTGGGTTCGTAATTTTACCCGGACTTTTTAGTTGGGTTCGTATTTTTTACCCGGACTTTTAGTTGGGTTCGTAATTTTACCCGGACTTTTTAGTTGGGTTCGTATTTTTTACCCGGACTTTTAGTTGGGTTCGTAATTTTACCCGGAGTTTTAGTTGGGTTCGTAATTTTACCCGGAGTTTTACTTGGGTTCGTAATTTTACCCTGACTTTTTAGTTGGGTTCGTATTTTTTACACGGAGTTTTAGTTGGGTTCGTAATTTTACCCGGACTTTTTAGTTGGGTTCGTATTTTTTACCCGGACTTTTAGTTGGGTTCGTAATTTTACCCGGAGTTTTAGTTGGGTTCGTATTTTTTACCCGGAGTTTTCGTTGGGTTCGTATTTTTTACCCGGAGTTTTAGTTGGGTTCGTATTTTTACCCGGAGTTTTAGTTGTGTTGGTAATTTTACCCGGAGTTTTAGTTGGGTTCATAGTTTTTACCGGACTTTTTAGTTGGGTTTGTATTTTTTACCCGGAGTTTTAATTGGGTTCGTATTTTTTATCCGGAGTTTTAGTTGGGTTCGTATTTTTACCCGGAGTTTTAGTTGGGTTCGTATTTTTACCCGGAGTTTTAGTTGGGTTCGTATTTTTTACCCGGACTTTTTAGTTGGGTTAGTATTTTTGCCCGGAGTTTTAGTTGGGTTCGTATTTTTTACCCGGAGTTTTAGTTGGGTTCGTAATTTTACCCGGACTTTTTAGTTGGGTTCGTATTTTTTACTCGGACTTTTAGTTGGGTTCGTAATTTTACCAGGAGTTTTAGTTGGGTTCGTAGTTTTTACCCGGAGTTTTAGTTGGGTTCGTAATTTTACCCGGAGTTTTAGTTGGGTTCGTAATTTTACACGGAGTTTTAGTTGAGTTCGTAATTTTACCCGGAGTTTTAGTTGGGTTCGTAATTTTACCCGGACTTTTTAGTTGGGTTCGTAATTTTACCCGGACTTTTTAGTTGGGTTCGTATTTTTTACCCGGAGTTTTAGTTGGGTTCGTAATTTTACCCGGAGTTTTAGTTGGGTTCGTAATTTTACCTAGACTTTTTAGTTGGGTTCGTATTTTTTACCCGGACTTTTAGTTGGGTTCGTAATTTTACCCGGAGTTTTAGTTGGGTTCGAATTTTTTACCCGGAGTTTTAGTTGGGTTCGTATTTTTTACCCGGAGTTTTAGTTGGGTTCGTATTTTTACTCGGAGTTTTAGTTGTGTTGGTAATTTTACCCGGAGTTTTAGTTGGGTTCATATTTTTTACCCGGAGTTTTAGTTGGGTTCGTATTTTTACCCGGAGTTTTAGTTGGGTTCGTATTTTTACCCGGAGTTTTAGTTGGGTTCGTAATTTTACCCGGAGTTTTAGTTGGGTTCGTAATTTTACCCGGAGTTTTAGTTGGGTTCGTAATTTTACCCGGAGTTTTACTTGGGTTCGTAATTTTACCCGGAGTTTTACTTGGGTTCGTAATTTTACCCGGAGTTTTAGTTGGGTTCGTAATTTTACCCGGAGTTTTAGTTGGGTTCGTAATTTTACCCGGACTTTTTAGTTGGGTTCGTATTTTTTACGCGGAGTTTTAGTTGGGTTCGTAATTTTACCCGGAGTTTTAGTTGGGTTCGTAATTTTACCCGGAGTTTCACTTGGGTTCGTAATTTTACCCGGACTTTTTAGTTGGGTTCGTATTTTTTACCCGGACTTTTAGTTGGGTTCGTAATTTTACCCGGACTTTTTAGTTGGGTTCGTATTTTTTACCCGGACTTTTAGTTGGGTTCGTAATTTTACCCGGAGTTTTAGTTGGGTTCGTAATTTTACCCGGAGTTTTACTTGGGTTCGTAATTTTACCCGGAGTTTTACTTGGGTTCGTAATTTTACCCGGACTTTTTAGTTGGGTTCGTATTTTTTACCCGGAGTTTTAGTTGGGTTCGTAATTTTACCCGGACTTTTTAGTTGAGTTCGTATTTTTTACCCGGACTCTTAGTTGGGTTCGTAATTTTACCCGGAGTTTTAGTTGGGTTCGTATTTTTTACCCGGAGTTTTCGTTGGGTTCGTATTTTTTACCCGGAGTTTTAGTTGGGTTCGTATTTTTACCCGGAGTTTTAGTTGTGTTGGTAATTTTACCCGGAGTTTTAGTTGGGTTCATATTTTTTACCGGACTTTTTAGTTGGATTTGTATTTTTTACCCGGAGTTTTAGTTGGGTTCGTATTTTTTATCCGGAGTTTTAGTTGGGTTCGTATTTTTACCCGGAGTTTTAGTTGGGTTCGTATTTTTACCCGGAGTTTTAGTTGGGTTCGTATTTTTTACCCGGACTTTTTAGTTGGGTTAGTATTTTTGCCCGGAGTTTTAGTTGGGTTCGTATTTTTTATCCGGAGTTTTAGTTGGGTTCGTATTTTTACCCGGAGTTTTAGTTGGGTTCGTATTTTTACCCGGAGTTTTAGTTGGGTTCGTATTTTTTACCCGGACTTTTAGTTGGGTTCGTAATTTTACCCGGAGTTTTAGTTGGGTTCGAATTTTTTACCCGGAGTTTTAGTTGGGTTCGTATTTTTTACCCGGAGTTTTAGTTGGGTTCGTATTTTTACTCGGAGTTTTAGTTGTGTTGGTAATTTTACCCGGAGTTTTAGTTGGGTTCATATTTTTTACCCGGAGTTTTAGTTGGGTTCGTATTTTTACCCGGAGTTTTAGTTGGGTTCGTATTTTTACCCGGAGTTTTAGTTGGGTTCGTATTTTTTACCCGGGCTTTTTAGTTGGGTTAGTATTTTTGCCCGGAGTTTTAGTTGGGTTCTTATTTTTTACCCGGAGTTTTAGTTGGGTTCGTAATTTTACCCGGACTTTTTAGTTGGGTTCGTATTTTTTACCCGGAGTTTTAGTTGGGTTCGTAATTTTACCCGGAGTTTTAGTTGGGTTCGTAATTTTACCCGGAGTTTTAGTTGAGTTCGTAATTTTACCCGGAGTTTTAGTTGGGTTCGTATTTTTACCCGGAGTTTTAGTTGGGTTCGTATTTTTTACCCGGACTTTTTAGTTGGGTTAGTATTTTTGCCCGGAGTTTTAGTTGGGTTCGTATTTTTTACCCGGACTTTTAGTTGGGTTCGTAATTTTACCCGGAGTTTTAGTTGGGTTCGTAATTTTACCCGGAGTTTCTCTTGGGTTCGTAATTTTACCCGGACTTTTTAGTTGGGTTCGTATTTTTTACCCGGACTTTTAGTTGGGTTCGTAATTTTACCCGGACTTTTTAGTTGGGTTCGTATTTTTTACCCGGACTTTTAGTTGGGTTCGTAATTTTACCCGGAGTTTTAGTTGGGTTCGTAATTTTACCCGGAGTTTTACTTGGGTTCATAATTTTACCCTGACTTTTTAGTTGGGTTCGTATTTTTTACCCGGAGTTTTAGTTGGGTTCGTAATTTTACCCGGACTTTTTAGTTGGGTTCGTATTTTTTACCCGGAGTTTTAGTTGGGTTCGTAATTTTACCCGGAGTTTTAGTTGGGTTCGTATTTTTTACCCGGAGTTTTCGTTGGGTTCGTATTTTTTACCCGGAGTTTTAGTTGGGTTCGTATTTTTACCCGGAGTTTTAGTTGTGTTGGTAATTTTACCCGGAGTTTTAGTTGGGTTCATAGTTTTTACCGGACTTTTTAGTTGGGTTTGTATTTTTTACCCGGAGTTTTAGTTGGGTTCGTATTTTTTATCCGGAGTTTTAGTTGGGTTCGAATTTTTACCCGGAGTTTTAGTTGGGTTCGTATTTTTACCCGGAGTTTTAGTTGGGTTCGTATTTTTTACCCGGACTTTTTAGTTGGGTTAGTATTTTTGCCCGGAGTTTTAGTTGGGTTCGTATTTTTTACCCGGAGTTTTAGTTGGGTTCGGAATTTTACCCGGACTTTTTAGTTGGGTTCGTATTTTTTACTCGGACTTTTAGTTGGGTTCGTAATTTTACCCGGAGTTTTAGTTGGGTTCGTAGATTTTACCCGGAGTTTTAGTTGGGTTCGTAATTTTACCCGGAGTTTTAGTTGGGTTCGTAATTTTACACGGAGTTTTAGTTGAGTTCGTAATTTTACCCGGAGTTTTAGTTGGGCTCGTAATTTTACCCGGACTTTTTAGTTGGGTTCGTAATTTTACCCGGACTTTTTAGTTGGGTTCGTATTTTTTACCCGGAGTTTTAGTTGGGTTCGTAATTTTACCCGGAGTTTTAGTTGGGTTCGTAATTTTACCTAGACTTTTTAGTTGGGTTCGTATTTTTTACCCGGACTTTTAGTTGGGTTCGTAATTTTATCCGGAGTTTTAGTTGGGTTCGAATTTTTTACCCGGAGTTTTAGTTGGGTTCGTATTTTTTACCCGGAGTTTTAGTTGGGTTCGTATTTTTACTCGGAGTTTTAGTTGTGTTGGTAATTTTACCCGGAGTTTTAGTTGGGTTCATATTTTTTACCCGGAGTTTTAGTTGGGTTCGTATTTTTACCCGGAGTTTTAGTTGGGTTCGTATTTTTACCCGGAGTTTTAGTTGGGTTCGTAATTTTACCCGGAGTTTTAGTTGGGTTCGTAATTTTACCCGGAGTTTTAGTTGGGTTCGTAATTTTACCCGGAGTTTTACTTGGGTTCGTAATTTTACCCGGAGTTTTACTTGGGTTCGTAATTTTACCCGGAGTTTTAGTTGGGTTCGTAATTTTACCCGGAGTTTTAGTTGGGTTCGTAATTTTACCCGGACTTTTTAGTTGGGTTCGTATTTTTTACGCGGACTTTTAGTTGGGTTCGTAATTTTACCCGGAGTTTTAGTTGGGTTCGTAATTTTACCCGGAGTTTCACTTGGGTTCGTAATTTTACCCGGACTTTTTAGTTGGGTTCGTATTTTTTACCCGGACTTTTAGTTGGGTTCGTAATTTTACCCGGACTTTTTAGTTGGGTTCGAATTTTTTACCCGGAGTTTTAGTTGGGTTCGTATTTTTTACCCGGAGTTTTAGTTGGGTTCGTATTTTTACTCGGAGTTTTAGTTGTGTTGGTAATTTTACCCGGAGTTTTAGTTGGGTTCATATTTTTTACCCGGAGTTTTAGTTGGGTTCGTATTTTTACCCGGAGTTTTAGTTGGGTTCGTATTTTTACCCGGAGTTTTAGTTGGGTTCGTATTTTTTACCCGGGCTTTTTAGTTGGGTTAGTATTTTTGCCCGGAGTTTTAGTTGGGTTCTTATTTTTTACCCGGAGTTTTAGTTGGGTTCGTAATTTTACCCGGACTTTTTAGTTGGGTTCGTATTTTTTACCCGGAGTTTTAGTTGGGTTCGTAATTTTACCCGGAGTTTTAGTTGGGTTCGTAATTTTACCCGGAGTTTTAGTTGAGTTCGTAATTTTACCCGGAGTTTTAGTTGGGTTCGTATTTTTACCCGGAGTTTTAGTTGGGTTCGTATTTTTTACCCGGACTTTTTAGTTGGGTTAGTATTTTTGCCCGGAGTTTTAGTTGGGTTCGTATTTTTTACCCGGACTTTTAGTTGGGTTCGTAATTTTACCCGGAGTTTTAGTTGGGTTCGTAATTTTACCCGGAGTTTCTCTTGGGTTCGTAATTTTACCCGGACTTTTTAGTTGGGTTCGTATTTTTTACCCGGACTTTTAGTTGGGTTCGTAATTTTACCCGGACTTTTTAGTTGGGTTCGTATTTTTTACCCGGACTTTTAGTTGGGTTCGTAATTTTACCCGGAGTTTTAGTTGGGTTCGTAATTTTACCCGGAGTTTTACTTGGGTTCGTAATTTTACCCTGACTTTTTAGTTGGGTTCGTATTTTTTACCCGGAGTTTTAGTTGGGTTCGTAATTTTACCCGGACTTTTTAGTTGGGTTCGTATTTTTTACCCGGACTTTTAGTTGGGTTCGTAATTTTACCCGGAGTTTTAGTTGGGTTCGTATTTTTTACCCGGAGTTTTCGTTGGGTTCGTATTTTTTACCCGGAGTTTTAGTTGGGTTCGTATTTTTACCCGGAGTTTTAGTTGTGTTGGTAATTTTACCCGGAGTTTTAGTTGGGTTCATAGTTTTTACCGGACTTTTTAGTTGGGTTTGTATTTTTTACCCGGAGTTTTAGTTGGGTTCGTATTTTTTATCCGGAGTTTTAGTTGGGTTCGTATTTTTACCCGGAGTTTTAGTTGGGTTCGTATTTTTACCCGGAGTTTTAGTTGGGTTCGTATTTTTTACCCGGACTTTTTAGTTGGGTTAGTATTTTTGCCCGGAGTTTTAGTTGGGTTCGTATTTTTTACCCGGAGTTTTAGTTGGGTTCGTAATTTTACCCGGACTTTTTAGTTGGGTTCGTATTTTTTACTCGGACTTTTAGTTGGGTTCGTAATTTTACCCGGAGTTTTAGTTGGGTTCGTAGATTTTACCCGGAGTTTTAGTTGGGTTCGTAATTTTACCCGGAGTTTTAGTTGGGTTCGTAATTTTACACGGAGTTTTAGTTGAGTTCGTAATTTTACCCGGAGTTTTAGTTGGGCTCGTAATTTTACCCGGACTTTTTAGTTGGGTTCGTAATTTTACCCGGACTTTTTAGTTGGGTTCGTATTTTTTACCCGGAGTTTTAGTTGGGTTCGTAATTTTACCCGGAGTTTTAGTTGGGTTCGTAATTTTACCTAGACTTTTTAGTTGGGTTCGTATTTTTTACCCGGACTTTTAGTTGGGTTCGTAATTTTATCCGGAGTTTTAGTTGGGTTCGAATTTTTTACCCGGAGTTTTAGTTGGGTTCGTATTTTTTACCCGGAGTTTTAGTTGGGTTCGTATTTTTACTCGGAGTTTTAGTTGTGTTGGTAATTTTACCCGGAGTTTTAGTTGGGTTCATATTTTTTACCCGGAGTTTTAGTTGGGTTCGTATTTTTACCCGGAGTTTTAGTTGGGTTCGTATTTTTACCCGGAGTTTTAGTTGGGTTCGTAATTTTACCCGGAGTTTTAGTTGGGTTCGTAATTTTACCCGGAGTTTTAGTTGGGTTCGTAATTTTACCCGGAGTTTTACTTGGGTTCGTAATTTTACCCGGAGTTTTACTTGGGTTCGTAATTTTACCCGGAGTTTTAGTTGGGTTCGTAATTTTACCCGGAGTTTTAGTTGGGTTCGTAATTTTACCCGGACTTTTTAGTTGGGTTCGTATTTTTTACGCGGACTTTTAGTTGGGTTCGTAATTTTACCCGGAGTTTTAGTTGGGTTCGTAATTTTACCCGGAGTTACACTTGGGTTCGTAATTTTACCCGGACTTTTTAGTTGGGTTCGTATTTTTTACCCGGACTTTTAGTTGGGTTCGTAATTTTACCCGGACTTTTTAGTTGGGTTCGTATTTTTTACCCGGACTTTTAGTTGGGTTCGTAATTTTACCCGGAGTTTTAGTTGGGTTCGTAATTTTACCCGGAGTTTTACTTGGGTTCGTAATTTTACCCGGAGTTTTACTTGGGTTCGTAATTTTACCCGGACTTTTTAGTTGGGTTCGTATTTTTTACCCGGAGTTTTAGTTGGGTTCGTAATTTTACCCGGACTTTTTAGTTGAGTTCGTATTTTTTACCCGGACTCTTAGTTGGGTTCGTAATTTTACCCGGAGTTTTAGTTGGGTTCGTATTTTTTACCCGGAGTTTTCGTTGGGTTCGTATTTTTTACCCGGAGTTTTAGTTGGGTTCGTATTTTTACCCGGAGTTTTAGTTGTGTTGGTAATTTTACCCGGAGTTTTAGTTGGGTTTATATTTTTTACCGGACTTTTTAGTTGGATTTGTATTTTTTACCCGGAGTTTTAGTTGGGTTCGTATTTTTTATCCGGAGTTTTAGTTGGGTTCGTATTTTTACCCGGAGTTTTAGTTGGGTTCGTATTTTTACCCGGAGTTTTAGTTGGGTTCGTATTTTTTACCCGGACTATTTAGTTGGGTTAGTATTTTTGCCCGGAGTTTTAGTTGGGTTCGTATTTTTTATCCGGAGTTTTAGTTGGGTTCGTATTTTTACCCGGAGTTTTAGTTGGGTTCGTATTTTTACCCGGAGTTTTAGTTGGGTTCGTATTTTTTACCCGGACTTTTAGTTGGGTTCGTAATTTTACCCGGAGTTTTAGTTGGGTTCGAATTTTTTACCCGGAGTTTTAGTTGGGTTCGTATTTTTTACCCGGAGTTTTAGTTGGGTTCGTATTTTTACTCGGAGTTTTAGTTGTGTTGGTAATTTTACCCGGAGTTTTAGTTGGGTTCATATTTTTTACCCGGAGTTTTAGTTGGGTTCGTATTTTTACCCGGAGTTTTAGTTGGGTTCGTATTTTTACCCGGAGTTTTAGTTGGGTTCGTATTTTTTACCCGGGCTTTTTAGTTGGGTTAGTATTTTTGCCCGGAGTTTTAGTTGGGTTCTTATTTTTTACCCGGAGTTTTAGTTGGGTTCGTAATTTTACCCGGACTTTTTAGTTGGGTTCGTATTTTTTACCCGGAGTTTTAGTTGGGTTCGTAATTTTACCCGGAGTTTTAGTTGGGTTCGTAATTTTACCCGGAGTTTTAGTTGAGTTCGTAATTTTACCCGGAGTTTTAGTTGGGTTCGTATTTTTACCCGGAGTTTTAGTTGGGTTCGTATTTTTTACCCGGACTTTTTAGTTGGGTTAGTATTTTTGCCCGGAGTTTTAGTTGGGTTCGTATTTTTTACCCGGACTTTTAGTTGGGTTCGTAATTTTACCCGGAGTTTTAGTTGGGTTCGTAATTTTACCCGGAGTTTCTCTTGGGTTCGTAATTTTACCCGGACTTTTTAGTTGGGTTCGTATTTTTTACCCGGACTTTTAGTTGGGTTCGTAATTTTACCCGGACTTTTTAGTTGGGTTCGTATTTTTTACCCGGACTTTTAGTTGGGTTCGTAATTTTACCCGGAGTTTTAGTTGGGTTCGTAATTTTACCCAGTTTTACTTGGGTTCGTAATTTTACCCTGACTTTTTAGTTGGGTTCGTATTTTTTACCCGGAGTTTTAGTTGGGTTCGTAATTTTACCCGGACTTTTTAGTTGGGTTCGTATTTTTTACCCGGACTTTTAGTTGGGTTCGTAATTTTACCCGGAGTTTTAGTTGGGTTCGTATTTTTTACCCGGAGTTTTCGTTGGGTTCGTATTTTTTACCCGGAGTTTTAGTTGGGTTCGTATTTTTACCCGGAGTTTTTAGTTGTGTTGGTAATTTTACCCGGAGTTTTAGTTGGGTTCATAGTTTTTACCGGACTTTTTAGTTGGGTTTGTATTTTTTACCCGGAGTTTTTAGTTGGGTTCGTATTTTTTATCCGGAGTTTTAGTTGGGTTCGTATTTTTACCCGGAGTTTTAGTTGGGTTCGTATTTTTACCCGGAGTTTTAGTTGGGTTCGTATTTTTTACCCGGACTTTTTAGTTGGGTTAGTATTTTTGCCCGGAGTTTTAGTTGGGTTCGTATTTTTTACCCGGAGTTTTAGTTGGGTTCGTAATTTTACCCGGACTTTTTAGTTGGGTTCGTATTTTTTACTCGGACTTTTAGTTGGGTTCGTAATTTTACCCGGAGTTTTAGTTGGGTTCGTAGTTTTTACCCGGAGTTTTAGTTGGGTTCGTAATTTTACCCGGAGTTTTAGTTGGGTTCGTAATTTTACACGGAGTTTTAGTTGAGTTCGTAATTTTACCCGGAGTTTTAGTTGGGTTCGTAATTTTACCCGGACTTTTTAGTTGGGTTCGTAATTTTACCCGGACTTTTTAGTTGGGTTCGTATTTTTTACCCGGAGTTTTAGTTGGGTTCGTAATTTTACCCGGAGTTTTAGTTGGGTTCGTAATTTTACCTAGACTTTTTAGTTGGGTTCGTATTTTTTACCCGGACTTTTAGTTGGGTTCGTAATTTTACCCGGAGTTTTAGTTGGGTTCGAATTTTTTACCCGGAGTTTTAGTTGGGTTCGTATTTTTTACCCGGAGTTTTAGTTGGGTTCGTATTTTTACTCGGAGTTTTAGTTGTGTTGGTAATTTTACCCGGAGTTTTAGTTGGGTTCATATTTTTTACCCGGAGTTTTAGTTGGGTTCGTATTTTTACCCGGAGTTTTAGTTGGGTTCGTATTTTTACCCGGAGTTTTAGTTGGGTTCGTAATTTTACCCGGAGTTTTAGTTGGGTTCGTAATTTTACCCGGAGTTTTAGTTGGGTTCGTAATTTTACCCGGAGTTTTACTTGGGTTCGTAATTTTACCCGGAGTTTTACTTGGGTTCGTAATTTTACCCGGAGTTTTAGTTGGGTTCGTAATTTTACCCGGAGTTTTAGTTGGGTTCGTAATTTTACCCGGACTTTTTAGTTGGGTTCGTATTTTTTACGCGGACTTTTAGTTGGGTTCGTAATTTTACCCGGAGTTTTAGTTGGGTTCGTAATTTTACCCGGAGTTTCACTTGGGTTCGTAATTTTACCCGGACTTTTTAGTTGGGTTCGTATTTTTTACCCGGACTTTTAGTTGGGTTCGTAATTTTACCCGGACTTTTTAGTTGGGTTCGTATTTTTTACCCGGACTTTTAGTTGGGTTCGTAATTTTACCCGGAGTTTTAGTTGGGTTCGTAATTTTACCCGGAGTTTTACTTGGGTTCGTAATTTTACCCGGAGTTTTACTTGGGTTCGTAATTTTACCCGGACTTTTTAGTTGGGTTCGTATTTTTTACCCGGAGTTTTAGTTGGGTTCGTAATTTTACCCGGACTTTTTAGTTGAGTTCGTATTTTTTACCCGGACTCTTAGTTGGGTTCGTAATTTTACCCGGAGTTTTAGTTGGGTTCGTATTTTTTACCCGGAGTTTTCGTTGGGTTCGTATTTTTTACCCGGAGTTTTAGTTGGGTTCGTATTTTTACCCGGAGTTTTAGTTGTGTTGGTAATTTTACCCGGAGTTTTAGTTGGGTTCATATTTTTTACCGGACTTTTTAGTTGGATTTGTATTTTTTACCCGGAGTTTTAGTTGGGTTCGTATTTTTTATCCGGAGTTTTAGTTGGGTTCGTATTTTTACCCGGAGTTTTAGTTGGGTTCGTATTTTTACCCGGAGTTTTAGTTGGGTTCGTATTTTTTACCCGGACTTTTTAGTTGGGTTAGTATTTTTGCCCGGAGTTTTAGTTGGGTTCGTATTTTTTATCCGGAGTTTTAGTTGGGTTCGTATTTTTACCCGGAGTTTTAGTTGGGTT
This sequence comes from Melinopterus prodromus, assembly GCA_964023965.1. Taxonomy (NCBI): domain Eukaryota; kingdom Metazoa; phylum Arthropoda; class Insecta; order Coleoptera; family Scarabaeidae; genus Melinopterus; species Melinopterus prodromus. The sequence continues at coordinate 113,220 of CAXIES010000487.1, forward strand.
CGTATTTTTACCCGGAGTTTTAGTTGGGTTCGTATTTTTTACCCGGACTTTTAGTTGGGTTCGTAATTTTACCCGGAGTTTTAGTTGGGTTCGAATTTTTTACCCGGAGTTTTAGTTGTGTTCGTATTTTTTACCCGGAGTTTTAGTTGGGTTCGTATTTTTACTCGGAGTTTTAGTTGTGTTGGTAATTTTACCCGGAGTTTTAGTTGGGTTCATATTTTTTACCCGGAGTTTTAGTTGGGTTCGTATTTTTACCCGGAGTTTTAGTTGGGTTCGTATTTTTACCCGGAGTTTTAGTTGGGTTCGTATTTTTTACCCGGGCTTTTTAGTTGGGTTAGTATTTTTGCCCGGAGTTTTAGTTGGGTTCTTATTTTTTACCCGGAGTTTTAGTTGGGTTCGTAATTTTACCCGGACTTTTTAGTTGGGTTCGTATTTTTTACCGGGAGTTTTAGTTGGGTTCGTAATTTTACCCGGAGTTTTAGTTGGGTTCGTAATTTTACCCGGAGTTTTAGTTGAGTTCGTAATTTTACCCGGAGTTTTAGTTGGGTTCGTATTTTTACCCGGAGTTTTAGTTGGGTTCGTATTTTTTACCCGGACTTTTTAGTTGGGTTAGTATTTTTGCCCGGAGTTTTAGTTGGGTTCGTATTTTTTACCCGGACTTTTAGTTGGGTTCGTAATTTTACCCGGAGTTTTAGTTGGGTTCGTAATTTTACCCGGAGTTTCTCTTGGGTTCGTAATTTTACCCGGACTTTTTAGTTGGGTTCGTATTTTTTACCCGGACTTTTAGTTGGGTTCGTAATTTTACCCGGACTTTTTAGTTGGGTTCGTATTTTTTACCCGGACTTTTAGTTGGGTTCGTAATTTTACCCGGAGTTTTAGTTGGGTTCGTAATTTTACCCGGAGTTTTACTTGGGTTCGTAATTTTACCCTGACTTTTTAGTTGGGTTCGTATTTTTTACCCGGAGTTTTAGTTGGGTTCGTAATTTTACCCGGACTTTTTAGTTGGGTTCGTATTTTTTACCCGGACTTTTAGTTGGGTTCGTAATTTTACCCGGAGTTTTAGTTGGGTTCGTATTTTTTACCCGGAGTTTTCGTTGGGTTCGTATTTTTTACCCGGAGTTTTAGTTGGGTTCGTATTTTTACCCGGAGTTTTAGTTGTGTTGGTAATTTTACCCGGAGTTTTAGTTGGGTTCATAGTTTTTACCGGACTTTTTAGTTGGGTTTGTATTTTTTACCCGGAGTTTTAGTTGGGTTCGTATTTTTTATCCGGAGTTTTAGTTGGGTTCGTATTTTTACCCGGAGTTTTAGTTGGGTTCGTATTTTTACCCGGAGTTTTAGTTGGGTTCGTATTTTTTACCCGGACTTTTTAGTTGGGTTAGTATTTTTGCCCGGAGTTTTAGTTGGGTTCGTATTTTTTACCCGGAGTTTTAGTTGGGTTCGTAATTTTACCCGGACTTTTTAGTTGGGTTCGTATTTTTTACTCGGACTTTTAGTTGGGTTCGTAATTTTACCCGGAGTTTTAGTTGGGTTCGTAGTTTTTACCCGGAGTTTTAGTTGGGTTCGTAATTTTACCCGGAGTTTTAGTTGGGTTCGTAATTTTACACGGAGTTTTAGTTGAGTTCGTAATTTTACCCGGAGTTTTAGTTGGGTTCGTAATTTTACCCGGACTTTTTAGTTGGGTTCGTAATTTTACCCGGACTTTTTAGTTGGGTTCGTATTTTTTACCCGGAGTTTTAGTTGGGTTCGTAATTTTACCCGGAGTTTTAGTTGGGTTCGTAATTTTACCTAGACTTTTTAGTTGGGTTCGTATTTTTTACCCGGACTTTTAGTTGGGTTCGTAATTTTACCCGGAGTTTTAGTTGGGTTCGAATTTTTTACCCGGAGTTTTAGTTGGGTTCGTATTTTTTACCCGGAGTTTTAGTTGGGTTCGTATTTTTACTCGGAGTTTTAGTTGTGTTGGTAATTTTACCCGGAGTTTTAGTTGGGTTCATATTTTTTACCAGGAGTTTTAGTTGGGTTCGTATTTTTACCCGGAGTTTTAGTTGGGTTCGTATTTTTACCCGGAGTTTTAGTTGGGTTCGTAATTTTACCCGGAGTTTTAGTTGGGTTCGTAATTTTACCCGGAGTTTTAGTTGGGTTCGTAATTTTACCCGGAGTTTTACTTGGGTTCGTAATTTTACCCGGAGTTTTACTTGGGTTCGTAATTTTACCCGGAGTTTTAGTTGGGTTCGTAATTTTACCCGGAGTTTTAGTTGGGTTCGTAATTTTACCCGGACTTTTTAGTTGGGTTCGTATTTTTTACGCGGACTTTTAGTTGGGTTCGTAATTTTACCCGGAGTTTTAGTTGGGTTCGTAATTTTACCCGGAGTTTCACTTGGGTTCGTAATTTTACCCGGACTTTTTAGTTGGGTTCGTATTTTTTACCCGGACTTTTAGTTGGGTTCGTAATTTTACCCGGACTTTTTAGTTGGGTTCGTATTTTTTACCCGGACTTTTAGTTGGGTTCGTAATTTTACCCGGAGTTTTAGTTGGGTTCGTAATTTTACCCGGAGTTTTACTTGGGTTCGTAATTTTACCCGGAGTTTTACTTGGGTTCGTAATTTTACCCGGACTTTTTAGTTGGGTTCGTATTTTTTACCCGGAGTTTTAGTTGGGTTCGTAATTTTACCCGGACTTTTTAGTTGAGTTCGTATTTTTTACCCGGACTCTTAGTTGGGTTCGTAATTTTACCCGGAGTTTTAGTTGGGTTCGTATTTTTTACCCGGAGTTTTCGTTGGGTTCGTATTTTTTACCCGGAGTTTTAGTTGGGTTCGTATTTTTACCCGGAGTTTTAGTTGTGTTGGTAATTTTACCCGGAGTTTTAGTTGGGTTCATATTTTTTACCGGACTTTTTAGTTGGATTTGTATTTTTTACCCGGAGTTTTAGTTGGGTTCGTATTTTTTATCCGGAGTTTTAGTTGGGTTCGTATTTTTACCCGGAGTTTTAGTTGGGTTCGTATTTTTACCCGGAGTTTTAGTTGGGTTCGTATTTTTTACCCGGACTTTTTAGTTGGGTTAGTATTTTTGCCCGGAGTTTTAGTTGGGTTCGTATTTTTTATCCGGAGTTTTAGTTGGGTTCGTATTTTTACCCGGAGTTTTAGTTGGGTTCGTATTTTTACCCGGAGTTTTAGTTGGGTTCGTATTTTTTACCCGGACTTTTAGTTGGGTTCGTAATTTTACCCGGAGTTTTAGTTGGGTTCGAATTTTTTACCCGGAGTTTTAGTTGTGTTCGTATTTTTTACCCGGAGTTTTAGTTGGGTTCGTATTTTTACTCGGAGTTTTAGTTGTGTTGGTAATTTTACCCGGAGTTTTAGTTGGGTTCATATTTTTTACCCGGAGTTTTAGTTGGGTTCGTATTTTTACCCGGAGTTTTAGTTGGGTTCGTATTTTTACCCGGAGTTTTAGTTGGGTTCGTATTTTTTACCCGGGCTTTTTAGTTGGGTTAGTATTTTTGCCCGGAGTTTTAGTTGGGTTCTTATTTTTTACCCGGAGTTTTAGTTGGGTTCGTAATTTTACCCGGACTTTTTAGTTGGGTTCGTATTTTTTACCGGGAGTTTTAGTTGGGTTCGTAATTTTACCCGGAGTTTTAGTTGGGTTCGTAATTTTACCCGGAGTTTTAGTTGAGTTCGTAATTTTACCCGGAGTTTTAGTTGGGTTCGTATTTTTACCCGGAGTTTTAGTTGGGTTCGTATTTTTTACCCGGACTTTTTAGTTGGGTTAGTATTTTTGCCCGGAGTTTTAGTTGGGTTCGTATTTTTTACCCGGACTTTTAGTTGGGTTCGTAATTTTACCCGGAGTTTTAGTTGGGTTCGTAATTTTACCCGGAGTTTCTCTTGGGTTCGTAATTTTACCCGGACTTTTTAGTTGGGTTCGTATTTTTTACCCGGACTTTTAGTTGGGTTCGTAATTTTACCCGGACTTTTTAGTTGGGTTCGTATTTTTTACCCGGACTTTTAGTTGGGTTCGTAATTTTACCCGGAGTTTTAGTTGGGTTCGTAATTTTACCCGGAGTTTTACTTGGGTTCGTAATTTTACCCTGACTTTTTAGTTGGGTTCGTATTTTTTACCCGGAGTTTTAGTTGGGTTCGTAATTTTACCCGGACTTTTTAGTTGGGTTCGTATTTTTTACCCGGACTTTTAGTTGGGTTCGTAATTTTACCCGGAGTTTTAGTTGGGTTCGTATTTTTTACCCGGAGTTTTCGTTGGGTTCGTATTTTTTACCCGGAGTTTTAGTTGGGTTCGTATTTTTACCCGGAGTTTTAGTTGTGTTGGTAATTTTACCCGGAGTTTTAGTTGGGTTCATAGTTTTTACCGGACTTTTTAGTTGGGTTTGTATTTTTTACCCGGAGTTTTAGTTGGGTTCGTATTTTTTATCCGGAGTTTTAGTTGGGTTCGTATTTTTACCCGGAGTTTTAGTTGGGTTCGTATTTTTACCCGGAGTTTTAGTTGGGTTCGTATTTTTTACCCGGACTTTTTAGTTGGGTTAGTATTTTTGCCCGGAGTTTTAGTTGGGTTCGTATTTTTTACCCGGAGTTTTAGTTGGGTTCGTAATTTTACCCGGACTTTTTAGTTGGGTTCGTATTTTTTACTCGGACTTTTAGATGGGTTCGTAATTTTACCCGGAGTTTTAGTTGGGTTCGTAGTTTTTACCCGGAGTTTTAGTTGGGTTCGTAATTTTACCCGGAGTTTTAGTTGGGTTCGTAATTTTACACGGAGTTTTAGTTGAGTTCGTAATTTTACCCGGAGTTTTAGTTGGGTTCGTAATTTTACCCGGACTTTTTAGTTGGGTTCGTAATTTTACCCGGACTTTTTAGTTGGGTTCGTATTTTTTACCCGGAGTTTTAGTTGGGTTCGTAATTTTACCCGGAGTTTTAGTTGGGTTCGTAATTTTACCTAGACTTTTTAGTTGGGTTCGTATTTTTTACCCGGACTTTTAGTTGGGTTCGTAATTTTACCCGGAGTTTTAGTTGGGTTCGAATTTTTTACCCGGAGTTTTAATTGGGTTCGTATTTTTTACCCGGAGTTTTAGTTGGGTTCGTATTTTTACTCGGAGTTTTAGTTGTGTTGGTAATTTTACCCGGAGTTTTAGTTGGGTTCATATTTTTTACCAGGAGTTTTAGTTGGGTTCGTATTTTTACCCGGAGTTTTAGTTGGGTTCGTATTTTTACCCGGAGTTTTAGTTGGGTTCGTAATTTTACCCGGAGTTTTAGTTGGGTTCGTAATTTTACCCGGAGTTTTAGTTGGGTTCGTAATTTTACCCGGAGTTTTACTTGGGTTCGTAATTTTACCCGGAGTTTTACTTGGGTTCGTAATTTTACCCGGAGTTTTAGTTGGGTTCGTAATTTTACCCGGAGTTTTAGTTGGGTTCGTAATTTTACACGGACTTTTAAGTTGGGTTCGTATTTTTTACGCGGACTTTTAGTTGGGTTCGTAATTTTACCCGGAGTTTTAGTTGGGTTCGTAATTTTACCCGGAGTTTCACTTGGGTTCGTAATTTTACCCGGACTTTTTAGTTGGGTTCGTATTTTTTACCCGGACTTTTAGTTGGGTTCGTAATTTTACCCGGACTTTTTAGTTGGGTTCGTATTTTTTACCCGGACTTTTAGTTGGGTTCGTAATTTTACCCGGAGTTTTAGTTGGGTTCGTAATTTTACCCGGAGTTTTACTTGGGTTCGTAATTTTACCCGGAGTTTTACTTGGGTTCGTAATTTTACCCGGACTTTTTAGTTGGGTTCGTATTTTTTACCCGGAGTTTTAGTTGGGTTCGTAATTTTACCCGGACTTTTTAGTTGAGTTCGTATTTTTTACCCGGACTCTTAGTTGGGTTCGTAATTTTACCCGGAGTTTTAGTTGGGTTCGTATTTTTTACCCGGAGTTTTCGTTGGGTTCGTATTTTTTACCCGGAGTTTTAGTTGGGTTCGTATTTTTACCCGGAGTTTTAGTTGTGTTGGTAATTTTACCCGGAGTTTTAGTTGGGTTCATATTTTTTACCGGACTTTTTAGTTGGATTTGTATTTTTTACCCGGAGTTTTAGTTGGGTTCGTATTTTTTATCCGGAGTTTTAGTTGGGTTCGTATTTTTACCCGGAGTTTTAGTTGGGTTCGTATTTTTACCCGGAGTTTTAGTTGGGTTCGTATTTTTTACCCGGACTTTTTAGTTGGGTTAGTATTTTTGCCCGGAGTTTTAGTTGGGTTCGTATTTTTTATCCGGAGTTTTAGTTGGGTTCGTATTTTTACCCGGAGTTTTAGTTGGGTTCGTATTTTTACCCGGAGTTTTAGTTGGGTTCGTATTTTTTACCCGGACTTTTAGTTGGGTTCGTAATTTTACCCGGAGTTTTAGTTGGGTTCGAATTTTTTACCCGGAGTTTTAGTTGGGTTCGTATTTTTTACCCGGAGTTTTAGTTGGGTTCGTATTTTTACTCGGAGTTTTAGTTGTGTTGGTAATTTTACCCGGAGTTTTAGTTGGGTTCATATTTTTTACCCGGAGTTTTAGTTGGGTTCGTATTTTTACCCGGAGTTTTAGTTGGGTTCGTATTTTTACCCGGAGTTTTAGTTGGGTTCGTATTTTTTACCCGGGCTTTTTAGTTGGGTTAGTATTTTTGCCCGGAGTTTTAGTTGGGTTCTTATTTTTTACCCGGAGTTTTAGTTGGGTTCGTAATTTTACCCGGACTTTTTAGTTGGGTTCGTATTTTTTACCCGGAGTTTTAGTTGGGTTCGTAATTTTACCCGGAGTTTTAGTTGGGTTCGTAATTGTACCCGGAGTTTTAGTTGAGTTCGTAATTTTACCCGGAGTTTTAGTTGGGTTCGTATTTTTACCCGGAGTTTTAGTTGGGTTCGTATTTTTTACCCGGACTTTTTAGTTGGGTTAGTATTTTTGCCCGGAGTTTTAGTTGGGTTCGTATTTTTTACCCGGACTTTTAGTTGGGTTCGTAATTTTACCCGGAGTTTTAGTTGGGTTCGTAATTTTACCCGGAGTTTCTCTTGGGTTCGTAATTTTACCCGGACTTTTTAGTTGGGTTCGTATTTTTTACCCGGACTTTTAGTTGGGTTCGTAATTTTACCCGGACTTTTTAGTTGGGTTCGTATTTTTTACCCGGACTTTTAGTTGGGTTCGTAATTTTACCCGGAGTTTTAGTTGGGTTCGTAATTTTACCCGGAGTTTTACTTGGGTTCGTAATTTTACCCTGACTTTTTAGTTGGGTTCGTATTTTTTTACCCGGAGTTTTAGTTGGGTTCGTAATTTTACCCGGACTTTTTAGTTGGGTTCGTATTTTTTACCCGGACTTTTAGTTGGGTTCGTAATTTTACCCGGAGTTTTAGTTGGGTTCGTATTTTTTACCCGGAGTTTTCGTTGGGTTCGTATTTTTTACCCGGAGTTTTAGTTGGGTTCGTATTTTTACCCGGAGTTTTAGTTGTGTTGGTAATTTTACCCGGAGTTTTAGTTGGGTTCATAGTTTTTACCGGACTTTTTAGTTGGGTTTGTATTTTTTACCCGGAGTTTTAGTTGGGTTCGTATTTTTTATCCGGAGTTTTAGTTGGGTTCGTATTTTTACCCGGAGTTTTAGTTGGGTTCGTATTTTTACCCGGAGTTTTAGTTGGGTTCGTATTTTTTACCCGGACTTTTTAGTTGGGTTAGTATTTTTGCCCGGAGTCTTAGTTGGGTTCGTATTTTTTACCCGGAGTTTTAGTTGGGTTCGTAATTTTACCCGGACTTTTTAGTTGGGTTCGTATTTTTTACTCGGACTTTTAGTTGGGTTCGTAATTTTACCCGGAGTTTTAGTTGGGTTCGTAGTTTTTACCCGGAGTTTTAGTTGGGTTCGTAATTTTACCCGGAGTTTTAGTTGGGTTCGTAATTTTACACGGAGTTTTAGTTGAGTTCGTAATTTTACCCGGAGTTTTAGTTGGGTTCGTAATTTTACCCGGACTTTTTAGTTGGGTTCGTAATTTTACCCGGACTTTTTAGTTGGGTTCGTATTTTTTACCCGGAGTTTTAGTTGGGTTCGTAATTTTACCCGGAGTTTTAGTTGGGTTCGTAATTTTACCTAGACTTTTTAGTTGGGTTCGTATTTTTTACCCGGACTTTTAGTTGGGTTCGTAATTTTACCCGGAGTTTTAGTTGGGTTCGAATTTTTTACCCGGAGTTTTAGTTGGGTTCGTATTTTTTACCCGGAGTTTTAGTTGGGTTCGTATTTTTACTCGGAGTTTTAGTTGTGTTGGTAATTTTACCCGGAGTTTTAGTTGGGTTCATATTTTTTACCCGGAGTTTTAGTTGGGTTCGTATTTTTACCCGGAGTTTTAGTTGGGTTCGTAATTTTACCCGGAGTTTTAGTTGGGTTCGTAATTTTACCCGGAGTTTTAGTTGGGTTCGTAATTTTACCCGGAGTTTTACTTGGGTTCGTAATTTTACCCGGAGTTTTACTTGGGTTCGTAATTTTACCCGGAGTTTTAGTTGGGTTCGTAATTTTACCCGGAGTTTTAGTTGGGTTCGTAATTTTACCCGGACTTTTTAGTTGGGTTCGTATTTTTTACGCGGGCTTTTAGTTGGGTTCGTAATTTTACCCGGAGTTTTAGTTGGGTTCGTAATTTTACCCGGAGTTTCACTTGGGTTCGTAATTTTACCCGGACTTTTTAGTTGGGTTCGTATTTTTTACCCGGACTTTTAGTTGGGTTCGTAATTTTACCCGGACTTTTTAGTTGGGTTCGTATTTTTTACCCGGACTTTTAGTTGGGTTCGTAATTTTACCCGGAGTTTTAGTTGGGTTCGTAATTTTACCCGGAGTTTTACTTGGGTTCGTAATTTTACCCGGAGTTTTACTTGGGTTCGTAATTTTACCCGGACTTTTTAGTTGGGTTCGTATTTTTTACCCGGAGTTTTAGTTGGGTTCGTAATTTTACCCGGACTTTTTAGTTGAGTTCGTATTTTTTACCCGGACTCTTAGTTGGGTTCGTAATTTTACCCGGAGTTTTAGTTGGGTTCGTATTTTTTACCCGGAGTTTTCGTTGGGTTCGTATTTTTTACCCGGAGTTTTAGTTGGGTTCGTATTTTTACCCGGAGTTTTAGTTGTGTTGGTAATTTTACCCGGAGTTTTAGTTGGGTTCATATTTTTTACCGGACTTTTTAGTTGGATTTGTATTTTTTACCCGGAGTTTTAGTTGGGTTCGTATTTTTTATCCGGAGTTTTAGTTGGGTTCGTATTTTTACCCGGAGTTTTAGTTGGGTTCGTATTTTTACCCGGAGTTTTAGTTGGGTTCGTATTTTTTACCCGGACTTTTTAGTTGGGTTAGTATTTTTGCCCGGAGTTTTAGTTGGGTTCGTATTTTTTATCCGGAGTTTTAGTTGGGTTCGTATTTTTACCCGGAGTTTTAGTTGGGTTCGTATTTTTATCCGGAGTTTTAGTTGGGTTCGTATTTTTTACCCGGACTTTTAGTTGGGTTCGTAATTTTACCCGGAGTTTTAGTTGGGTTCGAATTTTTTACCCGGAGTTTTAGTTGGGTTCGTATTTTTTACCCGGAGTTTTAGTTGGGTTCGTATTTTTACTCGGAGTTTTAGTTGTGTTGGTAATTTTACCCGGAGTTTTAGTTGGGTTCATATTTTTTACCCGGAGTTTTAGTTGGGTTCGTATTTTTACCCGGAGTTTTAGTTGGGTTCGTATTTTTACCCGGAGTTTTAGTTGGGTTCGTATTTTTTACCCGGGCTTTTTAGTTGGGTTAGTATTTTTGCCCGGAGTTTTAGTTGGGTTCTTATTTTTTACCCGGAGTTTTAGTTGGGTTCGTAATTTTACCCCGACTTTTTAGTTGGGTTCGTATTTTTTACCCGGAGTTTTAGTTGGGTTCGTAATTTTACCCGGAGTTTTAGTTGGGTTCGTAATTTTACCCGGAGTTTTAGTTGAGTTCATAATTTTACCCGGAGTTTTAGTTGGGTTCGTATTTTTACCCGGAGTTTTAGTTGGGTTCGTATTTTTTACCCGGACTTTTTAGTTGGGTTAGTATTTTTGCCCGGAGTTTTAGTTGGGTTCGTATTTTTTACCCGGACTTTTAGTTGGGTTCGTAATTTTACCCGGAGTTTTAGTTGGGTTCGTAATTTTACCCGGAGTTTCTCTTGGGTTCGTAATTTTACCCGGACTTTTTAGTTGGGTTCGTATTTTTTACCCGGACTTTTAGTTGGGTTCGTAATTTTACCCGGACTTTTTAGTTGGGTTCGTATTTTTTACCCGGACTTTTAGTTGGGTTCGTAATTTTACCCGGAGTTTTAGTTGGGTTCGTAATTTTACCCGGAGTTTTACTTGGGTTCGTAATTTTACCCTGACTTTTTAGTTGGGTTCGTATTTTTTACCCGGAGTTTTAGTTGGGTTCGTAATTTTACCCGGACTTTTTAGTTGGGTTCGTATTTTTTACCCGGACTTTTAGTTGGGTTCGTAATTTTACCCGGAGTTTTAGTTGGGTTCGTATTTTTTACCCGGAGTTTTCGTTGGGTTCGTATTTTTTACCCGGAGTTTTAGTTGGGTTCGTATTTTTACCCGGAGTTTTAGTTGTGTTGGTAATTTTACCCGGAGTTTTAGTTGGGTTCATAGTTTTTACCGGACTTTTTAGTTGGGTTTGTATTTTTTACCCGGAGTTTTAGTTGGGTTCGTATTTTTTATCCGGAGTTTTAGTTGGGTTCGTATTTTTACCCGGAGTTTTAGTTGGGTTCGTATTTTTACCCGGAGTTTTAGTTGGGTTCGTATTTTTTACCCGGACTTTTTAGTTGGGTTAGTATTTTTGCCCGGAGTTTTAGTTGGGTTCGTATTTTTTACCCGGAGTTTTAGTTGGGTTCGTAATTTTACCCGGACTTTTTAGTTGGGTTCGTATTTTTTACTCGGACTTTTAGTTGGGTTCGTAATTTTACCCGGAGTTTTAGTTGGGTTCGTAGTTTTTACCCGGAGTTTTAGTTGGGTTCGTAATTTTACCCGGAGTTTTAGTTGGGTTCGTAATTTTACACGGAGTTTTAGTTGAGTTCGTAATTTTACCCGGAGTTTTAGTTGGGTTCGTAATTTTACCCGGACTTTTTAGTTGGGTTCGTAATTTTACCCGGACTTTTTAGTTGGGTTCGTATTTTTTACCCGGAGTTTTAGTTGGGTTCGTAATTTTACCCGGAGTTTTAGTTGGGTTCGTAATTTTACCTAGACTTTTTAGTTGGGTTCGTATTTTTTACCCGGACTTTTAGTTGGGTTCGTAATTTTACCCGGAGTTTTAGTTGGGTTCGAATTTTTTACCCGGAGTTTTAGTTGGGTTCGTATTTTTTACCCGGAGTTTTAGTTGGGTTCGTATTTTTACTCGGAGTTTTAGTTGTGTTGGTAATTTTACCCGGAGTTTTAGTTGGGTTCATATTTTTTACCCGGAGTTTTAGTTGGGTTCGTATTTTTACCCGGAGTTTTAGTTGGGTTCGTATTTTTACCCGGAGTTTTAGTTGGGTTCGTAATTTTACCCGGAGTTTTAGTTGGGTTCGTAATTTTACCCGGAGTTTTAGTTGGGTTCGTAATTTTACCCGGAGTTTTACTTGGGTTCGTAATTTTACCCGGAGTTTTACTTGGGTTCGTAATTTTACCCGGAGTTTTAGTTGGGTTCGTAATTTTACCCGGAGTTTTAGTTGGGTTCGTAATTTTACCCGGACTTTTTAGTTGGGTTCGTATTTTTTACGCGGACTTTTAGTTGGGTTCGTAATTTTACCCGGAGTTTTAGTTGGGTTCGTAATTTTACCCGGAGTTTCACTTGGGTTCGTAATTTTACCCGGACTTTTTAGTTGGGTTCGTATTTTTTACCCGGACTTTTAGTTGGGTTCGTAATTTTACCCGGACTTTTTAGTTGGGTTCGTATTTTTTACCCGGACTTTTAGTTGGGTTCGTAATTTTACCCGGAGTTTTAGTTGGGTTCGTAATTTTACCCGGAGTTTTACTTGGGTTCGTAATTTTACCCGGAGTTTTACTTGGGTTCGTAATTTTACCCGGACTTTTTAGTTGGGTTCGTATTTTTTACCCGGAGTTTTAGTTGGGTTCGTAATTTTACCCGGAGTTTTAGTTGGGTTCGTAATTTTACCCGGACTTTTTAGTTGGGTTCGTATTTTTTACGCGGACTTTTAGTTGGGTTCGTAATTTTACCCGGAGTTTTAGTTGGGTTCGTAATTTTACCCGGAGTTTCACTTGGGTTCGTAATTTTACCCGGACTTTTTAGTTGGGTTCGTATTTTTTACCCGGACTTTTAGTTGGGTTCGTAATTTTACCCGGACTTTTTAGTTGGGTTCGTATTTTTTACCCGGACTTTTAGTTGGGTTCGTAATTTTACCCGGAGTTTTAGTTGGGTTCGTAATTTTACCCGGAGTTTTACTTGGGTTCGTAATTTTACCCGGAGTTTTACTTGGGTTCGTAATTGTACCCGGACTTTTTAGTTGGGTTCGTATTTTTTACCCGGAGTTTTAGTTGGGTTCGTAATTTTACCCGGACTTTTTAGTTGAGTTCGTATTTTTTACCCGGACTCTTAGTTGGGTTCGTAATTTTACCCGGAGTTTTAGTTGGGTTCGTATTTTTTACCCGGAGTTTTCGTTGGGTTCGTATTTTTTACCCGGAGTTTTAGTTGGGTTCGTATTTTTACCCGGAGTTTTAGTTGTGTTGGTAATTTTACCCGGAGTTTTAGTTGGGTTCATATTTTTTACCGGACTTTTTAGTTGGATTTGTATTTTTTACCCGGAGTTTTAGTTGGGTTCGTATTTTTTATCCGGAGTTTTAGTTGGGTTCGTATTTTTACCCGGAGTTTTAGTTGGGTTCGTATTTTTACCCGGAGTTTTAGTTGGGTTCGTAATTTTACACGGAGTTTTAGTTGAGTTCGTAATTTTACCCGGAGTTTTAGTTGGGTTCGTAATTTTACCCGGACTTTTTAGTTGGGTTCGTAATTTTACCCGGACTTTTTAGTTGGGTTCGTATTTTTTACCCGGAGTTTTAGTTGGGTTCGTAATTTTACCCGGAGTTTTAGTTGGGTTCGTAATTTTACCTAGACTTTTTAGTTGGGTTCGTATTTTTTACCCGGACTTTTAGTTGGGTTCGTAATTTTACCCGGAGTTTTAGTTGGGTTCGAATTTTTTACCCGAAGTTTTAGTTGGGTTCGTATTTTTTACCCGGAGTTTTAGTTGGGTTCGTATTTTTACTCGGAGTTTTAGTTGTGTTGGTAATTTTACCCGGAGTTTTAGTTGGGTTCATATTTTTTACCCGGAGTTTTAGTTGGGTTCGTATTTTTACCCGGAGTTTTAGTTGGGTTCGTATTTTTACCCGGAGTTTTAGTTGGGTTCGTAATTTTACCCGGAGTTATAGTTGAGTTCGTAATTTTACCCGGAGTTTTAGTTGGGTTAGTAATTTTACCCGGACTTTTTATTTGGGTTCGTAATTTTACCCGGACTTTTTAGTTGGGTTCGTAATTTTACCCGGAGTTTTAGTTGGGTTCGTAATTTTACCCGGAGTTTTACTTGGGTTCGTAATTTTATCCGGACTTTTTAGTTGGGTTCGTATTTTTTACCCGGACTTTTAGTTGGGTTCGTAATTTTACCCGGAGTTTTAGTTGGGTTCGTAATTTTACCCGGAGTTTTAGTTGGGATCGTAATTTTACCCGGAGTTTTAGTTGGGTTCGTAATTTTACCCGGACTTTTTAGTTGGGTTCGTATTTTTTACGCGGACTTTTAGTTGGGTTCGTATTTTTTACGCGGACTTTTAGTTGGGTTCGTAATTTTACCCGGAGTTTTAGTTGGGTTTGTAATTTTACCCGGAGTTTTAGTTGAGTTCGTAATTTTACCCGGAGTTTTAGTTGGGTTCGTAATTTTACCCGGACTTTTTAGTTGGGTTCGTAATTTTACCCGGACTTTTTAGTTGGGTTCGTAATTTTACCCGGACTTTTTAGTTGGGTTCGTAATTTTACCCGGAGTTTTAGTTGGGTTCGCAATTTTACCCGGACTTTTTAGTTGGGTTCGAATTTTTTACCCGGACTTTTAGTTGGGTTCATAATTTTACCCGGAGTTTTAGTTGGGTTCGTAATTTTACCCGGACCTTTTATTTGGGTTCGTATTTTGTACCCGGACTTTTAGTTGGGTTCGTAATTTTACCCGGAGTTTTAGTTGGGTTCGTAATTTTACCCGGAGTTTTAGTTGGGTTCGTAATTTTACCCGGAGTCTTGAGTTACCCGGAATTTTTAGTTGGGTTCGTATTTTTACCCGGACTTTTAGTTGGGTTCGTAATTTTACCGGGAGTTTTAGTTGGGTTCGTAATTTTACCCGGAGTTTTAGTTGGGTTCGTAATTTTACCCGGAGTTTTACTTGGGTTCGTAATTTTACCCGGAGTTTTACTTGGGTTCGTAATTTTATACGGAGTTTTAGTTGGGTTCGTAATTTTACCCGGAGTTTTAGTTGGGTTCGTAATTTTACCCTGACTTTTTAGTTGGGTTCGTATTTTTTACCCGGACTTTTAGTTGGGTTCGTAATTTTACCCGGAGTTTTAGTTGGGTTCGTAATTTTACCCGGAGGTTTAGTTGAGTTCGTAATTTTACCCGGAGTTTTAGTTGGGTTCGTAATTTTACCCGGACTTTTTAGTTGGGGTCGTAATTTTACCCGGACTTTTTAGTTGGGTTTATATTTTTTACCGGACTTTTTAGTTAGGTTCGTATTTTTTACCCGGAGTTTTAGTTGGGTTCGTATTTTTTACCCGGAGTTTTAGTTGGGTTCGTATTTTTACCCGTAGTTTTAGTTGGGTTCGTATTTTTACCCGGAGTTTTAGTTGGGTTCGTATTTTTTACCCGGACTTTTTAGTTGGGTTAGTATTTTTGCCCGGAGTTTTAGTTGGGTTCGTATTTTTTAGCCGGAGTTTTAGTTGGGTTCGTATTTTTTACCCGGAGTTTTAGTTGGGTTCGTATTTTTACCCGGAGTTTTAGTTGGGTTCGTATTTTTACCCGGAGTTTTAGTTGGGTTCGTATTTTTTACCCGGAGTTTTAGTTGGGTTCGTATTTTTACCCGGAGTTTTAGTTGGGTTCGTAATTTTACCCGGAGTCTTGAGTTACCCGGACTTTTTAGTTGGGTTCGTATTTTTACCCGGACTTTTAGTTGGGTTCGTAATTCTACCCGGAGTTTTAGTTGGGTTCGTAATTTTACCCGGAGTTTTAGTTGGGTTCGTAATTTTACCCGGAGTTTTACTTGGGTTCGTAATTTTACCCGGAGTTTTACTTGGGTTCGTAATTTTACCCGGAGTTTTAGTTGGGTTCGTAATTTTACCCGGAGTTTTAGTTGGGTTCGTAATTTTACCCGGACTTTTTAGTTGGGTTCGTATTTTTTACCCGGACTTTTAGTTGGGTTCGTAATTTTACCCGGAGTTTTAGTTGGGTTCGTAATTTTACCCGGTGTTTTAATTGAGTTCGTAATTTTACCCGGAGTTTTAGTTGGGATCGTAATTTTACCCGGACTTTTTAGTTGGGTTCGTAATTTTACCCGGACTTTTTAGTTGAGTTCGTATTTTTTACCCGGAGTTTTAGTTGGGTTCGTAATTTTAACCGGAGTTTTAGTTGGGTTCGTAATTTTACCCGGACTTTTTAGTTGGGTTCGTATTTTTTACCCGGACTTTTAGTTGGGTTCTTAATTTTACCCGGAGTTTTAGTTGGGTTCGTAATTTTACCCGGAGTTTTAGTTGGGTTCGTAATTTTACCCGGACTTTTTAGTTGGGTTCGTAATTTTACCCGGACTTTTTAGTTGGGTTCGTATTTTTTACCCGGAGTTTTAGTTGGGTTCGTAATTTTACCCGGAGTTTTAGTTGGGTTCGTAATTTTACCCGGACTTTTTAGTTGGGTTCGTATTTTTTACCCGGACTTTTAGTTGGGTTCGTAATTTTACCCGGAGTTTTAGTTGGGTTCGTATTTTTTACCCGGAGTTTTAGTTGGGTTCGTATTTTTTACCCGGAGTTTTAGTTGGGTTCGTATTTTTACCCGGAGTTTTAGTTGTGTTGGTAATTTTACCCGGAGTTTTAGTTGGGTTCGTATTTTTTACCGGACTTTTTAGTTGGGTTCGTATTTTTTACCCGGAGTTTTAGTTGGGTTCGTATTTTTTACGCGGAGTTTTAGTTGGGTTCGTATTTTTACCCGGAGTTTTAGTTGGGTTCGTATTTTTTACCCGGACTTTTTAGTTGGGTTAGTATTTTTGCCCGGAGTTTTAGTTGGGTTCGTATTTTTTAGCCGGAGTTTTAGTTGGGTTCGTATTTTTTACCCGGAGTTTTAGTTGGGTTCGTATTTTTACCCGGAGTTTTAGTTGGGTTCGTATTTTTACCCGGAGTTTTAGTTGGGTTCGTATTTTTTACCCGGAGTTTTAGTTGGGTTCGTATTTTTACCCGGAGTTTTAGTTGGGTTCGTATTTTTACCCGGAGTTTTAGTTCGGTTCGTATTTTTTACCCGGACTTTTCAGTTGGGTTAGTATTTTTGCCCGGAGTTTTAGTTGGGTTCGTATTTTTTTACCCGGAGTTTTAGTTGGGTTCTAAATGTTACCCGGACTTTTTTGTTTGGTTCGTATTTTTTACCCGGAGTTTTAGTTGGGTTCGTAATTTTACTCGGAGTTTTAGTTGAGTTCGTAATTTTACCCGGAGTTTTAGTTGGGTTAGTAATTTTACCCGGACTTTTTATTTGGGTTCGTAATTTTACCCGGACTTTTTAGTTGGGTTCGTAATTTTACCCGGAGTTTTAGTTGGGTTCGTAATTTTACCCGGAGTTTTACTTGGGTTCGTAATTTTACCCGGACTTTTTAGTTGGGTTCGTATTTTTTACCCGGACTTTTAGTTGGATTCGTAATTTTACCCGGAGTTTTAGTTGTGTTCGTAATTTTACCCGGAGTTTTAGTTGGGTTCGTAATTTTACCCGGAGTTTTACTTGGGTTCGTAATTTTACCCGGAGTTTTACTTGGGTTCGTAATTTTACCCGGAGTTTTAGTTGGGTTCGTAATTTTACCCGGAGCTTTAGTTGGGTTCGTAATTTTACCCGGACTTTTTAGTTGGGTTCGTATTTTTTACCCGGACTTTTAGTTGGGTTCGTAATTTTACCCGGAGTTTTAGTTGAGTTCGTAATTTTACCCGGAGTTTTAGTTGGGTTCGTAATTTTACCCGGACTTTTTAGTTGGGTTCGTAATTTTACCCGGACTTTTTAGTTGGGTTCGTAATTTTACCCGGACTTTTTAGTTGGGTTCGTAATTTTACCCGGAGTTTTAGTTGGGTTCGTAATTTTACCCGGACTTTTCAGTTGGGTTCGAATTTTTTACCCGGACTTTTAGTTGGGTTCATAATTTTACCCGGAGTTTTAGTTGGGTTCGTAATTTTACCCGGACCTTTTAGTTGGGTTCGTATTTTGTACCCGGACTGTTAGTTGGGTTCGTAATTTTACCCGGAGTTTTAGTTGGGTTCGTAATTTTACCCGGAGTCTTGAGTTACCCGGACTTTTTAGTTGGGTTCGTATTTTTACCCGGACTTTTACTTGGGTTCGTAATTTTACCCGGAGTTTTACTTGGGTTCGTAATTTTACCCGGAGTTTTAGTTGGGTTCGTAATTTTACCCGGAGTTTTAGTTGGGTTCGTAATTTTACCCGGACTTTTTAGTTGGGTTCGTATTTTTTACCCGGACTTTTAGTTGGGTTCGTAATTTTACCCGGACTTTTTAGTTGGGTTCGTAATTTTACCCGGACTTTTTAGTTGGGTTCGTATTTTTTACTAGGAGTTTTAGTTGGGTTCGTAATTTTACCCGGAGTTTTAGTTGGGTTCGTAATTTTACCCGGACTTTTTAGTTGTGTTGGTAATTTTACCCGGAGTTTTAGTTGGGTTCATATTTTTTACCGGACTTTTTGGTTGGGTTCGTATTTTTTACCCGGAGTTTTAGTTGGGTTCGTATTTTTTACCCGGAGTTTTAGTTGGGTTCGTATTTTTACCCGGAGTTTTAGTTGGGTTCGTATTTTTACCCGGAGTTTTAGTTGGGTTCGTATTTTTTACCCGGACTTTTTAGTTGGGTTAGTATTTTTGCCCGGAGTTTTAGTTGGGTTCGTATTTTTTAGCCGGAGTTCTAGTTGGGTTCGTATTTTTTACCCGGAGTTTTAGTTGGGTTCGTATTTTTACCCGTAGTTTTAGTTGGGTTCGTATTTTTACCCGGAGTTTTAGTTGGGTTCGTATTTTTTACCCGGAGTTTTAGTTGGGTTCGTATTTTTACCCGGAGTTTTAGTTGGGTTCGTAATTTTACCCGGACTTTTTAGTTGGGTTCGAATTTTTTACCCGGACTTTTAATTGGGTTCGTAATTTTACCCGGAGTTTTAGTTGGGTTCGTAATTTTACCCGGAGTTTTAGTTGGGTTCGTAATTTTACCCGGACTTTTTAGTTGGGTTCGTAATTTTACCCGGACTTTTTAGTTGGGTTCGTATTTTTTACCCGGAGTTTTAGTTGGGTTCGTAATTTTACCCGGAGTTTTAGTTGGGTTCGTAATTTTACCTGGACTTTTTAGTTGGGTTCGTATTTTTTACCCGGACTTTTAGTTGGGTTCGTAATTTTACCCGGAGTTTTAGTTGGGTTCGTATTTTTTACCCGGAGTTTTAGTTGGGTTCGTATTTTTTACCCGGAGTTTTAGTTGGGTTCGTATTTTTACCCGGAGTTTTAGTTGTGTTGGTAATTTTACCCGGAGTTTTAGTTGGGTTCATATTTTTTACCGGACTTTTTAGTTGGGTTCGTATTTTTTACCCGGAGTTTTAGTTGGGTTCGTATTTTTTACGCGGAGTTTTAGTTGGGTTCGTATTTTTACCCGGAGTTTTAGTTGGGTTCGTATTTTTTACCCGGACTTTTTAGTTGGGTTAGTATTTTTTCCCGGAGTTTTAGTTGGGTTCGTATTTTTTAGCCGGAGTTTTAGTTGGGTTCGTATTTTTTACCCGGAGTTTTAGTTGGGTTCGTATTTTTACCCGGAGTTTTAGTTGGGTTCGTATTTTTACCCGGAGTTTTAGTTGGGTTCGTATTTTTTACCCGGAGTTTTAGTTGGGTTCGTATTTTTACCCGGAGTTTTAGTTGGGTTCGTATTTTTACCCGGAGTTTTAGTTCGGTTCGTATTTTTTACCCGGACTTTTCAGTTGGGTTAGTATTTTTGCCCGGAGTTTTAGTTGGGTTCGTATTTTTTTACCCGGAGTTTTAGTTGGGTTCTAAATGTTACCCGGACTTTTTTGTTTGGTTCGTATTTTTTACCCGGAGTTTTAGTTGGGTTCGTAATTTTACTCGGAGTTTTAGTTGAGTTCGTAATTTTACCCGGAGTTTTAGTTGGGTTCATATTTTTTACCCGGAGTTTTAGTTGGGTTCGTATTTTTACCCGGAGTTTTAGTTGTGTTGGTAATTTTACCCGGAGTTTTAGTTGGGTTCATATTTTTTACCGGACTTTTTAGTTGGGTTCGTATTTTTTACCCGGAGTTTTAGTTGGGTTCGTATTTTTTACGCGGAGTTTTAGTTGGGTTCGTATTTTTACCCGGAGTTTTAGTTGGGTTCGTATTTTTTACCCGGACTTTTTAGTTGGGTTAGTATTTTTGCCCGGAGTTTTAGTTGGGTTCGTATTTTTTAGCCGGAGTTTTAGTTGGGTTCGTATTTTTTACCCGGAGTTTTAGTTGGGTTCGTATTTTTACCCGGAGTTTTAGTTGGGTTCGTATTTTTACCCGGAGTTTTAGTTGGGTTCGTATTTTTTACCCGGAGTTTTAGTTGGGTTCGTATTTTTACCCGGAGTTTTAGTTGGGTTCGTATTTTTACCCGGAGTTTTAGTTCGGTTCGTATTTTTTACCCGGACTTTTCAGTTGGGTTAGTATTTTTGCCCGGAGTTTTAGTTGGGTTCGTATTTTTTTACCCGGAGTTTTAGTTGGGTTCTAAATGTTACCCGGACTTTTTTGTTTGGTTCGTATTTTTTACCCGGAGTTTTAGTTGGGTTCGTAATTTTACTCGGAGTTTTAGTTGAGTTCGTAATTTTACCCGGAGTTTTAGTTGGGTTAGTAATTTTACCCGGACTTTTTATTTGGGTTCGTAATTTTACCCGGACTTTTTAGTTGGGTTCGTAATTTTACCCGGAGTTTTAGTTGGGTTCGTAATTTTACCCGGAGTTTTACTTGGGTTCGTAATTTTACCCGGACTTTTTAGTTGGGTTCGTATTTTTTACCCGGACTTTTAGTTGGGTTCGTAATTTTACCCGGAGTTTTAGTTGTGTTCGTAATTTTACCCGGAGTTTTAGTTGGGTTCGTAATTTTACCCGGAGTTTTACTTGGGTTCGTAATTTTACCCGGAGTTTTACTTGGGTTCGTAATTTTACCCGGAGTTTTAGTTGGGTTCGTAATTTTACCCGGAGCTTTAGTTGGGTTCGTAATTTTACCCGGACTTTTTAGTTGGGTTCGTATTTTTTACCCGGACTTTTAGTTGGGTTCGTAATTTTACCCGGAGTTTTAGTTGGGTTCGTAATTTTACCCGGAGTTTTAGTTGAGTTCGTAATTTTACCCGGAGTTTTAGTTGGGTTCGTAATTTTACCCGGACTTTTTAGTTGGGTTCGTAATTTTACCCGGACTTTTTAGTTGGGTTCGTAATTTTACCCGGACTTTTTAGTTGGGTTCGTAATTTTACCCGGAGTTTTAGTTGGGTTCGTAATTTTACCCGGACTTTTCAGTTGGGTTCGAATTTTTTACCCGGACTTTTAGTTGGGTTCATAATTTTACCCGGAGTTTTAGTTGGGTTCGTAATTTTACCCGGACCTTTTAGTTGGGTTCGTATTTTGTACCCGGACTTTTAGTTGGGTTCGTAATTTTACCCGGAGTTTTAGTTGGGTTCGTAATTTTACCCGGAGTCTTGAGTTACCCGGACTTTTTAGTTGGGTTCGTATTTTTACCCGGACTTTTAGTTGGGTTCGTAATTTTACACGGAGTTTTAGTTGGGTTCGTAATTTTACGCGGAGTTTTAGTTGGGCTCGTAATTTTACCCGGAGTTTTACTTGGGTTCGTAATTTTACCCGGAGTTTTACTTGGGTTCGTAATTTTACCCGGAGTTTTAGTTGGGTTCGTAATTTTACCCGGAGTTTTAGTTGGGTTCGTAATTTTACCCGGACTTTTTAGTTGGGTTCGTATTTTTTACCCGGACTTTTAGTTGGGTTCGTAATTTTACCCGGACTTTTTAGTTGGGTTCGTAATTTTACCCGGACTTTTTAGTTGGGTTCGTATTTTTTACCCGGAGTTTTAGTTGGGTTCGTAATTTTACCCGGAGTTTTAGTTGGGTTCGTAATTTTACCCGGACTTTTTAGTTGTGTTGGTAATTTTACCCGGAGTTTTAGTTGGGTTCATATTTTTTACCGGACTTTTTAGTTGGGTTCGTATTTTTTACCCGGAGATTTAGTTGGGTTCGTATTTTTTACCCGGAGTTTTAGTTGGGTTCTAAATGTTACCCGGACTTTTTTGTTTGGTTCGTATTTTTTACCCGGACTTTTTAGTTGGGATCGTATTTTTTACCCGGACTTTTAGTTGGGTTCGTAATTTTACCCGGAGTTTTAGTTGGGTTCGTATTTTTTACCCGGAGTTTTAGTTGGGTTCGTATTTTTTACCCGGAGTTTTAGTTGGGTTCGTATTTTTACCCGGAGTTTTAGTTGTGTTGGTAATTTTACCCGGAGTTTTAGTTGGGTTCATATTTTTTACCGGACTTTTTAGTTGGGTTCGTATTTTTTACCCGGAGTTTTAGTTGGGTTCGTATTTTTTACGCAGAGTTTTAGTTGGGTTCGTATTTTTACCCGGAGTTTTAGTTGGGTTCGTATTTTTTACCCGGACTTTTTAGTTGGGTTAGTATTTTTGCCCGGAGTTTTAGTTGGGTTCGTATTTTTTATCCGGAGTTTTAGTTGGGTTCGTATTTTTTACCCGGAGTTTTAGTTGGGTTCGTATTTTTACCCGGAGTTTTAGTTGGGTTC
Source organism: Melinopterus prodromus (assembly GCA_964023965.1). Taxonomy (NCBI): domain Eukaryota; kingdom Metazoa; phylum Arthropoda; class Insecta; order Coleoptera; family Scarabaeidae; genus Melinopterus; species Melinopterus prodromus. The sequence goes on from CAXIES010000487.1 coordinate 135,229, forward strand.
GTATTTTTACCCGGAGTTTTAGTTGGGTTCGTATTTTTTACCCGGAGTTTTAGTTGGGTTCGTATTTTTACCCGGAGTTTTAGTTGGGTTCGTAATTTTACCCGGAGTTTTAGTTGAGTTCGTAATTTTACCCGGAGTTTTAGTTGGGTTAGTAATTTTACCCGGACTTTTTATTTGGGTTCGTAATTTTACCCGGACTTTTTAGTTGGGTTCGTAATTTTACCCGGAGTTTTAGTTGGGTTCGTAATTTTACCCGGAGTTTTACTTGGGTTCGTAATTTTATCCGGACTTTTTAGTTGGGTTCGTATTTTTTACCCGGACTTTTAGTTGGGTTCGTAATTTTACCCGGAGTTTTAGTTGGGTTCGTAATTTTACCCGGAGTTTTAGTTGGGTTCGTAATTTTACCCGGAGTTTTACTTGGGTTCGTAATTTTACCCGGAGTTTTACTTGGGTTCGTAATTTTACCCGGAGTTTTAGTTGGGTTCGTAATTTTACCCGGAGCTTTAGTTGGGTTCGTAATTTTACCCGGACTTTTTAGTTGGGTTCGTATTTTTTACCCGGACTTTTAGTTGGGTTCGTAATTTTACCCGGAGTTTTAGTTGGGTTCGTAATTTTACCCGGAGTTTTAGTTGAGTTCGTAATTTTACCCGGAGTTTTAGTTGGGTTCGTAATTTTACCCGGACTTTTTAGTTGGATTCGTAATTTTACCCGGACTTTTTAGTTGGGTTCGTAATTTTACCCGGACTTTTTAGTTGGGTTCGTAATTTTACCCGGAGTTTTAGTTGGGTTCGTAATTTTACCCGGACTTTTCAGTTGGGTTCGAATTTTTTACCCGGACTTTTAGTTGGGTTCATAATTTTACCCGGAGTTTTAGTTGGGTTCGTAATTTTACCCGGACCTTTTAGTTGGGTTCGTATTTTGTACCCGGACTTTTAGTTGGGTTCGTAATTTTACCCGGAGTTTTAGTTGGGTTCGTAATTTTACCCGGAGTCTTGAGTTACCCGGACTTTTTAGTTGGGTTCGTATTTTTACCCGGACTTTTAGTTGGGTTCGTAATTTTACACGGAGTTTTAGTTGGGTTCGTAATTTTACGCGGAGTTTTAGTTGGGTTCGTAATTTTACCCGGAGTTTTACTTGGGTTCGTAATTTTACCCGGAGTTTTACTTGGGTTCGTAATTTTACCCGGAGTTTTAGTTGGGTTCGTAATTTTACCCGGAGTTTTAGTTGGGTTCGTAATTTTACCCGGACTTTTTAGTTGGGTTCGTATTTTTTACCCGGACTTTTAGTTGGGTTCGTAATTTTACCCGGACTTTTTAGTTGGGTTCGTAATTTTACCCGGACTTTTTAGTTGGGTTCGTATTTTTTACCCGGAGTTTTAGTTGGGTTCGTAATTTTACCCGGAGTTTTAGTTGGGTTCGTAATTTTACCCGGACTTTTTAGTTGTGTTGGTAATTTTACCCGGAGTTTTAGTTGGGTTCATATTTTTTACCGGACTTTTTAGTTGGGTTCGTATTTTTTACCCGGAGATTTAGTTGGGTTCGTATTTTTTACCCGGAGTTTTAGTTGGGTTCTAAATGTTACCCGGACTTTTTTGTTTGGTTCGTATTTTTTACCCGGACTTTTTAGTTGGGTTCGTATTTTTTACCCGGACTTTTAGTTGGGTTCGTAATTTTACCCGGAGTTTTAGTTGGGTTCGTATTTTTTACCCGGAGTTTTAGTTGGGTTCGTATTTTTTACCCGGAGTTTTAGTTGGGTTCGTATTTTTACCCGGAGTTTTAGTTGTGTTGGTAATTTTACCCGGAGTTTTAGTTGGGTTCATATTTTTTACCGGACTTTTTAGTTGGGTTCGTATATTTTACCCGGAGTTTTAGTTGGGTTCGTATTTTTTACGCGGAGTTTTAGTTGGGTTCGTATTTTTACCCGGAGTTTTAGTTGGGTTCGTATTTTTTACCCGGACTTTTTAGTTGGGTTAGTATTTTTGCCCGGAGTTTTAGTTGGGTTCGTATTTTTTAGCCGGAGTTTTAGTTGGGTTCGTATTTTTTACCCGGAGTTTTAGTTGGGTTCGTATTTTTACCCGGAGTTTTAGTTGGGTTCGTATTTTTACCCGGAGTTTTAGTTGGGTTCGTATTTTTTACCCGGAGTTTTAGTTGGGTTCGTATTTTTACCCGGAGTTTTAGTTGGGTTCGTAATTTTACCCGGAGTTTTAGTTGAGTTCGTAATTTTACCCGGAGTTTTAGTTGGGTTAGTAATTTTACCCGGACTTTTTATTTGGGTTCGTAATTTTACCCGGACTTTTTAGTTGGGTTCGTAATTTTACCCGGAGTTTTAGTTGGGTTCGTAATTTTACCCGGAGTTTTACTTGGGTTCGTAATTTTATCCGGACTTTTTAGTTGGGTTCGTATTTTTTACCCGGACTTTTAGTTGGGTTCGTAATTTTACCCGGAGTTTTAGTTGGGTTCGTAATTTTACCCGGAGTTTTAGTTGGGTTCGTAATTTTACCCGGAGTTTTACTTGGGTTCGTAATTTTACCCGGAGTTTTACTTGGGTTCGTAATTTTACCCGGAGTTTTAGTTGGGTTCGTAATTTTACCCGGAGTTTTAGTTGGGTTCGTAATTTTACCCGGAGTTTTAGTTGGGTTCGTAATTTTACCCGGAGTTTTACTTGGGTTCGTAATTTTACCCGGAGTTTTACTTGGGTTCGTAATTTTACCCGGAGTTTTAGTTGGGTTCGTAATTTTACCCGGAGTTTTAGTTGGGTTCGTAATTTTACCCGGACTTTTTAGTTGGGTTCGTATTTTTTACGCGGACTTTTAGTTGGGTTCGTAATTTTACCCGGAGTTTTAGTTGGGTTCGTAATTTTACCCGAGGTTCACTTGGGTTCGTAATTTTACCCGGACTTTTTAGTTGGGTTCGTATTTTTTACCCGGACTTTTAGTTGGGTTCGTAATTTTACCCGGAGTTTTAGTTGGGTTCGTATTTTTTACCCGGAGTTTTCGTTGGGTTCGTATTTTTTACCCGGAGTTTTAGTTGGGTTCGTATTTTTACCCGGAGTTTTAGTTGTGTTGGTAATTTTACCCGGAGTTTTAGTTGGGTTCATATTTTTTACCGGACTTTTTAGTTGGGTTTGTATTTTTTACCCGGAGTTTTAGTTGGGTTCGTATTTTTTATCCGGAGTTTTAGTTGGGTTCGTATTTTTACCCGGAGTTTTAGTTGGGTTCGTATTTTTACCCGGAGTTTTAGTTGGGTTCGTATTTTTTACCCGGACTTTTTAGTTGGGTTAGTATTTTTGCCCGGAGTTTTTGTTGGGTTCGTATTTTTTACCCGGAGTTTTAGTTGGGTTCGTAATTTTACCCGGACTTTTTAGTTGGGTTCGTATTTTTTACCCGGACTTTTAGTTGGGTTCGTAATTTTACCCGGAGTTTTAGTTGGGTTCGTATTTTTTACCCGGAGTTTTAGTTGGGTTCGTAATTTTACCCGGAGTTTTAGTTGGGTTCGTAATTTTACACGGAGTTTTAGTTGAGTTCGTAATTTTACCCGGAGTTTTAGTTGGGTTCGTAATTTTACCCGGGCTTTTTAGTTGGGTTCGTAATTTTACCCGGACTTTTTAGTTGGGTTCGTATTTTTTACCCGGAGTTTTAGTTGGGTTCGTAATTTTACCCGGAGTTTTAGTTGGGTTCGTAATTTTACCTAGACTTTTTAGTTGGGTTCGTATTTTTTACCCGGACTTTTAGTTGGGTTCGTAATTTTACCCGGAGTTTTAGTTGGGTTCGAATTTTTTACCCGGAGTTTTAGTTGGGTTCGTATTTTTTACCCGGAGTTTTAGTTGGGTTCGTATTTTTACTCGGAGTTTTAGTTGTGTTGGTAATTTTACCCGGAGTTTTAGTTGGGTTCATATTTTTTACCCGGAGTTTTAGTTGGGTTCGTATTTTTACCCGGACTTTTTAGTTGGGTTCGTATTTTTTACCCGGAGTTTTAGTTGGGTTCGTAATTTTACCCGGAGTTTTAGTTGGGTTCGTAATTTTACCCGGACTTTTTAGTTGTGTTGGTAATTTTACCCGGAGTTTTAGTTGGGTTCATATTTTTTACCGGACTTTTTAGTTGGGTTCGTATTTTTTACCCGGAGTTTTAGTTGGGTTCGTATTTTTTACCCGGAGTTTTAGTTGGGTTCGTATTTTTACCCGGAGTTTTAGTTGGGTTCGTATTTTTACCCGGAGTTTTAGTTGGGTTCGTATTTTTTACCCGGACTTTTTAGTTGGGTTAGTATTTTTGCCCGGAGTTTTAGTTGGGTTCGTATTTTTTAGCCGGAGTTCTAGTTGGGTTCGTATTTTTTACCCGGAGTTTTAGTTGGGTTCGTATTTTTACCCAGAGTTTTAGTTGGGTTCGTATTTTTACCCGGAGTTTTAGTTGGGTTCGTATTTTTTACCCGGAGTTTTAGTTGGGTTCGTAATTTTACCCGGAGTTTTAGTTGGGTTCGTAATTTTACCCGGACTTTTTAGTTGGGTTCGTATTTTTTACCCGGACTTTTAGTTGGGTTCGTAATTTTACCCGGACTTTTTAGTTGGGTTCGTAATTTTACCCGGACTTTTTAGTTGGGTTCGTATTTTTTACCCGGAGTTTTAGTTGGGTTCGTAATTTTACCCGGAGTTTTAGTTGGGTTCGTAATTTTACCCGGACTTTTTAGTTGTGTTGGTAATTTTACCCGGAGTTTTAGTTGGGTTCATATTTTTTACCGGACTTTTTAGTTGGGTTCGTATTTTTTACCCGGAGATTTAGTTGGGTGCGTATTTTTTACCCGGAGTTTTAGTTGGGTTCTAAATGTTACCCGGACTTTTTTGTTTGGTTCGTATTTTTTACCCGGACTTTTTAGTTGGGTTCGTATTTTTTACCCGGACTTTTAGTTGGGTTCGTAATTTTACCCGGAGTTTTAGTTGGGTTCGTATTTTTTACCCGGAGTTTTAGTTGGGTTCGTATTTTTTACCCGGAGTTTTAGTTGGGTTCGTATTTTTACCCGGAGTTTTAGTTGTGTTGGTAATTTTACCCGGAGTTTTAGTTGGGTTCATATTTTTTACCGGACTTTTTAGTTGGGTTCGTATTTTTTACCCGGAGTTTTAGTTGGGTTCGTATTTTTTACGCGGAGTTTTAGTTGGGTTCGTATTTTTACCCGGAGTTTTAGTTGGGTTCGTATTTTTTACCCGGACTTTTTAGTTGGGTTAGTATTTTTGCCCGGAGTTTTAGTTGGGTTCGTATTTTTTAGCCGGAGTTTTAGTTGGGTTCGTATTTTTTACCCGGAGTTTTAGTTGGGTTCGTATTTTTACCCGGAGTTTTAGTTGGGTTCGTATTTTTACCCGGAGTTTTAGTTGGGTTCGTATTTTTTACCCGGAGTTTTAGTTGGGTTCGTATTTTTACCCGGAGTTTTAGTTGGGTTCGTAATTTTACCCGGAGTTTTAGTTGAGTTCGTAATTTTACCCGGAGTTTTAGTTGGGTTAGTAATTTTACCCGGACTTTTTATTTGGGTTCGTAATTTTACCCGGACTTTTTAGTTGGGTTCGTAATTTTACCCGGAGTTTTAGTTGGGTTCGTAATTTTACCCGGTATTTTTTACCCGGAGTTTTAGTTGGGTTCGTAATTTTACCCGGAGTTTTAGTTGGGTTCGTAATTTTACCCGGACTTTTTAGTTGTGTTGGTAATTTTACCCGGAGTTTTAGTTGGGTTCATATTTTTTACCGGACTTTTTAGTTGGGTTCGTATTTTTTACCCGGAGTTTTAGTTGGGTTCGTATTTTTTACCCGGAGTTTTAGTTGGGTTCGTATTTTTACCCGGAGTTTTAGTTGGGTTCGTATTTTTACCCGGAGTTTTAGTTGGGTTCGTATTTTTTACCCGGACTTTTTAGTTGGGTTAGTATTTTTGCCCGGAGTTTTAGTTGGGTTCGTATTTTTTAGCCGGAGTTCTAGTTGGGTTCGTATTTTTTACCCGGAGTTTTAGTTGGGTTCGTATTTTTACCCAGAGTTTTAGTTGGGTTCGTATTTTTACCCGGAGTTTTAGTTGGGTTCGTATTTTTTACCCGGAGTTTTAGTTGGGTTCGTAATTTTACCCGGAGTTTTAGTTGGGTTCGTAATTTTACCCGGACTTTTTAGTTGGGTTCGTATTTTTTACCCGGACTTTTAGTTGGGTTCGTAATTTTACCCGGACTTTTTAGTTGGGTTCGTAATTTTACCCGGACTTTTTAGTTGGGTTCGTATTTTTTACCCGGAGTTTTAGTTGGGTTCGTAATTTTACCCGGAGTTTTAGTTGGGTTCGTAATTTTACCCGGACTTTTTAGTTGTGTTGGTAATTTTACCCGGAGTTTTAGTTGGGTTCATATTTTTTACCGGACTTTTTAGTTGGGTTCGTATTTTTTACCCGGAGATTTAGTTGGGTGCGTATTTTTTACCCGGAGTTTTAGTTGGGTTCTAAATGTTACCCGGACTTTTTTGTTTGGTTCGTATTTTTTACCCGGACTTTTTAGTTGGGTTCGTATTTTTTACCCGGACTTTTAGTTGGGTTCGTAATTTTACCCGGAGTTTTAGTTGGGTTCGTATTTTTTACCCGGAGTTTTAGTTGGGTTCGTATTTTTTACCCGGAGTTTTAGTTGGGTTCGTATTTTTACCCGGAGTTTTAGTTGTGTTGGTAATTTTACCCGGAGTTTTAGTTGGGTTCATATTTTTTACCGGACTTTTTAGTTGGGTTCGTATTTTTTACCCGGAGTTTTAGTTGGGTTCGTATTTTTTACGCGGAGTTTTAGTTGGGTTCGTATTTTTACCCGGAGTTTTAGTTGGGTTCGTATTTTTTACCCGGACTTTTTAGTTGGGTTAGTATTTTTGCCCGGAGTTTTAGTTGGGTTCGTATTTTTTAGCCGGAGTTTTAGTTGGGTTCGTATTTTTTACCCGGAGTTTTAGTTGGGTTCGTATTTTTACCCGGAGTTTTAGTTGGGTTCGTATTTTTACCCGGAGTTTTAGTTGGGTTCGTATTTTTTACCCGGAGTTTTAGTTGGGTTCGTATTTTTACCCGGAGTTTTAGTTGGGTTCGTAATTTTACCCGGAGTTTTAGTTGAGTTCGTAATTTTACCCGGAGTTTTAGTTGGGTTAGTAATTTTACCCGGACTTTTTATTTGGGTTCGTAATTTTACCCGGACTTTTTAGTTGGGTTCGTAATTTTACCCGGAGTTTTAGTTGGGTTCGTAATTTTACCCGGTGTTTTACTTGGGTTCGTAATTTTATCCGGACTTTTTAGTTGGGTTCGTATTTTTTACCCGGACTTTTAGTTGGGTTCGTAATTTTACCCGGAGTTTTAGTTGGGTTCGTAATTTTACCCGGAGTTTTAGTTGGGTTCGTAATTTTACCCGGAGTTTTAGTTGGGTTCGTATTTTTACTCGGAGTTTTAGTTGTGTTGGTAATTTTACCCGGAGTTTTAGTTGGGTTCATATTTTTTACCCGGAGTTTTAGTTGGGTTCGTATTTTTACCCGGACTTTTTAGTTGGGTTCGTATTTTTTACCCGGAGTTTTAGTTGGGTTCGTAATTTTACCCGGAGTTTTAGTTGGGTTCGTAATTTTACCCGGACTTTTTAGTTGTGTTGGTAATTTTACCCGGAGTTTTAGTTGGGTTCATATTTTTTACCGGACTTTTTAGTTGGGTTCGTATTTTTTACCCGGAGTTTTAGTTGGGTTCGTATTTTTTACCCGGAGTTTTAGTTGGGTTCGTATTTTTACCCGGAGTTTTAGTTGGGTTCGTATTTTTACCCGGAGTTTTAGTTGGGTTCGTATTTTTTACCCGGACTTTTTAGTTGGGTTAGTATTTTTGCCCGGAGTTTTAGTTGGGTTCGTATTTTTTAGCCGGAGTTCTAGTTGGGTTCGTATTTTTTACCCGGAGTTTTAGTTGGGTTCGTATTTTTACCCGGAGTTTTAGTTGGGTTCGTATTTTTACCCGGAGTTTTAGTTGGGTTCGTATTTTTTACCCGGAGTTTTAGTTGGGTTCGTAATTTTACCCGGAGTTTTAGTTGGGTTCGTAATTTTACCCGGACTTTTTAGTTGGGTTCGTATTTTTTACCCGGACTTTTAGTTGGGTTCGTAATTTTACCCGGACTTTTTAGTTGGGTTCGTAATTTTACCCGGACTTTTTAGTTGGGTTCGTATTTTTTACCCGGAGTTTTAGTTGGGTTCGTAATTTTACCCGGAGTTTTAGTTGGGTTCGTAATTTTACCCGGACTTTTTAGTTGTGTTGGTAATTTTACCCGGAGTTTTAGTTGGGTTCATATTTTTTACCGGACTTTTTAGTTGGGTTCGTATTTTTTACCCGGAGATTTAGTTGGGTTCGTATTTTTTACCCGGAGTTTTAGTTGGGTTCTAAATGTTACCCGGACTTTTTTGTTTGGTTCGTATTTTTTACCCGGACTTTTTAGTTGGGTTCGTATTTTTTACCCGGACTTTTAGTTGGGTTCGTAATTTTACCCGGAGTTTTAGTTGGGTTCGTATTTTTTACCCGGAGTTTTAGTTGGGTTCGTATTTTTTATCCGGAGTTTTAGTTGGGTTCGTATTTTTACCCGGAGTTTTAGTTGTGTTGGTAATTTTACCCGGAGTTTTAGTTGGGTTCATATTTTTTACCGGACTTTTTAGTTGGGTTCGTATTTTTTACCCGGAGTTTTAGTTGGGTTCGTATTTTTTACGCGGAGTTTTAGTTGGGTTCGTATTTTTACCCGGAGTTTTAGTTGGGTTCGTATTTTTTACCCGGACTTTTTAGTTGGGTTAGTATTTTTGCCCGGAGTTTTAGTTGGGTTCGTATTTTTTAGCCGGAGTTTTAGTTGGGTTCGTATTTTTTACCCGGAGTTTTAGTTGGGTTCGTATTTTTACCCGGAGTTTTAGTTGGGTTCGTATTTTTACCCGGAGTTTTAGTTGGGTTCGTATTTTTTACCCGGAGTTTTAGTTGGGTTCGTATTTTTACCCGGAGTTTTAGTTGGGTTCGTAATTTTACCCGGAGTTTTAGTTGAGTTCGTAATTTTACCCGGAGTTTTAGTTGGGTTAGTAATTTTACCCGGACTTTTTATTTGGGTTCGTAATTTTACCCGGACTTTTTAGTTGGGTTCGTAATTTTACCCGGAGTTTTAGTTGGGTTCGTAATTTTACCCGGTGTTTTACTTGGGTTCGTAATTTTATCCGGACTTTTTAGTTGGGTTCGTATTTTTTACCCGGACTTTTAGTTGGGTTCGTAATTTTACCCGGAGTTTTAGTTGGGTTCGTAATTTTACCCGGAGTTTTAGTTGGGTTCGTAATTTTACCCGGAGTTTTACTTGGGTTCGTAATTTTACCCGGAGTATTACTTGGGTTCGTAATTTTACCCGGAGTTTTAGTTGGGTTCGTAATTTTACCCGGAGTTTTAGTTGGGTTCGTAATTTTACCCGGAGTTTTAGTTGGGTTCGTAATTTTACCCGGAGTTTTACTTGGGTTCGTAATTTTACCCGGAGTTTTACTTGGGTTCGTAATTTTACCCGGAGTTTTAGTTGGGTTCGTAATTTTACCCGGAGTTTTAGTTGGGTTCGTAATTTTACCCGGACTTTTTAGTTGGGTTCGTATTTTTTACGCGGACTTTTAGTTGGGTTCGTAATTTTACCCGGAGTTTTAGTTGGGTTCGTAATTTTACCCGAGGTTCACTTGGGTTCGTAATTTTACCCGGACTTTTTAGTTGGGTTCGTATTTTTTACCCGGACTTTTAGTTGGGTTCGTAATTTTACCCGGAGTTTTAGTTGGGTTCGTATTTTTTACCCGGAGTTTTCGTTGGGTTCGTATTTTTTACCCGGAGTTTTAGTTGGTTTCGTATTTTTACCCGGAGTTTTAGTTGTGTTGGTAATTTTACCCGGAGTTTTAGTTGGGTTCATATTTTTTACCGGACTTTTTAGTTGGGTTTGTATTTTTTACCCGGAGTTTTAGTTGGGTTCGTATTTTTTATCCGGAGTTTTAGTTGGGTTCGTATTTTTACCCGGAGTTTTAGTTGGGTTCGTATTTTTACCCGGAGTTTTAGTTGGGTTCGTATTTTTTACCCGGACTTTTTAGTTGGGTTAGTATTTTTGCCCGGAGTTTTTGTTGGGTTCGTATTTTTTACCCGGAGTTTTAGTTGGGTTCGTAATTTTACCCGGACTTTTTAGTTGGGTTCGTATTTTTTACCCGGACTTTTAGTTGGGTTCGTAATTTTACCCGGAGTTTTAGTTGGGTTCGTATTTTTTACCCGGAGTTTTAGTTGGGTTCGTAATTTTACCCGGAGTTTTAGTTGGGTTCGTAATTTTACACGGAGTTTTAGTTGAGTTCGTAATTTTACCCGGAGTTTTAGTTGGGTTCGTAATTTTACCCGGACTTTTTAGTTGGGTTCGTAATTTTACCCGGACTTTTTAGTTGGGTTCGTATTTTTTACCCGGAGTTTTAGTTGGGTTCGTAATTTTACCCGGAGTTTTAGTTGGGTTCGTAATTTTACCTAGACTTTTTAGTTGGGTTCGTATTTTTTACCCGGACTTTTAGTTGGGTTCGTAATTTTACCCGGAGTTTTAGTTGGGTTCGAATTTTTTACCCGGAGTTTTAGTTGGGTTCGTATTTTTTACCCGGAGTTTTAGTTGGGTTCGTATTTTTACTCGGAGTTTTAGTTGTGTTGGTAATTTTACCCGGAGTTTTAGTTGGGTTCATATTTTTTACCCGGAGTTTTAGTTGGGTTCGTATTTTTACCCGGACTTTTTAGTTGGGTTCGTATTTTTTACCCGGAGTTTTAGTTGGGTTCGTAATTTTACCCGGAGTTTTAGTTGGGTTCGTAATTTTACCCGGACTTTTTAGTTGTGTTGGTAATTTTACCCGGAGTTTTAGTTGGGTTCATATTTTTTACCGGACTTTTTAGTTGGGTTCGTATTTTTTACCCGGAGTTTTAGTTGGGTTCGTATTTTTTACCCGGAGTTTTAGTTGGGTTCGTATTTTTACCCGGAGTTTTAGTTGGGTTCGTATTTTTACCCGGAGTTTTAGTTGGGTTCGTATTTTTTACCCGGACTTTTTAGTTGGGTTAGTATTTTTGCCCGGAGTTTTAGTTGGGTTCGTATTTTTTAGCCGGAGTTCTAGTTGGGTTCGTATTTTTTACCCGGAGTTTTAGTTGGGTTCGTATTTTTACCCGGAGTTTTAGTTGGGTTCGTATTTTTACCCGGAGTTTTAGTTGGGTTCGTATTTTTTACCCGGAGTTTTAGTTGGGTTCGTAATCTTACCCGGAGTTTTAGTTGGGTTCGTAATTTTACCCGGACTTTTTAGTTGGGTTCGTAATTTTACCCGGACTTTTTAGTTGGGTTCGTATTTTTTACCCGGAGTTTTAGTTGGGTTCGTAATTTTACCCGGAGTTTTAGTTGGGTTCGTAATTTTACCCGGACTTTTTAGTTGGGTTCGTATTTTTTACCCGGACTTTTAGTTGGGTTCGTAATTTTACCCGGAGTTTTAGTTGGGTTCGTATATTTTACCCGGAGTTTTAGTTGGGTTCGTATTTTTTACCCGGAGTTTTAGTTGGGGTCGTATTTTTACCCGGAGTTTTAGTTGTGTTGGTAATTTTACCCGGAGTTTTAGTTGGGTTCATATTTTTTACCGGACTTTTTAGTTGGGTTCGTATTTTTTACCCGGAGTTTTAGTTGGGTTCGTATTTTTTACGCGGAGTTTTAGTTGGGTTCGTATTTTTACCCGGAGTTTTAGTTGGGTTCGTATTTTTTACCCGGACTTTTTAGTTGGGTTAGTATTTTTGCCCGGAGTTTTAGTTGGGTTCGTATTTTTTAGCCGGAGTTTTAGTTGGGTTCGTATTTTTTTACCCGGAGTTTTAGTTGGGTTCGTATTTTTACCCGGAGTTTTAGTTGGGTTCGTATTTTTACCCGGAGTTTTAGTTGGGTTCGTATTTTTTACCCGGAATTTTAGTTGGGTTCGTATTTTTACCCGGAGTTTTAGTTGGGTTCGTAATTTTACCCGGAGTTTTAGTTGAGTTCGTAATTTTACCCGGAGTTTTAGTTGGGTTAGTAATTTTACCCGGACTTTTTATTTGGGTTCGTAATTTTACCCGGACTTTTTAGTTGGGTTCGTAATTTTACCCGGAGTTTTAGTTGGGTTCGTAATTTTACCCGGAGTTTTACTTGGGTTCGTAATTTTATCCGGACTTTTTAGTTGGGTTCGTATTTTTTACCCGGACTTTTAGTTGGGTTCGTAATTTTACCCGGAGTTTTAGTTGGGTTCGTAATTTTACCCGGAGTTTTAGTTGGGTTCGTAATTTTACCCGGAGTTTTACTTGGGTTCGTAATTTTACCCGGAGTTTTACTTGGGTTCGTAATTTTACCCGGAGTTTTAGTTGGGTTCGTAATTTTACCCGGAGTTTTAGTTGGGTTCGTAATTTTACCCGGAGTTTTAGTTGGGTTCGTAATTTTACCCGGAGTTTTACTTGGGTTCGTAATTTTACCCGGAGTTTTACTTGGGTTCGTAATTTTACCCGGAGTTTTAGTTGGGTTCGTAATTTTACCCGGAGTTTTAGTTGGGTTCGTAATTTTACCCGGACTTTTTAGTTGGGTTCGTATTTTTTACGCGGACTTTTAGTTGGGTTCGTAATTTTACCCGGAGTTTTAGTTGGGTTCGTAATTTTACCCGGAGTTTCACTTGGGTTCGTAATTTTACCCGGACTTTTTAGTTGGGTTCGTATTTTTTACCCGGACTTTTAGTTGGGTTCGTAATTTTACCCGGACTTTTTAGTTGGGTTCGTATTTTTTACCCGGACTTTTAGTTGGGTTCGTAATTTTACCCGGAGTTTTAGTTGGGTTCGTAATTTTACCCGGAGTTTTACTTGGGTTCGTAATTTTACCCGGACTTTTTAGTTGGGTTCGTATTTTTTACCCGGAGTTTTAGTTGGGTTCGTAATTTTACCCGGACTTTTTAGTTGGGTTCGTATTTTTTACCCGGACTTTTAGTTGGGTTCGTAATTTTACCCGGAGTTTTAGTTGGGTTCGTATTTTTTACCCGGAGTTTTCGTTGGGTTCGTATTTTTTACCCGGAGTTTTAGTTGGGTTCGTATTTTTACCCGGAGTTTTAGTTGTGTTGGTAATTTTACCCGGAGTTTTAGTTGGGTTCATATTTTTTACCGGACTTTTTAGTTGGGTTTGTATTTTTTACCCGGAGTTTTAGTTGGGTTCGTATTTTTTATCCGGAGTTTTAGTTGGGTTCGTATTTTTACCCGGAGTTTTAGTTGGGTTCGTATTTTTACCCGGAGTTTTAGTTGGGTTCGTATTTTTTACCCGGACTTTTTAGTTGGGTTAGTATTTTTGCCCGGAGTTTTTGTTGGGTTCGTATTTTTTACCCGGAGTTTTAGTTGGGTTCGTAATTTTACCCGGACTTTTTAGTTGGGTTCGTATTTTTTACCCGGACTTTTAGTTGGGTTCGTAATTTTACCCGGAGTTTTAGTTGGGTTCGTATTTTTTACCCGGAGTTTTAGTTGGGTTCGTAATTTTACCCGGAGTTTTAGTTGGGTTCGTAATTTTACACGGAGTTTTAGTTGAGTTCGTAATTTTACCCGGAGTTTTAGTTGGGTTCGTAATTTTACCCGGACTTTTTAGTTGGGTTCGTAATTTTACCCGGACTTTTTAGTTGGGTTCGTATTTTTTACCCGGAGTTTTAGTTGGGTTCGTAATTTTACCCGGAGTTTTAGTTGGGTTCGTAATTTTACCTAGACTTTTTAGTTGGGTTCGTATTTTTTACCCGGACTTTTAGTTGGGTTCGTAATTTTACCCGGAGTTTTAGTTGGGTTCGAATTTTTTACCCGGAGTTTTAGTTGGGTTCGTATTTTTTACCCGGAGTTTTAGTTGGGTTCGTATTTTTACTCGGAGTTTTAGTTGTGTTGGTAATTTTACCCGGAGTTTTAGTTGGGTTCATATTTTTTACCCGGAGTTTTAGTTGGGTTCGTATTTTTACCCGGAGTTTTAGTTGGGTTCGTATTTTTACCCGGAGTTTTAGTTGGGTTCGTAATTTTAACCGGAGTTATAGTTGAGTTCGTAATTTTACCCGGAGTTTTAGTTGGGTTAGTAATTTTACCCGGACTTTTTATTTGGGTTCGTAATTTTACCCGGACTTTTTAGTTGGGTTCGTAATTTTACCCGGAGTTTTAGTTGGGTTCGTAATTTTACCCGGAGTTTTACTTGGGTTCGTAATTTTATCCGGACTTTTTAGTTGGGTTCGTATTTTTTACCCGGACTTTTAGTTGGGTTCGTAATTTTACCCGGAGTTTTAGTTGGGTTCGTAATTTTACCCGGAGTTTTAGTTGGGTTCGTAATTTTACCCGGAGTTTTACTTGGGTTCGTAATTTTACCCGGAGTTTTACTTGGGTTCGTAATTTTACCCGGAGTTTTAGTTCGGTTCGTAATTTTACCCGGAGTTTTAGTTGGGTTCGTAATTTTACCCGGACTTTTTAGTTGGGTTCGTATTTTTTACGCGGACTTTTAGTTGGGTTCGTAATTTTACCCGGAGTTTTAGTTGGGTTCGTAATTTTACCCGGAGTTTTAGTTGAGTTCGTAATTTTACCCGGAGTTTTAGTTGGGTTCGTAATTTTACCCGGACTTTTTAGTTGGGTTCGTAATTTTACCCGGACTTTTTAGTTGGGTTCGTAATTTTACCCGGACTTTTTAGTTGGGTTCGTAATTTTACCCGGAGTTTTAGTTGGGTTCGCAATTTTACCCGGACTTTTTAGTTGGGTTCGAATTTTTTACCCGGACTTTTAGTTGGGTTCATAATTTTACCCGGAGTTTTAGTTGGGTTCGTAATTTTACCCGGACCTTTTATTTGGGTTCGTATTTTGTACCCGGACTTTTAGTTGGGTTCGTAATTTTACCCGGAGTTTTAGTTGGGTTCGTAATTTTACCCGGAGTTTTAGTTGGGTTCGTAATTTTACCCGGAGTCTTGAGTTACCCGGAATTATTAGTTGGGTTCGTATTTTTACCCGGACTTTTAGTTGGGTTCGTAATTTTACCGGGAGTTTTAGTTGGGTTCGTAATTTTACCCGGAGTTTTAGTTGGGTTCGTAATTTTACCCGGAGTTTTACTTGGGTTCGTAATTTTACCCGGAGTTTTACTTGGGTTCGTAATTTTACCCGGAGTTTTAGTTGGGTTCGTAATTTTACCCGGAGTTTTAGTTGGGTTCGTAATTTTACCCGGACTTTTTAGTTGGGTTCGTATTTTTTACCCGGACTTTTAGTTGGGTTCGTAATTTTACCCGGAGTTTTACTTGCGTTCGTAATTTTATCCGGACTTTTTAGTTGGGTTCGTATTTTTTACCCGGACTTTTAGTTGGGTTCGTAATTTTACCCGGAGTTTTAGTTGGGTTCGTAATTTTACCCGGAGTTTTAGTTGGGTTCGTAATTTTACCCGGAGTTTTACTTGGGTTCGTAATTTTACCCGGAGTTTTACTTGGGTTCGTAATTTTACCCGGAGTTTTAGTTGGGTTCGTAATTTTACCCGGAGTTTTAGTTGGGTTCGTAATTTTACCCGGAGTTTTAGTTGGGTTCGTAATTTTACCCGGAGTTTTACTTGGGTTCGTAATTTTACCCGGAGTTTTACTTGGGTTCGTAATTTTACCCGGAGTTTTAGTTGGGTTCGTAATTTTACCCGGAGTTTTAGTTGGGTTCGTAATTTTACCCGGACTTTTTAGTTGGGTTCGTATTTTTTACGCGGACTTTTAGTTGGGTTCGTAATTTTACCCGGAGTTTTAGTTGGGTTCGTAATTTTACCCGGAGTTTCACTTGGGTTCGTAATTTTACCCGGACTTTTTAGTTGGGTTCGTATTTTTTACCCGGACTTTTAGTTGGGTTCGTAATTTTACCCGGACTTTTTAGTTGGGTTCGTATTTTTTACCCGGACTTTTAGTTGGGTTCGTAATTTTACCCGGAGTTTTAGTTGGGTTCGTAATTTTACCCGGAGTTTTACTTGGGTTCGTAATTTTACCCGGACTTTTTAGTTGGGTTCGTATTTTTTACCCGGAGTTTTAGTTGGGTTCGTAATTTTACCCGGACTTTTTAGTTGGGTTCGTATTTTTACCCGGACTTTTAGTTGGGTTCGTAATTTTACCCGGAGTTTTAGTTGGGTTCGTATTTTTTACCCGGAGTTTTCGTTGGGTTCGTATTTTTTACCCGGAGTTTTAGTTGGGTTCGTATTTTTACCCGGAGTTTTAGTTGTGTTGGTAATTTTACCCGGAGTTTTAGTTGGGTTCATATTTTTTACCGGACTTTTTAGTTGGGTTTGTATTTTTTACCCGGAGTTTTAGTTGGGTTCGTATTTTTTATCCGGAGTTTTAGTTGGGTTCGTATTTTTACCCGGAGTTTTAGTTGGGTTCGTATTTTTACCCGGAGTTTTAGTTGGGTTCGTATTTTTTAACCGGACTTTTTAGTTGGGTTAGTATTTTTGCCCGGAGTTTTTGTTGGGTTCGTATTTTTTACCCGGAGTTTTAGTTGGGTTCGTAATTTTACCCGGACTTTTTAGTTGGGTTCGTATTTTTTACCCGGACTTTTAGTTGGGTTCGTAATTTTACCCGGAGTTTTAGTTGGGTTCGTATTTTTTACCCGGAGTTTTAGTTGGGTTCGTAATTTTACCCGGAGTTTTAGTTGGGTTCGTAATTTTACACGGAGTTTTAGTTGAGTTCGTAATTTTACCCGGAGTTTTAGTTGGGTTCGTAATTTTACCCGGACTTTTTAGTTGGGTTCGTAATTTTACCCGGACTTTTTAGTTGGGTTCGTATTTTTTACCCGGAGTTTTAGTTGGGTTCGTAATTTTACCCGGAGTTTTAGTTGGGTTCGTAATTTTACCTAGACTTTTTAGTTGGGTTCGTATTTTTTACCCGGACTTTTAGTTGGGTTCGTAATTTTACCCGGAGTTTTAGTTGGGTTCGAATTTTTTACCCGGAGTTTTAGTTGGGTTCGTATTTTTTACCCGGAGTTTTAGTTGGGTTCGTATTTTTACTCGGAGTTTTAGTTGTGTTGGTAATTTTACCCGGAGTTTTAGTTGGGTTCATATTTTTTACCCGGAGTTTTAGTTGGGTTCGTATTTTTACCCGGAGTTTTAGTTGGGTTCGTATTTTTACCCGGAGTTTTAGTTGGGTTCGTAATTTTAACCGGAGTTATAGTTGAGTTCGTAATTTTACCCGGAGTTTTAGTTGGGTTAGTAATTTTACCCGGACTTTTTATTTGGGTTCGTAATTTTACCCGGACTTTTTAGTTGGGTTCGTAATTTTACCCGGAGTTTTAGTTGGGTTCGTAATTTTACCCGGAGTTTTACTTGGGTTCGTAATTTTATCCGGACTTTTTAGTTGGGTTCGTATTTTTTACCCGGACTTTTAGTTGGGTTCGTAATTTTACCCGGAGTTTTAGTTGGGTTCGTAATTTTACCCGGAGTTTTAGTTGGGTTCGTAATTTTACCCGGAGTTTTACTTGGGTTCGTAATTTTACCCGGAGTTTTACTTGGGTTCGTAATTTTACCCGGAGTTTTAGTTCGGTTCGTAATTTTACCCGGAGTTTTAGTTGGGTTCGTAATTTTACCCGGACTTTTTAGTTGGGTTCGTATTTTTTACGCGGACTTTTAGTTGGGTTCGTAATTTTACCCGGAGTTTTAGTTGGGTTCGTAATTTTACCCGGAGTTTTAGTTGAGTTCGTAATTTTACCCGGAGTTTTAGTTGGGTTCGTAATTTTACCCGGACTTTTTAGTTGGGTTCGTAATTTTACCCGGACTTTTTAGTTGGGTTCGTAATTTTACCCGGACTTTTTAGTTGGGTTCGTAATTTTACCCGGAGTTTTAGTTGGGTTCGCAATTTTACCCGGACTTTTTAGTTGGGTTCGAATTTTTTACCCGGACTTTTAGTTGGGTTCATAATTTTACCCGGAGTTTTAGTTGGGTTCGTAATTTTACCCGGACCTTTTATTTGGGTTCGTATTTTGTACCCGGACTTTTAGTTGGGTTCGTAATTTTACCCGGAGTTTTAGTTGGGTTCGTAATTTTACCCGGAGTTTTAGTTGGGTTCGTAATTTTACCCGGAGTCTTGAGTTACCCGGAATTATTAGTTGGGTTCGTATTTTTACCCGGACTTTTAGTTGGGTTCGTAATTTTACCTGGAGTTTTAGTTGGGTTCGTAATTTTACCCGGAGTTTTAGTTGGGTTCGTAATTTTACCCGGAGTTTTACTTGGGTTCGTAATTTTACCCGGAGTTTTACTTGGGTTCGTAATTTTACCCGGAGTTTTAGTTGGGTTCGTAATTTTACCCGGAGTTTTAGTTGGGTTCGTAATTTTACCCGGACTTTTTAGTTGGGTTCGTATTTTTTACCCGGACTTTTAGTTGGGTTCGTAATTTTACCCGGAGTTTTAGTTGGGTTCGTAATTTTACCCGGAGGTTTAGTTGAGTTCGTAATTTTACCCGGAGTTTTAGTTGGGTTCGTAATTTTACCCGGACTTTTTAGTTGGGGTCGTAATTTTACCCGGACTTTTTAGTTGGGTTCGTATTTTTTACCCGGAGTTTTAGTTGGGTTCGTAATTTTACCCGGAGTTTTAGTTGGGTTCGTAATTTTACCCGGACTTTTTAGTTGTGTTGGTAATTTTACCCGGAGTTTTAGTTGGGTTTATATTTTTTACCGGACTTTTTAGTTGGGTTCGTATTTTTTACCCGGAGTTTTAGTTGGGTTCGTATTTTTTACCCGGAGTTTTAGTTGGGTTCGTATTTTTACCCGGAGTTTTAGTTGGGTTCGTATTTTTACCCGGAGTTTTAGTTGGGTTCGTATTTTTTACCCGGACTTTTTAGTTGGGTTAGTATTTTTGCCCGGAGTTTTAGTTGGGTTCGTATTTTTTAGCCGGAGTTTTAGTTGGGTTCGTATTTTTTACCCGGAGTTTTAGTTGGGTTCGTATTTTTACCCGGAGTTTTAGTTGGGTTCGTATTTTTACCCGGAGTTTTAGTTGGGTTCGTATTTTTTACCCGGAGTTTTAGTTGGGTTCGTAATTTTACCCGGAGTTTTAGTTGGGTTCGTAATTTTACCCGGAGTCTTGAGTTACCCGGACTTTTTAGTTGGGTTCGTATTTTTACCCGGACTTTTAGTTGGGTTCGTAATTCTACCCGGAGTTTTAGTTGGGTTCGTAATTTTACCCGGAGTTTTAGTTGGGTTCGTAATTTTACCCGGAGTTTTACTTGGGTTCGTAATTTTACCCGGAGTTTTACTTGGGTTCGTAATTTTACCCGGAGTTTTAGTTGGGTTCGTAATTTTACCCGGAGTTTTAGTTGGGTTCGTAATTTTACCCGGACTTTTTAGTTGGGTTCGTATTTTTTACCCGGACTTTTAGTTGGGTTCGTAATTTTACCCGGAATTTTAGTTGGGTTCGTAATTTTACCCGGAGTTTTAATTGAGTTCGTAATTTTACCCGGAGTTTTAGTTGGGATCGTAATTTTACCCGGACTTTTTAGTTGGGTTCGTAATTTTACCCGGACTTTTTAGTTGAGTTCGTATTTTTTACCCGGAGTTTTAGTTGGGTTCGTAATTTTAACCGGAGTTTTAGTTGGGTTCGTAATTTTACCCGGACTTTTTAGTTGGGTTCGTATTTTTTACCCGGACTTTTAGTTGGGTTCGTAATTTTACCCGGAGTTTTAGTTGGGTTCGTAATTTTACCCGGAGTTTTAGTTGGGTTCGTAATTTTACCCGGACTTTTTAGTTGGGTTCGTAATTTTAACCGGACTTTTTAGTTGGGTTCGTATTTTTTACCCGGAGTTTTAGTTGGGTTCGTAATTTTACCCGGAGTTTTAGTTGGGTTCGTAATTTTACCCGGACTTTTTAGTTGGGTTCGTATTTTTTACCCGGACTTTTAGTTGGGTTCGTAATTTTACCCGGAGTTTTAGTTGGGTTCGTATTTTTTACCCGGAGTTTTAGTTGGGTTCGTATTTTTTACCCGGAGTTTTAGTTGGGTTCGTATTTTTACCCGGAGTTTTAGTTGTGTTGGTAATTTTACCCGGAGTTTTAGTTGGGTTCATATTTTTTACCGGACTTTTTAGTTGGGTTCGTATTTTTTACCCGGAGTTTTAGTTGGGTTCGTATTTTTTACGCGGAGTTTTAGTTGGGTTCGTATTTTTACCCGGAGTTTTAGTTGGGTTCGTATTTTTTACCCGGACTTTTTAGTTGGGTTAGTATTTTTGCCCGGAGTTTTAGTTGGGTTCGTATTTTATAGCCGGAGTTTTAGTTGGGTTCGTATTTTTTACCCGGAGTTTTAGTTGGGTTCGTATTTTTACCCGGAGTTTTAGTTGGGTTCGTATTTTTACCCGGAGTTTTAGTTGGGTTCGTATTTTTTACCCGGAGTTTTAGTTGGGTTCGTATTTTTACCCGGAGTTTTAGTTGGGTTCGTATTTTTACCCGGAGTTTTAGTTCGGTTCGTATTTTTTACCCGGACTTTTCAGTTGGGTTAGTATTTTTGCCCGGAGTTTTAGTTGGGTTCGTATTTTTTTACCCGGAGTTTTAGTTGGGTTCTAAATGTTACCCGGACTTTTTTGTTTGGTTCGTATTTCTTACCCGGAGTTTTAGTTGGGTTCGTAATTTTACTCGGAGTTTTAGTTGAGTTCGTAATTTTACCCGGAGTTTTAGTTGGGTTAGTAATTTTACCCGGACTTTTTATTTGGGTTCGTAATTTTACCCGGACTTTTTAGTTGGGTTCGTAATTTTACCCGGAGTTTTAGTTGGGTTCGTAATTTTACCCGGAGTTTTACTTGGGTTCGTAATTTTACCCGGACTTTTTAGTTGGGTTCGTATTTTTTACCCGGACTTTTAGTTGGATTCGTAATTTTACCCGGAGTTTTAGTTGTGTTCGTAATTTTACCCGGTGTTTTAGTTGGGTTCGTAATTTTACCCGGAGTTTTACTTGGGTTCGTAATTTTACCCGGAGTTTTACTTGGGTCCGTAATTTTACCCGGAGTTTTAGTTGGGGTCGTAATTTTACCCGGAGCTTTAGTTGGGTTCGTAATTTTACCCGGACTTTTTAGTTGGGTTCGTATTTTTTACCCGGACTTTTAGTTGGGTTCGTAATTTTACCCGGAGTTTTAGTTGGGTTCGTAATTTTACCCGGCGTTTTAGTTGAGTTCGTAATTTTACCCGGAGTTTTAGTTGGGTTCGTAATTTTACCCGGACTTTTTAGTTGGGTTCGTAATTTTACCCGGACTTTTTAGTTGGGTTCGTAATTTTACCCGGACTTTTTAGTTGGGTTCGTAATTTTACCCGGAGTTTTAGTTGGGTTCGTAATTTTACCCGGACTTTTCAGTTGGGTTCGAATTTTTTACCCGAACTTTTAGTTGGGTTCATAATTTTACCCGGAGTTTTAGTTGGGTTCGTAATTTTACCCGGACCTTTTAGTTGGGTTCGTATTTTGTACCCGGACTTTTAGTTGGGTTCGTAATTTTACCCGGAGTTTTAGTTGGGTTCGTAATTTTACCCGGAGTCTTGAGTTACCCGGACTTTTTAGTTGGGCGTATTTTTACCCGGACTTTTAGTTGGGATCGTAATTTTACACGGAGTTTTAGTTGGGTTCGTAATTTTACGCGGAGTTTTAGTTGGGTTCGTAATTTTACCCGGAGTTTTACTTGGGTTCGTAATTTTACCCGGAGTTTTACTTGGGTTCGTAATTTTACCCGGAGTTTTAGTTGGGTTCGTAATTTTACCCGGTGTTTTAGTTGGGTTCGTAATTTTACCCGGACTTTTTAGTTGGGTTCGTATTTTTTACCCGGACTTTTAGTTGGGTTCGTAATTTTACCCGGACTTTTTAGTTGGGTTCGTAATTTTACCCGGACTTTTTAGTTGGGTTCGTATTTTTTACCCGGAGTTTTAGTTGGGTTCGTAATTTTACCCGGAGTTTTAGTTGGGTTCGTAATTTTACCCGGACTTTTTAGTTGTGTTGGTAATTTTACCCGGAGTTTTAGTTGGGTTCGTATTTTTTACCGGACTTTTTAGTTGGGTTCGTATTTTTTACCCGGAGTTTTAGTTGGGTTCGTATTTTTTACCCGGAGTTTTAGTTGGGTTCGTATTTTTACCCGGAGTTTTAGTTGGGTTCGTATTTTTACCCGGAGTTTTAGTTGGGTTCGTATTTTTTACCCGGACTTTTTAGTTGGGTTAGTATTTTTGCCCGGAGTTTTAGTTGGGTTCGTATTTTTTAGCCGGAGTTCTAGTTGGGTTCGTATTTTTTACCCGGAGTTTTAGTTGGGTTCGTATTTTTACCCGGAGTTTTAGTTGGGTTCGTATTTTTACCCGGAGTTTTAGTTGGGTTCGTATTTTTTACCCGGAGTTTTAGTTGGGTTCGTATTTTTACCCGGAGTTTTAGTTGGGTTCGTAATTTTACCCGGACTTTTTAGTTGGGTTCGAATTTTTTACCCGGTCTTTTAATTGGGTTCGTAATTTTACCCGGAGTTTTAGTTGGGTTCGTAATTTTACCCGGAGTTTTAGTTGGGTTCGTAATTTTACCCGGACTTTTTAGTTGGGTTCGTAATTTTACCCGGACTTTTTAGTTGGGTTCGTATTTTTTACCCGGAGTTTTAGTTGGGTTCGTAATTTTACCCGGAGTTTTAGTTGGGTTCGTAATTTTACCCGGACTTTTTAGTTGGGTTCGTATTTTTTACCCGGACTTTTAGTTGGGTTCGTAATTTTACCCGGAGTTTTAGTTGGGTTCGTATTTTTTACCCGGAGTTTTAGTTGGGTTCGTATTTTTTACCCGGAGTTTTAGTTGGGTTCGTATTTTTACCCGGAGTTTTAGTTGTGTTGGTAATTTTACCCGGAGTTTTAGTTGGGTTCATATTTTTTACCGGACTTTTTAGTTGGGTTCGTATTTTTTACCCGAAATTTTAGTTGGGTTCGTATTTTTTACGCGGAGTTTTAGTTGGGTTCGTATTTTTACCCGGAGTTTTAGTTGGGTTCGTATTTTTTACCCGGACTTTTTAGTTGGGTTAGTATTTTTGCCCGGAGTTTTAGTTGGGTTCGTATTTTTTAGCCGGAGTTTTAGTTGGGTTCGTATTTTTTACCCGGAGTTTTAGTTGGGTTCGTATTTTTACCCGGAGTTTTAGTTGGGTTCGTATTTTTACCCGGAGTTTTAGTTGGGTTCGTATTTTTTACCCGGAGTTTTAGTTGGGTTCGTATTTTTACCCGGAGTTTTAGTTGGGTTCGTATTTTTACCCGGAGTTTTAGTTCGGTTCGTATTTTTTACCCGGACTTTTCAGTTGGGTTAGTATTTTTGCCCGGAGTTTTAGTTGGGTTCGTATTTTTTTACCCGGAGTTTTAGTTGGGTTCTAAATGTTACCCGGACTTTTTTGTTTGGTTCGTATTTTTTACCCGGAGTTTTAGTTGGGTTCGTATTTTTACCCGGAGTTTTAGTTGTGTTGGTAATTTTACCCGGAGTTTTAGTTGGGTTCGTATTTTTTACCCGGACTTTTAGTTGGGTTCGTAATTTTACCCGGAGTTTTAGTTGGGTTCGTAATTTTACCCGGAGTTTTAGTTGGGTTCGTAATTTTACCCGGACTTTTTAGTTGGGTTCGTAATTTTACCCGGACTTTTTAGTTGGGTTCGTATTTTTTACCCGGAGTTTTAGTTGGGTTCGTAATTTTACCCGGAGTTTTAGTTGGGTTCGTAATTTTACCCGGACTTTTTAGTTGGGTTCGTATTTTTTACCCGGACTTTTAGTTGGGTTCGTAATTTTACCCGGAGTTTTAGTTGGGTTCGTATTTTTTACCCGGAGTTTTAGTTGGGTTCGTATTTTTTACCCGGAGTTTTAGTTGGGTTCGTATTTTTACCCGGAGTTTTAGTTGTGTTGGTAATTTTACCCGGAGTTTTAGTTGGGTTCATATTTTTTACCGGACTTTTTAGTTGGGTTCGTATTTTTTACCCGGAGTTTTAGTTGGGTTCGTATTTTTTACGCGGAGTTTTAGTTGGGTTCGTATTTTTACCCGGAGTTTTAGTTGGGTTCGTATTTTTTACCCGGACTTTTTAGTTGGGTTAGTATTTTTGCCCGGAGTTTTAGTTGGGTTCGTATTTTATAGCCGGAGTTTTAGTTGGGTTCGTATTTTTTACCCGGAGTTTTAGTTGGGTTCGTATTTTTACCCGGAGTTTTAGTTGGGTTCGTATTTTTACCCGGAGTTTTAGTTGGGTTCGTATTTTTTACCCGGAGTTTTAGTTGGGTTCGTATTTTTACCCGGAGTTTTAGTTGGGTTCGTATTTTTACCCGGAGTTTTAGTTCGGTTCGTATTTTTTACCCGGACTTTTCAGTTGGGTTAGTATTTTTGCCCGGAGTTTTAGTTGGGTTCGTATTTTTTTACCCGGAGTTTTAGTTGGGTTCTAAATGTTACCCGGACTTTTTTGTTTGGTTCGTATTTCTTACCCGGAGTTTTAGTTGGGTTCGTAATTTTACTCGGAGTTTTAGTTGAGTTCGTAATTTTACCCGGAGTTTTAGTTGGGTTAGTAATTTTACCCGGACTTTTTATTTGGGTTCGTAATTTTACCCGGACTTTTTAGTTGGGTTCGTAATTTTACCCGGAGTTTTAGTTGGGTTCGTAATTTTACCCGGAGTTTTACTTGGGTTCGTAATTTTACCCGGACTTTTTAGTTGGGTTCGTATTTTTTACCCGGACTTTTAGTTGGATTCGTAATTTTACCCGGAGTTTTAGTTGTGTTCGTAATTTTACCCGGTGTTTTAGTTGGGTTCGTAATTTTACCCGGAGTTTTACTTGGGTTCGTAATTTTACCCGGAGTTTTACTTGGGTCCGTAATTTTACCCGGAGTTTTAGTTGGGGTCGTAATTTTACCCGGAGCTTTAGTTGGGTTCGTAATTTTACCCGGACTTTTTAGTTGGGTTCGTATTTTTTACCCGGACTTTTAGTTGGGTTCGTAATTTTACCCGGAGTTTTAGTTGGGTTCGTAATTTTACCCGGCGTTTTAGTTGAGTTCGTAATTTTACCCGGAGTTTTAGTTGGGTTCGTAATTTTACCCGGACTTTTTAGTTGGGTTCGTAATTTTACCCGGACTTTTTAGTTGGGTTCGTAATTTTACCCGGACTTTTTAGTTGGGTTCGTAATTTTACCCGGAGTTTTAGTTGGGTTCGTAATTTTACCCGGACTTTTCAGTTGGGTTCGAATTTTTTACCCGAACTTTTAGTTGGGTTCATAATTTTACCCGGAGTTTTAGTTGGGTTCGTAATTTTACCCGGACCTTTTAGTTGGGTTCGTATTTTGTACCCGGACTTTTAGTTGGGTTCGTAATTTTATCCGGAGTTTTAGTTGGGTTCGTAATTTTACCCGGAGTCTTGAGTTACCCGGACTTTTTAGTTGGGTTCGTATTTTTACCCGGACTTTTAGTTGGGATCGTAATTTTACACGGAGTTTTAGTTGGGTTCGTAATTTTACGCGGAGTTTTAGTTGGGTTCGTAATTTTACCCGGAGTTTTACTTGGGTTCGTAATTTTACCCGGAGTTTTACTTGGGTTCGTAATTTTACCCGGAGTTTTAGTTGGGTTCGTAATTTTACCCGGTGTTTTAGTTGGGTTCGTAATTTTACCCGGACTTTTTAGTTGGGTTCGTATTTTTTACCCGGACTTTTAGTTGGGTTCGTAATTTTACCCGGACTTTTTAGTTGGGTTCGTAATTTTACCCGGACTTTTTAGTTGGGTTCGTATTTTTTACCCGGAGTTTTAGTTGGGTTCGTAATTTTACCCGGAGTTTTAGTTGGGTTCGTAATTTTACCCGGACTTTTTAGTTGTGTTGGTAATTTTACCCGGAGTTTTAGTTGGGTTCATATTTTTTACCGGACTTTTTAGTTGGGTTCGTATTTTTTACCCGGAGTTTTAGTTGGGTTCGTATTTTTTACCCGGAGTTTTAGTTGGGTTCGTATTTTTTACCCGGACTTTTTAGTTGGGTTAGTATTTTTGCCCGGAGTTTTAGTTGGGTTCGTATTTTATAGCCGGAGTTTTAGTTGGGTTCGTATTTTTTACCCGGAGTTTTAGTTGGGTTCGTATTTTTACCCGGAGTTTTAGTTGGGTTCGTATTTTTACCCGGAGTTTTAGTTGGGTTCGTATTTTTTACCCGGAGTTTTAGTTGGGTTCGTATTTTTACCCGGAGTTTTAGTTGGGTTCGTATTTTTACCCGGAGTTTTAGTTCGGTTCGTATTTTTTACCCGGACTTTTCAGTTGGGTTAGTATTTTTGCCCGGAGTTTTAGTTGGGTTCGTATTTTTTTACCCGGAGTTTTAGTTGGGTTCTAAATGTTACCCGGACTTTTTTGTTTGGTTCGTATTTCTTACCCGGAGTTTTAGTTGGGTTCGTAATTTTACTCGGAGTTTTAGTTGAGTTCGTAATTTTACCCGGAGTTTTAGTTGGGTTAGTAATTTTACCCGGACTTTTTATTTGGGTTCGTAATTTTACCCGGACTTTTTAGTTGGGTTCGTAATTTTACCCGGAGTTTTAGTTGGGTTCGTAATTTTACCCGGAGTTTTACTTGGGTTCGTAATTTTACCCGGACTTTTTAGTTGGGTTCGTATTTTTTACCCGGACTTTTAGTTGGATTCGTAATTTTACCCGGAGTTTTAGTTGTGTTCGTAATTTTACCCGGTGTTTTAGTTGGGTTCGTAATTTTACCCGGAGTTTTACTTGGGTTCGTAATTTTACCCGGAGTTTTACTTGGGTCCGTAATTTTACCCGGAGTTTTAGTTGGGGTCGTAATTTTACCCGGAGCTTTAGTTGGGTTCGTAATTTTACCCGGACTTTTTAGTTGGGTTCGTATTTTTTACCCGGACTTTTAGTTGGGTTCGTAATTTTACCCGGAGTTTTAGTTGGGTTCGTAATTTTACCCGGCGTTTTAGTTGAGTTCGTAATTTTACCCGGAGTTTTAGTTGGGTTCGTAATTTTACCCGGACTTTTTAGTTGGGTTCGTAATTTTACCCGGACTTTTTAGTTGGGTTCGTAATTTTACCCGGACTTTTTAGTTGGGTTCGTAATTTTACCCGGAGTTTTAGTTGGGTTCGTAATTTTACCCGGACTTTTCAGTTGGGTTCGAATTTTTTACCCGAACTTTTAGTTGGGTTCATAATTTTACCCGGAGTTTTAGTTGGGTTCGTAATTTTACCCGGACCTTTTAGTTGGGTTCGTATTTTGTACCCGGACTTTTAGTTGGGTTCGTAATTTTACCCGGAGTTTTAGTTGGGTTCGTAATTTTACCCGGAGTCTTGAGTTACCCGGACTTTTTAGTTGGGTTCGTATTTTTACCCGGACTTTTAGTTGGGATCGTAATTTTACACGGAGTTTTAGTTGGGTTCGTAATTTTACGCGGAGTTTTAGTTGGGTTCGTAATTTTACCCGGAGTTTTACTTGGGTTCGTAATTTTACCCGGAGTTTTACTTGGGTTCGTAATTTTACCCGGAGTTTTAGTTGGGTTCGTAATTTTACCCGGTGTTTTAGTTGGGTTCGTAATTTTACCCGGACTTTTTAGTTGGGTTCGTATTTTTTACCCGGACTTTTAGTTGGGTTCGTAATTTTACCCGGACTTTTTAGTTGGGTTCGTAATTTTACCCGGACTTTTTAGTTGGGTTCGTATTTTTTACCCGGAGTTTTAGTTGGGTTCGTAATTTTACCCGGAGTTTTAGTTGGGTTCGTAATTTTACCCGGACTTTTTAGTTGTGTTGGTAATTTTACCCGGAGTTTTAGTTGGGTTCATATTTTTTACCGGACTTTTTAGTTGGGTTCGTATTTTTTACCCGGAGTTTTAGTTGGGTTCGTATTTTTTACCCGGAGTTTTAGTTGGGTTCGTATTTTTACCCGGAGTTTTAGTTGGGTTCGTATTTTTACCCGGAGTTTTAGTTGGGTTCGTATTTTTTACCCGGACTTTTTAGTTGGGTTAGTATTTTTGCCCGGAGTTTTAGTTGGGTTCGTATTTTTTAGCCGGAGTTCTAGTTGGGTTCGTATTTTTTACCCGGAGTTTTAGTTGGGTTCGTATTTTTACCCGGAGTTTTAGTTGGGTTCGTATTTTTACCCGGAGTTTTAGTTGGGTTCGTATTTTTTACCCGGAGTTTTAGTTGGGTTCGTATTTTTACCCGGAGTTTTAGTTGGGTTCGTAATTTTACCCGGACTTTTTAGTTGGGTTCGAATTTTTTACCCGGTCTTTTAATTGGGTTCGTAATTTTACCCGGAGTTTTAGTTGGGTTCGTAATTTTACCCGGAGTTTTAGTTGGGTTCGTAATTTTACCCGGACTTTTTAGTTGGGTTCGTAATTTTACCCGGACTTTTTAGTTGGGTTCGTATTTTTTACCCGGAGTTTTAGTTGGGTTCGTAATTTTACCCGGAGTTTTAGTTGGGTTCGTAATTTTACCCGGACTTTTTAGTTGGGTTCGTATTTTTTACCCGGACTTTTAGTTGGGTTCGTAATTTTACCCGGAGTTTTAGTTGGGTTCGTATTTTTTACCCGGAGTTTTAGTTGGGTTCGTATTTTTTACCCGGAGTTTTAGTTGGGTTCGTATTTTTACCCGGAGTTTTAGTTGTGTTGGTAATTTTACCCGGAGTTTTAGTTGGGTTCATATTTTTTACCGGACTTTTTAGTTGGGTTCGTATTTTTTACCCGAAATTTTAGTTGGGTTCGTATTTTTTACGCGGAGTTTTAGTTGGGTTCGTATTTTTACCCGGAGTTTTAGTTGGGTTCGTATTTTTTACCCGGACTTTTTAGTTGGGTTAGTATTTTTGCCCGGAGTTTTAGTTGGGTTCGTATTTTTTAGCCGGAGTTTTAGTTGGGTTCGTATTTTTTACCCGGAGTTTTAGTTGGGTTCGTATTTTTACCCGGAGTTTTAGTTGGGTTCGTATTTTTACCCGGAGTTTTAGTTGGGTTCGTATTTTTTACCCGGAGTTTTAGTTGGGTTCGTATTTTTACCCGGAGTTTTAGTTGGGTTCGTATTTTTACCCGGAGTTTTAGTTCGGTTCGTATTTTTTACCCGGACTTTTCAGTTGGGTTAGTATTTTTGCCCGGAGTTTTAGTTGGGTTCGTATTTTTTTACCCGGAGTTTTAGTTGGGTTCTAAATGTTACCCGGACTTTTTTGTTTGGTTCGTATTTTTTACCCGGAGTTTTAGTTGGGTTCGTAATTTTACTCGGTGTTTTAGTTGAGTTCGTAATTTTACCCGGAGTTTTAGTTGGGTTAGTAATTTTACCCGGACTTTTTATTTGGGTTCGTAATTTTACCCGGACTTTTTAGTTGGGTTCGTAATTTTACCCGGAGTTTTAGTTGGGTTCGTAATTTTACCCGGAGTTTTACTTGGGTTCGTAATTTTACCCGGAGTTTTACTTGGGTTCGTAATTTTACCCGGAGTTTTAGTTGGGTTCGTAATTTTACCCGGAGCTTTAGTTGGGTTCGTAATTTTACCCGGACTTTTTAGTTGGGTTCGTATTTTTTACCCGGACTTTTAGTTGGGTTCGTAATTTTACCCGGAGTTTTAGTTGGGTTCGTAATTTTACCCGGAGTTTTAGTTGAGTTCGTAATTTTACCCGGAGTTTTAGTTGGGTTCGTAATTTTACCCGGACTTTTTAGTTGGGTTCGTAATTTTACCCGGACTTTTTAGTTGGGTTCGTAATTTTACCCGGACTTTTTAGTTGGGTTCGTAATTTTACCCGGAGTTTTAGTTGGGTTCGTAATTTTACCCGGACTTTTCAGTTGGGTTCGAATTTTTTACCCGGACTTTTAGTTGGGTTCATAATTTTACCCGGAGTTTTAGTTGGGTTCGTAATTTTACCCGGACCTTTTAGTTGGGTTCGTATTTTGTACCCGGACTTTTAGTTGGGTTCGTAATTTTACCCGGAGTTTTAGTTGGGTTCGTAATTTTACCCGGAGTCTTGAGTTACCCGGACTTTTTAGTTGGGTTCGTATTTTTACCCGGACTTTTAGTTGGGTTCGTAATTTTACACGGAGTTTTAGTTGGGTTCGTAATTTTACGCGGAGTTTTAGTTGGGTTCGTAATTTTACCCGGAGTTTTACTTGGGTTCGTAATTTTACCCGGAGTTTTACTTGGGTTCGTAATTTTACCCGGAGTTTTAGTTGGGTTCGTAATTTTACCCGGAGTTTTAGTTGGGTTCGTAATTTTACCCGGACTTTTTAGTTGGGTTCGTATTTTTTACCCGGACTTTTAGTTGGGTTCGTAATTTTACCCGGACTTTTTAGTTGGGTTCGTAATTTTACCCGGACTTTTTAGTTGGGTTCGTATTTTTTACCCGGAGTTTTAGTTGGGTTCGTAATTTTACCCGGAGTTTTAGTTGGGTTCGTAATTTTACCCGGACTTTTTAGTTGTGTTGGTAATTTTACCCGGAGTTTTAGTTGGGTTTTTATTTTTTACCGGACTTTTTAGTTGGGTTCGTATTTTTTACCCGGAGTTTTAGTTGGGTTCGTATTTTTTACCCGGTGTTTTAGTTGGGTTCGTATTTTTTTACCCGGAGTTTTAGTTGGGTTCTAAATGTTACCCGGACTTTTTTGTTTGGTTCGTATTTTTTACCCGGAGTTTTAGTTGGGTTCGTAATTTTACTCGGAGTTTTAGTTGAGTTCGTAATTTTACCCGGAGTTTTAGTTGGGTTAGTAATTTTACCCGGACTTTTTATTTGGGTTCGTAATTTTACCCGGACTTTTTAGTTGGGTTCGTAATTTTACCCGGAGTTTTAGTTGGGTTCGTAATTTTACCCGGAGTTTTACTTGGGTTAGTAATTTTACCCGGAGTTTTACTTGGGTTCGTAATTTTACCCGGAGTTTTAGTTGGGTTCGTAATTTTACCCGGAGCTTTAGTTGGGTTCGTAATTTTACCCGGACTTTTTAGTTGGGTTCGTATTTTTTACCCGGACTTTTAGTTGGGTTCGTAATTTTACCCGGAGTTTTAGTTGGGTTCGTAATTTTACCCGGCGTTTTAGTTGAGTTCGTAATTTTACCTGGAGTTTTAGTTGGGTTCGTAATTTTACCCGGACTTTTTAGTTGGGTTCGTAATTTTACCCGGACTTTTTAGTTGGGTTCGTAATTTTACCCGGACTTTTTAGTTGGGTTCGTAATTTTACCCGGAGTTTTAGTTGGGTTCGTAATTTTACCCGGACTTTTCAGTTAGTTCGAATTTTTTACCCGGACTTTTAGTTGGGTTCATAATTTTACCCGGAGTTTTAGTTGGGTTCGTAATTTTACCCGGACCTTTTAGTTGGGTTCGTATTTTGTACCCGGACTTTTAGTTGGGTTCGTAATTTTACCCGGAGTTTTAGTTGGGTTCGTAATTTTACCCGGAGTCTTGAGTTACCCGGACTTTTTAGTTGGGTTCGTATTTTTACCCGGACTTTTAGTTTGGTTCGTAATTTTACACGGAGTTTTACTTGGGTTCGTAATTTTACCCGGAGTTTTAGTTGGGTTCGTAATTTTACCCGGAGTTTTACTTGGGTTCGTAATTTTACCCGGAGTTTTAGTTGGGTTCGTAATTTTACCCGGAGTTTTAGTTGGGTTCGTAATTTTACCCGGACTTTTTAGTTGGGTTCGTATTTTTTACCCGGACTTTTAGTTGGGTTCGTAATTTTACCCGGACTTTTTAGTTGGGTTCGTAATTTTACCCGGACTTTTTAGTTGGGTTCGTATTTTTTACCCGGAGTTTTAGTTGGGTTCGTAATTTTACCCGGAGTTTTAGTTGGGTTCGTAATTTTACCCGGACTTTTTAGTTGTGTTGGTAATTTCACCCGGAGTTTTAGTTGGGTTTTTATTTTTTACCGGACTTTTTAGTTGGGTTCGTATTTTTTACCCGGAGTTTTAGTTGGGTTCGTATTTTTTACCCGGAGTTTTAGTTGGGTTCGTATTTTTTTACCCGGAGTTTTAGTTGGGTTCTAAATGTTACCCGGACTTTTTTGTTTGGTTCGTATTTTTTACCCGGAGTTTTAGTTGGGTTCGTAATTTTACTCGGAGTTTTAGTTGAGTTCGTAATTTTACCCGGAGTTTTAGTTGGGTTAGTAATTTTACCCGGACTTTTTATTTGGGTTCGTAATTTTACCCGGACTTTTTAGTTGGGTTCGTAATTTTACCCGGAGTTTTAGTTGGGTTCGTAATTTTACCCGGAGTTTTACTTGGGTTCGTAATTTTACCCGGACTTTTTAGTTGGGTTCGTATTTTTTACCCGGACTTTTAGTTGGATTCGTAATTTTACCCGGAGTTTTAGTTGTGTTCGTAATTTACCCAGAGTTTTAGTTGGGTTCGTAATTTTACCCGGAGTTTTACTTGGGTTCGTAATTTTACCCGGAGTTTTACTTGGGTTCGTAATTTTACCCGGAGTTTTAGTTGGGTTCGTAATTTTACCCGGAGCTTTAGTTGGGTTCGTAATTTTACCCGGCCTTTTTAGTTGGGTTCGTATTTTTTACCCGGACTTTTAGTTGGGTTCGTAATTTTACCCGGAGTTTTAGTTGGGTTCGAATTTTTTACCCGGAGTTTTAGTTGGGTTCGTATTTTTTACCCGGAGTTTTAGTTGGGTTCGTATTTTTACTCGGAGTTTTAGTTGTGTTGGTAATTTTACCCGGAGTTTTAGTTGGGTTCATATTTTTTACCCGGAGTTTTAGTTGGGTTCGTATTTTTACCCGGAGTTTTAGTTGGGTTCGTATTTTTACCCGGCGTTTTAGTTGAGTTCGTAATTTTACCCGGAGTTTTAGTTGGGTTCGTAATTTTACCCGGACTTTTTAGTTGGGTTCGTAATTTTACCCGGACTTTTTAGTTGGGTTCGTAATTTTACCCGGACTTTTTAGTTGGGTTCGTAATTTTACCCGGAGTTTTAGTTGGGTTCGTAATTTTACCCGGACTTTTCAGTTAGTTCGAATTTTTTACCCGGACTTTTAGTTGGGTTCATAATTTTACCCGGAGTTTTAGTTGGGTTCGTAATTTTACCCGGACC
This sequence comes from Melinopterus prodromus, assembly GCA_964023965.1. Taxonomy (NCBI): domain Eukaryota; kingdom Metazoa; phylum Arthropoda; class Insecta; order Coleoptera; family Scarabaeidae; genus Melinopterus; species Melinopterus prodromus. The sequence continues at coordinate 168,180 of CAXIES010000487.1, forward strand.
TTTTAGTTGGGTTCGTATTTTGTACCCGGACTTTTAGTTGGGTTCGTAATTTTACCCGGAGTTTTAGTTGGGTTCGTAATTTTACCCGGAGTCTTGAGTTACCCGGACTTTTTAGTTGGGTTCGTATTTTTACCCGGACTTTTAGTTTGGTTCGTAATTTTACACGGAGTTTTACTTGGGTTCGTAATTTTACCCGGAGTTTTAGTTGGGTTCGTAATTTTACCCGGAGTTTTACTTGGGTTCGTAATTTTACCTGGAGTTTTAGTTGGGTTCGTAATTTTACCCGGAGTTTTAGTTGGGTTCGTAATTTTACCCGGACTTTTTAGTTGGGTTCGTATTTTTTACCCGGACTTTTAGTTGGGTTCGTAATTTTACCCGGACTTTTTAGTTGGGTTCGTAATTTTACCCGGACTTTTTAGTTGGGTTCGTATTTTTTACCCGGAGTTTTAGTTGGGTTCGTAATTTTACCCGGAGTTTTAGTTGGGTTCGTAATTTTACCCGGACTTTTTAGTTGTGTTGGTAATTTTACCCGGAGTTTTAGTTGGGTTTTTATTTTTTACCGGACTTTTTAGTTGGGTTCGTATTTTTTACCCGGAGTTTTAGTTGGGTTCGTATTTTTACCCGGACTTTTTATTTGGGTTCGTAATTTTACCCGGACTTTTTAGTTGGGTTCGTAATTTTACCCGGAGTTTTAGTTGGGTTCGTAATTTTACCCGGAGTTTTACTTGGGTTCGTAATTTTACCCGGACTTTTTAGTTGGGTTCGTATTTTTTACCCGGACTTTTAGTTGGATTCGTAATTTTACCCGGAGTTTTAGTTGTGTTCGTAATTTTACCCAGAGTTTTAGTTGGGTTCGTAATTTTACCCGGAGTTTTACTTGGGTTCGTAATTTTACCCGGAGTTTTACTTGGGTTCGTAATTTTACCCGGAGTTTTAGTTGGGTTCGTAATTTTACCCGGAGCTTTAGTTGGGTTCGTAATTTTACCCGGACTTTTTAGTTGGGTTCGTATTTTTTACCCGGACTTTTAGTTGGGTTCGTAATTTTACCCGGAGTTTTAGTTGGGTTCGTAATTTTACCCGGAGTTTTAGTTGAGTTCGTAATTTTACCCGGAGTTTTAGTTGGGTTCGTAATTTTACCCGGACTTTTTAGTTGGGTTCGTAATTTTACCCGGACTTTTTAGTTGGGTTCGTAATTTTACCCGGACTTTTTAGGTGGGTTCGTAATTTTACCCGGAGTTTTAGTTGGGTTCGTAATTTTACCCGGACTTTTCAGTTGGTTCGAATTTTTTACCCGGACTTTTAGTTGGGTTCATAATTTTACCCGGAGTTTTAGTTGGGTTCGTAATTTTACCCGGACCTTTTAGTTGGGTTCGTATTTTGTACCCGGACTTTTAGTTGGGTTCGTAATTTTACCCGGAGTTTTAGTTGGGTTCGTAATTTTACCCGGAGTCTTGAGTTACCCGGACTTTTTAGTTGGGTTCGTATTTTTACCCGGACTTTTAGTTGGGTTCGTAATTTTACACGGAGTTTTAGTTGGGTTCGTAATTTTACGCGGAGTTTTAGTTGGGTTCGTAATTTAACCCGGAGTTTTACTTGGGTTCGTAATTTTACCCGGAGTTTTACTTGGGTTCGTAATTTTACCCGGAGTTTTAGTTGGGTTCGTAATTTTACCCGGAGTTTTAGTTGGGTTCGTAATTTTACCCGGACTTTTTTGTTGGGTTCGTATTTTTTACCCGGACTTTTAGTTGGGTTCGTAATTTTACCCGGACTTTTTAGTTGGGTTCGTAATTTTAAACGGACTTTTTAGTTGGGTTCGTATTTTTTACCCGGAGTTTTAGTTGGGTTCGTAATTTTACCCGGAGTTTTAGTTGGGTTCGTAATTTTACCCGGACTTTTTAGTTCTGTTGGTAATTTTACCCGGAGTTTTAGTTGGGTTCATATTTTTTACCGGACTTTTTAGTTGGGTTCGTATTTTTTACCCGGAGTTTTAGTTGGGTTCGTATTTTTCACCCGGAGTTTTAGTTGGGTTCGTATTTTTACCCGGAGTTTTAGTTGGGTTCGTATTTTTACACGGAGTTTTAGTTGGGTTCGTATTTTTTACCCGGACTTTTTAGTTGGGTTAGTATTTTTGCCCGTAGTTTTAGTTGGGTTCGTATTTTTTAGCCGGAGTTCTAGTTGGGTTCGTATTTTTTACCCGGAGTTTTAGTTGGGTTCGTATTTTTACCCGGAGTTTTAGTTGGGTTCGTAATTTTACCCGGACTTTTTAGTTGGGTTCGAATTTTTTACCCGGACTTTTAATTGGGTTCGTAATTTTCCCCGAGTTTTAGTTGGGTTCGTAATTTTACCCGGAGTTTTAGTTGGGTTCGTAATTTTAGCCGGACTTTTTAGTTGGGTTCGTAATTTTACCCGGACTTTTTAGTTGGGTTCGTATTTTTTACCCTGAGTTTTAATTGGATTCGTAACTTTACCCGGAGTTTTAGTTGGGTTCGTAATTTTACCCGGACTTTTTAGTTGGGTTCGTATTTTTTACCCGGACTTTTAGTTGGGTTCGTAATTTTACCCGGAGTTTTAGTTGGGTTCGTATTTTTTACCCGGAGTTTTAGTTGGGTTCGTATTTTTTACCCGGAGTTTTAGTTGGGTTCGTATTTTTACCCGGAGTTTTAGTTGTGTTGGTAATTTTACCCGGAGTTTTAGTTGGGTTCATATTTTTTACCGGACTTTTTAGTTGGGTTCGTATTTTTTACCCGGAGTTTTAGTTGGGTTCGTATTTTTACCCGGAGTTTTAGTTGGGTTCGTATTTTTTACCCGGAGTTTCAGTTGGGTTCGTATTTTTTAGCCGGAGTTTCAGTTGGGTTCGTATTTTTTACCCGGAGTTTTAGTTGGGTTCGTATTTTTACCCGGAGTTTTAGTTGGGTTCGTATTTTTACCCGGAGTTTTAGTTGGGTTCGTATTTTTTACCCGGAGTTTTAGTTGGGTTCGTATTTTTACCCGGAGTTTTAGTTGGGTTCGTATTTTTACCTTGAGTTTTAGTTCGGTTCGTATTTTTTACCCGGACTTTTCAGTTGGGTTAGTATTTTTGCCCGGAGTTTTAGTTGGGTTCGTATTTTTTTACCCGGAGTTTTAGTTGGGTTCTAAATGTTACCCGGACTTTTTTGTTTGGTTCGTATTTTTTACCCGGAGTTTTAGTTGGGTTCGTAATTTTACTCGGAGTTTTAGTTGAGTTCGTAATTTTACCCGGAGGTTTAGTTGGGTTAGTAATTTTACCCGGGCTTTTTATTTGGGTTCGTAATTTTACCCGGACTTTTTAGTTGGGTTCGTAATTTTACCCGGAGTTTTAGTTGGGTTTGTAATTTTACCCGGAGTTTTACTTGGGTTCGTAATTTTACCCGGACTTTTTAGTTGGGTTCGTATTTTTTACCCGGACTTTTAGTTGGGTTCGTAATTTTACCCGGAGTTTTAGTTGTGTTCGTAATTTTACCCGGAGTTTTAGTTGGGTTCGTAATTTTACCCGGAGTTTTACTTGGGTTCGTAATTTTACCCGGAGTTTTACTTGGGTTCGTAATTTTACCCGGAGTTTTAGTTGAGTTCGTAATTTTACCCGGAGTTTTAGTTGGGTTCGTAATTTTACCCGGACTTTTTAGTTGGGTTCGTAATTTTACCCGGACTTTTTAGTTGGGTTCGTAATTTTACCCGGACTTTTTAGTTGGGTTCGTAATTTTACCCGGAGTTTTAGTTGGGTTCGTAATTTTACCCGGACTTTTCAGTTGGGTTCGAATTTTTTACCCGGACTTTTAGTTGGGTTCATAATTTTACCCGGAGTTTTAGTTGGGTTCGTAATTTTACCCGGACCTTTTAGTTGGGTTCGTATTTTGTACCCGGACTTTTAGTTGGGTTCGTAATTTTACCCGGAGTTTTAGTTCGGTTCGTAATTTTACCCGGAGTCTTGAGTTACCCGGACTTTTTAGTTGGGTTCGTATTTTTACCCGGACTTTTAGTTGGGTTCGTAATTTTACACGGAGTTTTAGTTGGGTTCGTAATTTTACGCGGAGTTTTAGTTGGGTTCGTAATTTTACCCGGAGTTTTACTTGGGTTCGTAATTTTACCCGGAGTTTTACTTGGGTTCGTAATTTTACCCGGAGTTTTAGTTGGGTTCGTAATTTTACCCGGAGTTTTAGTTGGGTTCGTAATTTTACCCGGACTTTTTAGTTGGGTTCGTATTTTCTACCCGGACTTTTAGTTGGGTTCGTAATTTTACCCGGACTTTTTAGTTGGGTTCGTAATTTTACCCGGACTTTTTAGTTGGGTTCGTATTTTTTACCCGGAGTTTTAGTTGGGTTCGTAATTTTACCCGGAGTTTTAGTTGGGTTCGTAATTTTACCCGGACTTTTTAGTTGTGTTGGCAATTTTACCCGGAGTTTTAGTTGGGTTCATATTTTTTACCGGACTTTTTAGTTGGGTTCGTATTTTTTACCCGGAGTTTTAGTTGGGTTCGTATTTTTTACCCGGAGTTTTAGTTGGGTTCGTATTTTTACCCGGAGTTTTAGTTGGGTTCGTATTTTTACCCGGAGTTTTAGTTGGGTTCGTATTTTTTACCCGGACTTTTTAGTTGGGTTAGTATTTTTGCCCGGAGTTTTAGTTGGGTTCGTATTTTTTAGCCGGAGTTCTAGTTGGGTTCGTATTTTTTACCCGGAGTTTTAGTTGGGTTCGTATTTTTACCCGGAGTTTTAGTTGGGTTCGTATTTTTACCCGGAGTTTTAGTTGGGTTCGTATTTTTTACCCGGAGTTTTAGTTGGGTTCGTATTTTTACCCGGAGTTTTAGTTGGGTTCGTAATTTTACCCGGAGTCTTGAGTTACCCGGACTTTTTAGTTGGGTTCGTATTTTTACCCGGACTTTTAGTTGGGTTCGTAATTCTACCCGGAGTTTTAGTTGGGTTCGTAATTTTACCCGGAGTTTTAGTTGGGTCCGGGTAAAAATACGAACCCAACTAAAACTCCGGGTAAAAATACGAACCCAACTAAAACTCCGGGTAAAAAATACGAACCCAACTAAAACTCCGGGTAAAAAATACGAACCCAACTAAAAAGTCCGGTAAAAAATATGAACCCAACTAAAACTCCGGGTAAAATTGCCAACACAACTAAAAAGTCCGGGTAAAATTACGAACCCAACTAAAACTCCGGGTAAAATTACGAACCCAACTAAAACTCCGGGTAAAAAATACGAACCCAACTAAAAAGTCCGGGTAAAATTACGAACCCAACTAAAAAGTCCGGGTAAAATTACGAACCCAACTAAAAGTCCGGGTAAAAAATACGAACCCAACTAAAAAGTCCGGGTAAAATTACGAACCCAACTAAAACTCCGGGTAAAATTACGAACCCAAGTAAAACTCCGGGTAAAATTACGAACCCAAGTAAAACTCCGGGTAAAATTACGAACCCAACTAAAACTCCGCGTAAAATTACGAACCCAACTAAAACTCCGTGTAAAATTACGAACCCAACTAAAAGTCCGGGTAAAAATAACCCGGAGTTTTAGTTGGGTTCGTATTTTTACAGGGAGTTTTAGTTGGGTTCGTATTTTTACCCGGAGTTTTAGTTCGGTTCGTATTTTTTACCCGGACTTTTCAGTTGGGTTAGTATTTTTGCCCGGAGTTTTAGTTGGGTTCGTATTTTTTTACCCGGAGTTTTAGTTGGGTTCTAAATGTTACCCGGACTTTTTTGTTTGGTTCGTATTTTTTACCCGGAGTTTTAGTTGGGTTCGTAATTTTACTCGGAGTTTTAGTTGAGTTCGTAATTTTACCCGGAGTTTTAGTTGGGTTAGTAATTTTACCCGGACTTTTTATTTGGGTTCGTAATTTTACCCGGACTTTTTAGTTGGGTTCGTAATTTTACCCGGAGTTTTAGTTGGGTTCGTAATTTTACCCGGAGTTTTACTTGGGTTCGTAATTTTACCCGGACTTTTTAGTTGGGTTCGTATTTTTTACCCGGACTTTTAGTTGGGTTCGTAATTTTACCCGGAGTTTTAGTTGTGTTCGTAATTTTACCCGGAGTTTTAGTTGGGTTCGTAATTTTACCCGGAGTTTTACTTGGGTTCGTAATTTTACCCGGAGTTTTACTTGGGTTCGTAATTTTACCCGGAGTTTTAGTTGGGTTCGTAATTTTACCCGGAGCTTTAGTTGGGTTCGTAATTTTACCCGGACTTTTTAGTTGGGTTCGTATTTTTTACCCGGACTTTTAGTTGGGTTCGTAATTTTACCCGGAGTTTTAGTTGGGTTCGTAATTTTACCCGGAGTTTTAGTTGAGTTCGTAATTTTACCCGGAGTTTTAGTTGGGTTCGTAATTTTACCCGGACTTTTTAGTTGGGTTCGTAATTTTACCCGGACTTTTTAGTTGGGTTCGTAATTTTACCCGGACTTTTTAGTTGGGTTCGTAATTTTACCCGGAGTTTTAGTTGGGTTCGTAATTTTACCCGGACTTTTCAGTTGGGTTCGAATTTTTTACACGGACTTTTAGTTGGGTTCATAATTTTACCCGGAGTTTTAGTTGGGTTCGTAATTTTACCCGGACCTTTTAGTTGGGTTCGTATTTTGTACCCGGACTTTTAGTTGGGTTCGTAATTTTACCCGGAGTTTTAGTTGGGTTCGTAATTTTACCCGGAGTCTTGAGTTACCCGGACTTTTTAGTTGGGTTCGTATTTTTACCCGGACTTTTAGTTGGGTTCGTAATTTTACACGGAGTTTTAGTTGGGTTCGTAATTTTACGCGGAGTTTTAGTTGGGTTCGTATTTTTACCCGGAGTTTTACTTGGGTTCGTAATTTTACCCGGAGTTTTACTTGGGTTCGTAATTTTACCCGGAGTTTTAGTTGGGTTCGTAATTTTACCCGGAGTTTTAGTTGGGTTCGTAATTTTACCCGGACTTTTTAGTTGGGTTCGTATTTTTTACCCGGACTTTTAGTTGGGTTCGTAATTTTACCCGGACTTTTTAGTTGGGTTCGTAATTTTACCCGGATTTTTTAGTTGGGTTCGTATTTTTTACCCGGAGTTTTAGTTGGGTTCGTAATTTTACCCGGAGTTTTAGTTGGGTTCGTAATTTTACCCGGACTTTTTAGTTGTGTTGGTAATTTTACCCGGAGTTTTAGTTGGGTTCATATTTTTTACCGGACTTTTTAGTTGGGTTCGTATTTTTTACCCGGAGATTTAGTTGGGTTCGTATTTTTTACCCGGAGTTTTAGTTGGGTTCGTATTTTTTTACCCGGAGTTTTAGTTGGGTTCTAAATGTTACCCGGACTTTTTTGTTTGGTTCGTATTTTTTACCCGGACTTTTTAGTTGGGTTCGTATTTTTTACCCGGACTTTTACTTGGGTTCGTAATTTTACCCGGAGTTTTAGTTGGGTTCGTATTTTTTACCCGGAGTTTTAGTTGGGTTCGTATTTTTTACCCGGAGTTTTAGTTGGGTTCGTATTTTTACCCGGAGTTTTAGTTGTGTTGGTAATTTTACCCGGAGTTTTAGTTGGGTTCATATTTTTTACCGGACTTTTTAGTTGGGTTCGTATTTTTTACCCGGAGTTTTAGTTGGGTTCGTATTTTTTACGCGGAGTTTTAGTTGGGTTCGTATTTTTACCCGGAGTTTTAGTTGGGTTCGTATTTTTTACCCGGACTTTTTAGTTGGGTCAGTATTTTTGCCCGGAGTTTTAGTTGGGTTCGTATTTTTTAGCCGGAGTTTTAGTTGGGTTCGTATTTTTTACCCGGAGTTTTAGTTGGGTTCGTATTTTTACCCGGAGTTTTAGTTGGGTTCGTATTTTTACCCGGAGTTTTAGTTGGGTTCGTATTTTTTACCCGGAGTTTTAGTTGGGTTCGTATTTTTACCCGGAGTTTTAGTTGGGTTCGTAATTTTAACCGGAGTTTTAGTTGAGTTCGTAATTTTACCCGGAGTTTTAGTTGGGTTAGTAATTTTACCCGGACTTTTTATTTGGGTTCGTAATTTTACCCGGACTTTTTAGTTGGGTTCGTAATTTTACCCGGAGTTTTAGTTGGGTTCGTAATTTTACCCGGAGTTTTACTTGGGTTCGTAATTTTATCCGGACTTTTTAGTTGGGTTCGTATTTTTTACCCGGACTTTTAGTTGGGTTCGTAATTTTACCCGGAGTTTTAGTTGGGTTCGTAATTTTACCCGGAGTTTTAGTTGGGTTCGTAATTTTACCCGGAGTTTTACTTGGGTTCGTAATTTTACCCGGAGTTTTACTTGGGTTCGTAATTTTACCCGGAGTTTTAGTTGGGTTCGTAATTTTACCCGGAGTTTTAGTTGGGTTCGTAATTTTACAAGGAGTTTTAGTTGGGTTCGTAATTTTACCCGGAGTTTTACTTGGGTTCGTAATTTTACCCGGAGTTTTACTTGGGTTCGTAATTTTACCCGGAGTTTTAGTTGGGTTCGTAATTTTACCCGGAGTTTTAGTTGGGTTCGTAATTTTACCCGGACTTTTTAGTTGGGTTCGTATTTTTTACGCGGACTTTTAGTTGGGTTCGTAATTTTACCCGGAGTTTTAGTTGGGTTCGTAATTTTACCCGAGGTTCACTTGGGTTCGTAATTTTACCCGGACTTTTTAGTTGGGTTCGTATTTTTTACCCGGACTTTTAGTTGGGTTCGTAATTTTACCCGGAGTTTTAGTTGGGTTCGTATTTTTTACCCGGAGTTTTCGTTGGGTTCGTATTTTTTACCCGGAGTTTTAGTTGGGTTCGTATTTTTACCCGGAGTTTTAGTTGTGTTGGTAATTTTACCCGGAGTTTTAGTTGGGTTCATATTTTTTACCGGACTTTTTAGTTGGGTTTGTATTTTTTACCCGGAGTTTTAGTTGGGTTCGTATTTTTTATCCGGAGTTTTAGTTGGGTTCGTATTTTTACCCGGAGTTTTAGTTGGGTTCGTATTTTTACCCGGAGTTTTAGTTGGGTTCGTATTTTTTACCCGGACTTTTTAGTTGGGTTAGTATTTTTGCCCGGAGTTTTTGTTGGGTTCGTATTTTTTACCCGGAGTTTTAGTTGGGTTCGTAATTTTACCCGGACTTTTTAGTTGGGTTCGTATTTTTTACCCGGACTTTTAGTTGGGTTCGTAATTTTACCCGGAGTTTTAGTTGGGTTCGTATTTTTTACCCGGAGTTTTAGTTGGGTTCGTAATTTTACCCGGAGTTTTAGTTGGGTTCGTAATTTTACACGGAGTTTTAGTTGAGTTCGTAATTTTACCCGGAGTTTTAGTTGGGTTCGTAATTTTACCCGGACTTTTTAGTTGGGTTCGTAATTTTACCCGGACTTTTTAGTTGGGTTCGTATTTTTTACCCGGAGTTTTAGTTGGGTTCGTAATTTTACCCGGAGTTTTAGTTGGGTTCGTAATTTTACCTAGACTTTTTAGTTGGGTTCGTATTTTTTACCCGGACTTTTAGTTGGGTTCGTAATTTTACCCGGAGTTTTAGTTGGGTTCGAATTTTTTACCCGGAGTTTTAGTTGGGTTCGTATTTTTTACCCGGAGTTTTAGTTGGGTTCGTATTTTTACTCGGAGTTTTAGTTGTGTTGGTAATTTTACCCGGAGTTTTAGTTGGGTTCATATTTTTTACCCGGAGTTTTAGTTGGGTTCGTATTTTTACCCGGACTTTTTAGTTGGGTTCGTATTTTTTACCCGGAGTTTTAGTTGGGTTCGTAATTTTACCCGGAGTTTTAGTTGGGTTCGTAATTTTACCCGGACTTTTTAGTTGTGTTGGTAATTTTACCCGGAGTTTTAGTTGGGTTCATATTTTTTACCGGACTTTTTAGTTGGGTTCGTATTTTTTACCCGGAGTTTTAGTTGGGTTCGTATTTTTTACCCGGAGTTTTAGTTGGGTTCGTATTTTTACCCGGAGTTTTAGTTGGGTTCGTATTTTTACCCGGAGTTTTAGTTGGGTTCGTATTTTTTACCCGGACTTTTTAGTTGGGTTAGTATTTTTGCCCGGAGTTTTAGTTGGGTTCGTATTTTTTAGCCGGAGTTCTAGTTGGGTTCGTATTTTTTACCCGGAGCTTTAGTTGGGTTCGTATTTTTACCCGGAGTTTTAGTTGGGTTCGTATTTTTACCCGGAGTTTTAGTTGGGTTCGTATTTTTTACCCGGAGTTTTAGTTGGGTTCGTATTTTTACCCGGAGTTTTAGTTGGGTTCGTAATTTTACCCGGACTTTTTAGTTGGGTTCGAATTTTTTACCCGGACTTTTAATTGGGTTCGTAATTTTACCCGGAGTTTAGTTGGGTTCGTAATTTTACCCCGAGTTTTAGTTGGGTTCGTAATTTTACCCGGACTTTTTAGTTGGGTTCGTAATTTTACCCGGACTTTTTAGTTGGGTTCGTATTTTTTACCCGGAGTTTTAGTTGGGTTCGTAATTTTACCCGGAGTTTTAGTTGGGTTCGTAATTTTACCCGGACTTTTTAGTTGGGTTCGTATTTTTTACCCGGACTTTTAGTTGGGTTCGTAATTTTACCCGGAGTTTTAGTTGGGTTCGTATATTTTACCCGGAGTTTTAGTTGGGTTCGTATTTTTTACCCGGAGTTTTAGTTGGGTTCGTATTTTTACCCGGAGTTTTAGTTGTGTTGGTAATTTTACCCGGAGTTTTAGTTGGGTTCATATTTTTTACCGGACTTTTTAGTTGGGTTCGTATTTTTTACCCGGAGTTTTAGTTGGGTTCGTATTTTTTACGCGGAGTTTTAGTTGGGTTCGTATTTTTACCCGGAGTTTTAGTTGGGTTCGTATTTTTTACCCGGACTTTTTAGTTGGGTTAGTATTTTTGCCCGGAGTTTTAGCTGGGTTCGTATTTTTTAGCCGGAGTTTTAGTTGGGTTCGTATTTTTTACCCGGAGTTTTAGTTGGGTTCGTATTTTTACCCGGAGTTTTAGTTGGGTTCGTATTTTTACCCGGAGTTTTAGTTGGGTTCGTATCTTTTACCCGGAGTTTTAGTTGGGTTCGTATTTTTACCCGGAGTTTTAGTTGGGTTCGTAATTTTACCCGGAGTTTTAGTTGAGTTCGTAATTTTACCCGGAGTTTTAGTTGGGTTAGTAATTTTACCCGGACTTTTTATTTGGGTTCGTAATTTTACCCGGACTTTTTAGTTGGGTTCGTAATTTTACCCGGAGTTTTAGTTGGGTTCGTAATCTTACCCGGAGTTTTACTTGGGTTCGTAATTTTATCCGGACTTTTTAGTTGGGTTCGTATTTTTTACCCGGACTTTTAGTTGGGTTCGTAATTTTACCCGGAGTTTTAGTTGGGTTCGTAATTTTACCCGGAGTTTTAGTTGGGTTCGTAATTTTACCCGGAGTTTTACTTGGGTTCGTAATTTTACCCGGAGTTTTACTTGGGTTCGTAATTTTACCCGGAGTTTTAGTTGGGTTCGTAATTTTACCCGGAGTTTTAGTTGGGTTCGTAATTTTACCCGGAGTTTTAGTTGGGTTCGTAATTTTACCCGGAGTTTTACTTGGGTTCGTAATTTTACCCGGAGTTTTACTTGGGTTCGTAATTTTACCCGGAGTTTTAGTTGGGTTCGTAATTTTACCCGGAGTTTTAGTTGGGTTCGTAATTTTACCCGGACTTTTTAGTTGGGTTCGTATTTTTTACGCGGACTTTTAGTTGGGTTCGTAATTTTACCCGGAGTTTTAGTTGGGTTCGTAATTTTACCCGGAGTTTCACTTGGGTTCGTAATTTTACCCGGACTTTTTAGTTGGGTTCGTATTTTTTACCCGGACTTTTAGTTGGGTTCGTAATTTTACCCGGACTTTTTAGTTGGGTTCGTATTTTTTACCCGGACTTTTAGTTGGGTTCGTAATTTTACCCGGAGTTTTAGTTGGGTTCGTAATTTTACCCGGAGTTTTACTTGGGTTCGTAATTTTACCCGGACTTTTTAGTTGGGTTCGTATTTTTTACCCGGAGTTTTAGTTGGGTTCGTAATTTTACCCGGAGTTTTAGTTGGGTTCGTAATTTTACCTAGACTTTTTAGTTGGGTTCGTATTTTTTACCCGGACTTTTAGTTGTGTTCGTAATTTTACCCGGAGTTTTAGTTGGGTTCGAATTTTTTACCCGGAGTTTTAGTTGGGTTCGTATTTTTTACCCGGAGTTTTAGTTGGGTTCATATTTTTACTCGGAGTTTTAGTTGTGTTGGTAATTTTACCCGGAGTTTTAGTTGGGTTCATATTTTTTACCCGGAGTTTTAGTTGGGTTCGTATTTTTACCCGGAGTTTTAGTTGGGTTCGTATTTTTACCCGGAGTTTTAGTTGGGTTCGTAATTTTACCCGGAGTTATAGTTGAGTTCGTAATTTTACCCGGAGTTTTAGTTGGGTTAGTAATTTTACCCGGACTTTTTATTTGGGTTCGTAATTTTACCCGGACTTTTTAGTTGGGTTCGTAATTTTACCCGGAGTTTTAGTTGGGTTCGTAATTTTACCCGGAGTTTTACTTGGGTTCGTAATTTTATCCGGACTTTTTAGTTGGGTTCGTATTTTTTACCCGGACTTTTAGTTGGGTTCGTAATTTTACCCGGAGTTTTAGTTGGGTTCGTAATTTTACCCGGAGTTTTAGTTGGGTTCGTAATTTTACCCGGAGTTTTACTTGGGTTCGTAATTTTACCCGGAGTTTTACTTGGGTTCGTAATTTTACCCGGAGTTTTAGTTGGGTTCGTAATTTTACCCGGAGTTTTAGTTGGGTTCGTAATTTTACCCGGACTTTTTAGTTGGGTTCGTATTTTTTACGCGGACTTTTAGTTGGGTTCGTAATTTTACCCGGAGTTTTAGTTGGGTTCGTAATTTTACCCGGAGTTTTAGTTGAGTTCGTAATTTTACCCGGAGTTTTAGTTGGGTTCGTAATTTTACCCGGACTTTTTAGTTGGGTTCGTAATTTTACCCGGACTTTTTAGTTGGGTTCGTAATTTTACCCGGACTTTTTAGTTGGGTTCGTAATTTTACCCGGAGTTTTAGTTGGGTTCGCAATTTTACCCGGACTTTTTAGTTGGGTTCGAATTTTTTACCCGGACTTTTAGTTGGGTTCATAATTTTACCCGGAGTTTTAGTTGGGTTCGTAATTTTACCCGGACCTTTTATTTGGGTTCGTATTTTGTACCCGGACTTTTAGTTGGGTTCGTAATTTTACCCGGAGTTTTAGTTGGGTTCGTAATTTTACCCGGAGTTTTAGTTGGGTTCGTAATTTTACCCGGAGTCTTGAGTTACCCGGAATTTTTAGTTGGGTTCGTATTTTTACCCGGACTTTTAGTTGGGTTCGTAATTTTACTGGGAGTTTTAGTTGGGTTCGTAATTTTACCCGGAGTTTTAGTTGGGTTCGTAATTTTACCCGGAGTTTTACTTGGGTTCGTAATTTTACCCGGAGTTTTACTTGGGTTCGTAATTTTACCCGGAGTTTTAGTTGGGTTCGTAATTTTACCCGGAGTTTTAGTTGGGTTCGTAATTTTACCCGGACTTTTTAGTTGGGTTCGTATTTTTTACCCGGACGTTTAGTTGGGTTCGTAATTTTACCCGGAGTTTTAGTTGGGTTCGTAATTTTACCCGGAGGTTTAGTTGAGTTCGTAATTTTACCCGGAGTTTTAGTTGGGTTCGTAATTTTACCCGGACTTTTTAGTTGGGGTCGTAATTTTACCCGGACTTTTTAGTTGGGTTCGTATTTTTTACCCGGAGTTTTAGTTGGGTTCGTAATTTTACCCGGAGTTTTAGTTGGGTTCGTAATTTTACCCGGACTTTTTAGTTGTGTTGGTAATTTTACCCGGAGTTTTAGTTGGGTTTATATTTTTTACCGGACTTTTTAGTTGGGTTCGTATTTTTTACCCGGAGTTTTAGTTGGGTTCGTATTTTTTACCCGGAGTTTTAGTTGGGTTCGTATTTTTACCCGGAGTTTTAGTTGGGTTCGTATTCTTACCCGGAGTTTTAGTTGGGTTCGTATTTTTTACCCGGACTTTTTAGTTGGGTTAGTATTTTTGCCCGGAGTTTTAGTTGGGTTCGTATTTTTTAGCCGGAGTTTTAGTTGGGTTCGTATTTTTTACCCGGAGTTTTAGTTGGGTTCGTATTTTTACCCGGAGTTTTAGTTGGGTTCGTATTTTTACCCGGAGTTTTAGTTGGGTTCGTATTTTTTACCCGGAGTTTTAGTTGGGTTCGTAATTTTACCCGGAGTTTTAGTTGGGTTCGTAATTTTACCCGGAGTCTTGAGTTACACGGACTTTTTAGTTGGGTTCGTATATTTACCCGGACTTTTAGTTGGGTTCGTAATTCTACCCGGAGTTTTAGTTGGGTTCGTAATTTTACCCGGAGTTTTAGTTGGGTTCGTAATTTTACCCGGAGTTTTACTTGGGTTCGTAATTTTACCCGGAGTTTTACTTGGGTTCGTAATTTTACCCGGAGTTTTAGTTGGGTTCGTAATTTTACCCGGAGTTTTAGTTGGGTTCGTAATTTTACCCGGACTTTTTAGTTGGGTTCGTATTTTTTACCCGGACTTTTAGTTGGGTTCGTAATTTTACCCGGAGTTTTAGTTGGGTTCGTAATTTTACCCGGAGTTTTAATTGAGTTCGTAATTTTACCCGGAGTTTTAGTTGGGATCGTAATTTTACCCGGACTTTTTAGTTGGGTTCGTAATTTTACCCGGACTTTTTAGTTGAGTTCGTATTTTTTACCCGGAGTTTTAGTTGGGTTCGTAATTTTAACCGGAGTTTTAGTTGGGTTCGTAATTTTACCCGGACTTTTTAGTTGGGTTCGTATTTTTTACCCGGACTTTTAGTTGGGTTCGTAATTTTACCCGGAGTTTTAGTTGGGTTCGTAATTTTACCCGGAGTTTTAGTTGGGTTCGTAATTTTACCCGGACTTTTTAGTTGGGTTCGTAATTTTACCCGGACTTTTTAGTTGGGTTCGTATTTTTTACCCGGAGTTTTAGTTGGGTTCGTAATTTTACCCGGAGTTTTAGTTGGGTTCGTAATTTTACCCGGACTTTTTAGTTGGGTTCGTATTTTTTACCCGGACTTTTAGTTGGGTTCGTAATTTTACCCGGAGTTTTAGTTGGGTTCGTATTTTTTACCCGGAGTTTTAGTTGGGTTCGTATTTTTTACCCGGAGTTTTAGTTGGGTTCGTATTTTTACCCGGAGTTTTAGTTGAGTTGGTAATTTTACCCGGAGTTTTAGTTGGGTTCATATTTTTTACCGGACTTTTTAGTTGGTTTCGTATTTTTTACCCGGAGTTTTAGTTGGGTTCGTATTTTTTACGCGGAGTTTTAGTTGGGTTCGTATTTTTACCCGGAGTTTTAGTTGGGTTCGTATTTTTTACCCGGACTTTTTAGTTGGGTTAGTATTTTTGCCCGGAGTTTTAGTTGGGTTCGTATTTTTTAGCCGGAGTTTTAGTTGGGTTCGTATTTTTTACCCGGAGTTTTAGTTGGGTTCGTATTTTTACCCGGAGTTTTAGTTGGGTTCGTATTTTTACCCGGAGTTTTAGTTGGGTTCGTATTTTTTACCCGGAGTTTTAGTTGGGTTCGTATTTTTACCCGGAGTTTTAGTTGGGTTCGTATTTTTACCCGGAGTTTTAGTTCGGTTCGTATTTTTTACCCGGACTTTTCAGTTGGGTTAGTATTTTTGCCCGGAGTTTTAGTTGGGTTCGTATTTTTTTACCCGGAGTTTTAGTTGGGTTCTAAATGTTACCCGGACTTTTTTGTTTGGTTCGTATTTTTTACCCGGAGTTTTAGTTGGGTTCGTAATTTTACTCGGAGTTTTAGTTGAGTTCGTAATTTTACCCGGAGTTTTAGTTGGGTTAGTAATTTTACCCGGACTTTTTATTTGGGTTCGTAATTTTACCCGGACTTTTTAGTTGGGTTCGTAATTTTACCCGGAGTTTTAGTTGGGTTCGTAATTTTACCCGGAGTTTTACTTGGGTTCGTAATTTTACCCGGACTTTTTAGTTGGGTTCGTATTTTTTACCCGGACTTTTAGTTGGATTCGTAATTTTACCCGGAGTTTTAGTTGTGTTCGTAATTTTACCCGGTGTTTTAGTTGGGTTCGTAATTTTACCCGGAGTTTTACTTGGGTTCGTAATTTTACCCGGAGTTTTACTTGGGTCCGTAATTTTACCCGGAGTTTTAGTTGGGGTCGTAATTTTACCCGGAGCTTTAGTTGGGTTCGTAATTTTACCCGGACTTTTTAGTTGGGTTCGTATTTTTTACCCGGACTTTTAGTTGGGTTCGTAATTTTACCCGGAGTTTTAGTTGGGTTCGTAATTTTACCCGGAGTTTTAGTTGAGTTCGTAATTTTACCCGGAGTTTTAGTTGGGTTCGTAATTTTACCCGGACTTTTTAGTTGGGTTCGTAATTTTACCCGGACTTTTTAGTTGGGTTCGTAATTTTACCCGGACTTTTTGTTGGGTTCGTAATTTTACCCGGAGTTTTAGTTGGGTTCGTAATTTTACCCGGACTTTTCAGTTGGGTTCGAATTTTTTACCCGGACTTTTAGTTGGGTTCATAATTTTACCCGGAGTTTTAGTTGGGTTCGTAATTTTACCCGGACCTTTTAGTTGGGTTCGTATTTTGTACCCGGACTTTTAGTTGGGTTCGTAATTTTACCCGGAGTTTTAGTTGGGTTCGTAATTTTACCCGGAGTCTTGAGTTACCCGGACTTTTTAGTTGGGTTCGTATTTTTACCCGGACTTTTAGTTGGGTTCGTAATTTTACACGGAGTTTTAGTTGGGTTCGTAATTTTACGCGGAGTTTTAGTTGGGTTCGTAATTTTACCCGGAGTTTTACTTGGGTTCGTAATTTTACCCGGAGTTTTACTTGGGTTCGTAATTCTACCCGGAGTTTTAGTTGGGTTCGTAATTTTACCCGGAGTTTTAGTTGGGTTCGTAATTTTACCCGGACTTTTTAGTTGGGTTCGTATTTTTTACCCGGACTTTTAGTTGGGTTCGTAATTTTACCCGGACTTTTTAGTTGGGTTCGTAATTTTACCCGGACTTTTTAGTTGGGTTCATATTTTTTACCCGGAGTTTTAGTTGGGTTCGTAATTTTACCCGGAGTTTTAGTTGGGTTCGTAATTTTACCCGGACTTTTTAGTTGTGTTGGTAATTTTACCCGGAGTTTTAGTTGGGTTCATATTTTTTACCGGACTTTTTAGTTGGGTTCGTATTTTTTACCCGGAGTTTTAGTTGGGTTCGTATTTTTTACCCGGAGTTTTAGTTGGGTTCGTATTTTTACCCGGAGTTTTAGTTGGGTTCGTATTTTTACCCGGAGTTTTAGTTGGGTTCGTATTTTTTACCCGGACTTTTTAGTTGGGTTAGTATTTTTGCCCGGAGTTTTAGTTGGGTTCGTATTTTTTAGCCGGGGTTCTAGTTGGGTTCGTATTTTTTACCCGGAGTTTTAGTTGGGTTCGTATTTTTACCCGGAGTTTTAGTTGGGTTCGTATTTTTACCCGGAGTTTTAGTTGGGTTCGTATTTTTTACCCGGAGTTTTAGTTGGGTTCGTATTTTTACCCGGAGTTTTAGTTGGGTTCGTAATTTTACCCGGACTTTTTAGTTGGGTTCGAATTTTTTACCCGGTCTTTTAATTGGGTTCGTAATTTTACCCGGAGTTTTAGTTGGGTTCGTAATTTTACCCGGAGTTTTAGTTGGGTTCGTAATTTTACCCGGACTTTTTAGTTGGGTTCGTAATTTTACCCGGACTTTTTAGTTGGGTTCGTATTTTTTACCCGGAGTTTTAGTTGGGTTCGTAATTTTACCCGGAGTTTTAGTTGGGTTCGTAATTTTACCCGGACTTTTTAGTTGGGTTCGTATTTTTTACCCGGACTTTTAGTTGGGTTCGTAATTTTACCCGGAGTTTTAGTTGGGTTCGTATTTTTTACCCGGAGTTTTAGTTGGGTTCGTATTTTTTACCCGGAGTTTTAGTTGGGTTCGTATTTTTACCCGGAGTTTTAGTTGTGTTGGTAATTTTACCCGGAGTTTTAGTTGGGTTCATATTTTTTACCGGACTTTTTAGTTGGGTTCGTATTTTTTACCCGGAGTTTTAGTTGGGTTCGTATTTTTTACGCGGAGTTTTAGTTGGGTTCGTATTTTTACCCGGAGTTTTAGTTGGGTTCGTATTTTTTACCCGGACTTTTTAGTTGGGTTAGTATTTTTGCCCGGAGTTTTAGTTGGGTTCGTATTTTTTAGCCGGAGTTTTAGTTGGGTTCGTATTTTTTACCCGGAGTTTTAGTTGGGTTCGTATTTTTACCCGGAGTTTTAGTTGGGTTCGTATTTTTACCCGGAGTTTTAGTTGGGTTCGTATTTTTTACCCGGAGTTTTAGTTGGGTTCGTATTTTTACCCGGAGTTTTAGTTGGGTTCGTATTTTTACCCGGAGTTTTAGTTCGGTTCGTATTTTTTACCCGGACTTTTCAGTTGGGTTAGTATTTTTGCCCGGAGTTTTAGTTGGGTTCGTATTTTTTTACCCGGAGTTTTAGTTGGGTTCTAAATGTTACCCGGACTTTTTTGTTTGGTTCGTATTTTTTACCCGGAGTTTTAGTTGGGTTCGTAATTTTACTCGGAGTTTTAGTTGAGCTCGTAATTTTACCCGGAGTTTTAGTTGGGTTAGTAATTTTACCCGGACATTTTATTTGGGTTCGTAATTTTACCCGGACTTTTTAGTTGGGTTCGTAATTTTACCCGGAGTTTTAGTTGGGTTCGTAATTTTACCCGGAGTTTTACTTGGGTTCGTAATTTTACCCGGACTTTTTAGTTGGATTCGTATTTTTTACCCGGACTTTTAGTTGGGTTCGTAATTTTACCCGGAGTTTTAGTTGTGTTCGTAATTTTACCCGGGGTTTTAGTTGGGTTCGTAATTTTACCCGGAGTTTTACTTGGGTTCGTAATTTTACCCGGAGTTTTACTTGGGTTCGTAATTTTACCCGGAGTTTTAGTTGGGTTCGTAATTTTACCCGGAGCTTTAGTTGGGTTCGTAATTTTACCCGGACTTTTTAGTTGGGTTCGTATTTTTTACCCGGACTTTTAGTTGGGTTCGTAATTTTACCCGGAGTTTTAGTTGGGTTCGTAATTTTACCCGGAGTTTTAGTTGAGTTCGTAATTTTACCCGGAGTTTTAGTTGGGTTCGTAATTTTACCCGGACTTTTTAGTTGGGTTCGTAATTTTACCCGGACTTTTTAGTTGGGTTCGTAATTTTACCCGGACTTTTTAGTTGGGTTCGTAATTTTACCCGGAGTTTTAGTTGGGTTCGTAATTTTACCCGGACTTTTCAGTTGGGTTCGAATTTTTTACCCGGACTTTTAGTTGGGTTCATAATTTTACCCGGAGTTTTAGTTGGGTTCGTAATTTTACCCGGACCTTTTAGTTGGGTTCGTATTTTGTACCCGGACTTTTAGTTGGGTTCGTAATTTTACCCGGAGTTTTAGTTGGGTTCGTAATTTTACCCGGAGTCTTGAGTTACCCGGACTTTTTAGTTGGGTTCGTATTTTTACCCGGACTTTTAGTTGGGTTCGTAATTTTACACGGAGTTTTAGTTGGGTTCGTAATTTTACGCGGAGTTTTAGTTGGGTTCGTAATTTTACCCGGAGTTTTACTTGGGTTCGTAATTTTACCCGGAGTTTTACTTGGGTTCGTAATTTTACCCGGAGTTTTAGTTGGGTTCGTAATTTTACCCGGAGTTTTAGTTGGGTTCGTAATTTTACCCGGACTTTTTAGTTGGGTTCGTATTTTTTACCCGGACTTTTAGTTGGGTTCGTAATTTTACCCGGACTTTTTAGTTGGGTTCGTAATTTTACCCGGACTTTTTAGTTGGGTTCGTATTTTTTACCCGGAGTTTTAGTTGGGTTCGTAATTTTACCCGGAGTTTTAGTTGGGTTCGTAATTTTACCCGGACTTTTTAGTTGTGTTGGTAATTTTACCCGGAGTTTTAGTTGGGTTTTTATTTTTTACCGGACTTTTTAGTTGGGTTCGTATTTTTTACCCGGAGTTTTAGTTGGGTTCGTATTTTTTACCCGGAGTTTTAGTTGGGTTCGTATTTTTTTACCCGGAGTTTTAGTTGGGTTCTAAATGTTACCCGGACTTTTTTGTTTGGTTCGTATTTTTTACCCGGAGTTTTAGTTGGGTTCGTAATTTTACTCGGAGTTTTAGTTGAGTTCGTAATTTTACCCGGAGTTTTAGTTGGGTTAGTAATTTTACCCGGACTTTTTATTTGGGTTCGTAATTTTACCCGGACTTTTTAGTTGGGTTCGTAATTTTACCCGGAGTTTTAGTTGGGTTCGTAATTTTACCCGGAGTTTTACTTGGGTTCGTAATTTTACCCGGACTTTTTAGTTGGGTTCGTATTTTTTACCCGGACTTTTAGTTGGATTCGTAATTTTACCCGGAGTTTTAGTTGTGTTCGTAATTTTACCCGGAGTTTTAGTTGGGTTCGTAATTTTACCCGGAGTTTTACTTGGGTTCGTAATTTTACCCGGAGTTTTACTTGGGTTCGTAATTTTACCCGGAGTTTTAGTTGGGTTCGTAATTTTACCCGGAGCTTTAGTTGGGTTCGTAATTTTACCCGGACTTTTTAGTTGGGTTCGTATTTTTTACCCGGACTTTTAGTTGGGTTCGTAATTTTACCCGGAGTTTTAGTTGGGTTCGTAATTTTACCCGGAGTTTTAGTTGAGTTCGTAATTTTACCCGGAGTTTTAGTTGGGTTCGTAATTTTACCCGGACTTTTTAGTTGGGTTCGTAATTTTACCCGGACTTTTTAGTTGGGTTCGTAATTTTACCCGGACTTTTTAGTTGGGTTCGTAATTTTACCCGGAGTTTTAGTTGGGTTCGTAATTTTACCCGGACTTTTCAGTTGGTTCGAATTTTTTACCCGGACTTTTAGTTGGGTTCATAATTTTACCCGGAGTTTTAGTTGGGTTCGTAATTTTACCCGGACCTTTTAGTTGGGTTCGTATTTTGTACCCGGACTTTTAGTTGGGTTCGTAATTTTACCCGGAGTTTTATTTGGGTTCGTAATTTTACCCGGAGTCTTGAGTTACCCGGACTTTTTAGTTGGGTTCGTATTTTTACCCGGACTTTTAGTTGGGTTCGTAATTTTACACGGAGTTTTACTTGGGTTCGTAATTTTACCCGGAGTTTTAGTTGGGTTCGTAATTTTACCCGGAGTTTTACTTGGGTTCGTAATTTTACCCGGAGTTTTAGTTGGGTTCGTAATTTTACCCGGAGTTTTAGTTGGGTTCGTAATTTTACCCGGACTTTTTAGTTGGGTTCGTATTTTTTACCCGGACTTTTAGTTGGGTTCGTAATTTTACCCGGACTTTTTAGTTGGGTTCGTAATTTTACCCGGACTTTTTAGTTGGGTTCGTATTTTTTACCCGGAGTTTTAGTTGGGTTCGTAATTTTACCCGGAGTTTTAGTTGGGTTCGTAATTTTACCCGGACTTTTTAGTTGTGTTGGTAATTTTACCCGGAGTTTTAGTTGGGTTTTTATTTTTTACCGGACTTTTTAGTTGGGTTCGTATTTTTTACCCGGAGTTTTAGTTGGGTTCGTATTTTTTACCCGGAGTTTTAGTTGGGTTCGTATTTTTTTACCCGGAGTTTTAGTTGGGTTCTAAATGTTACCCGGACTTTTTTGTTTGGTTCGTATTTTTTACCCGGAGTTTTAGTTGGGTTCGTAATTTTACTCGGAGTTTTAGTTGAGTTCGTAATTTTACCCGGAGTTTTAGTTGGGTTAGTAATTTTACCCGGACTTTTTATTTGGGTTCGTAATTTTACCCGGACTTTTTAGTTGGGTTCGTAACTTTACCCGGAGTTTTAGTTGGGTTCGTAATTTTACCCGGAGTTTTACTTGGGTTCGTAATTTTACCCGGACTTTTTAGTTGGGTTCGTATTTTTTACCCGGACTTTTAGTTGGATTCGTAATTTTACCCGGAGTTTTAGTTGTGTTCGTAATTTTACCCGGAGTTTTAGTTGGGTTCGTAATTTTACCCGGAGTTTTACTTGGGTTCGTAATTTTACCCGGAGTTTTACTTGGGTTCGTAATTTTACCCGGAGTTTTAGTTGGGTTCGTAATTTTACCCGGAGCTTTAGTTGGGTTCGTAATTTTACCCGGACTTTTTAGTTGGGTTCGTATTTTTTACCCGGACTTTTAGTTGGGTTCGTAATTTTACCCGGAGTTTTAGTTGGGTTCGTAATTTTACCCGGAGTTTTAGTTGAGTTCGTAATTTTACCCGGAGTTTTAGTTGGGTTCGTAATTTTACCCGGACTTTTTAGTTGGGTTCGTAATTTTACCCGGACTTTTTAGTTGGGTTCGTAATTTTACCCGGACTTTTTAGTTGGGTTCGTAATTTTACCCGGAGTTTTAGTTGGGTTCGTAATTTTACCCGGACTTTTCAGTTGGTTCGAATTTTTTACCCGGACTTTTAGTTGGGTTCATAATTTTACCCGGAGTTTTAGTTGGGTTCGTAATTTTACCCGGACCTTTTAGTTGGGTTCGTATTTTGTACCCGGACTTTTAGTTGGGTTCGTAATTTTACCCGGAGTTTTAGTTGGGTTCGTAATTTTACCCGGAGTCTTGAGTTACCCGGACTTTTTAGTTGGGTTCGTATTTTTACCCGGGCTTTTAGTTGGGTTCGTAATTTTACACGGAGTTTTAGTTGGGTTCGTAATTTTACGCGGAGTTTTAGTTGGGTTCGTAATTTTACCCGGAGTTTTACTTGGGTTCGTAATTTTACCCGGAGTTTTACTTGGGTTCGTAATTTTACCCGGAGTTTTAGTTGGGTTCGTAATTTTACCCGGAGTTTTAGTTGGGTTCGTAATTTTACCCGGACTTTTTAGTTGGGTTCGTATTTTTTACCCGGACTTTTAGTTGGGTTCGTAATTTTACCCGGACTTTTTAGTTGGGTTCGTAATTTTAAACGGACTTTTTAGTTGGGTTCGTATTTTTTACCCGGAGTTTTAGTTGGGTTCGTAATTTTACCCGGAGTTTTAGTTGGGTTCGTAATTTTACCCGGACTTTTTAGTTCTGTTGGTAATTTTACCCGGAGTTTTAGTTGGGTTCATATTTTTTAACGGACTTTTTAGTTGGGTTCGTATTTTTTACCCGGAGTTTTAGTTGGGTTCGTATTTTTTACCCGGAGTTTTAGTTGGGTTCGTATTTTTACCCGGAGTTTTAGTTGGGTTCGTATTTTTACACGGAGTTTTAGTTGGGTTCGTATTTTTTACCCGGACTTTTTAGTTGGGTTAGTATTTTTGCCCGTAGTTTTAGTTGGGTTCGTATTTTTTAGCCGGAGTTCTAGTTGGGTTCGTATTTTTTACCCGGAGTTTTAGTTGGGTTCGTATTTTTACCCGGAGTTTTAGTTGGGTTCGTATTTTTACCTTGAGTTTTAGTTGGGTTCGTATTTTTTACCCGGAGTTTTAGTTGGGTTCGTATTTTTACCCGGAGTTTTAGTTGGGTTCGTAATTTTACCCGGACTTTTTAGTTGGGTTCGAATTTTTTACCCGGACTTTTAATTGGGTTCGTAATTTTCCCCGAGTATTAGTTGGGTTCGTAATTTTACCCGGAGTTTTAGTTGGGTTCGTAATTTTACCCGGACTTTTTAGTTGGGTTCGTAATTTTACCCGGACTTTTTAGTTGGGTTCGTATTTTTTACCCTGAGTTTTAGTTGGGTTCGTAATTTTACCCGGAGTTTTAGTTGGGTTCGTAATTTTACCCGGACTTTTTAGTTGGGTTCGTATTTTTTACCCGGACTTTTAGTTGGGTTCGTAATTTTACCCGGAGTTTTAGTTGGGTTCGTATTTTTTACCCGGAGTTTTAGTTGGGTTCGTATTTTTTACCCGGAGTTTTAGTTGGGTTCGTATTTTTACCCGGAGTTTTAGTTGTGTTGGTAATTTTACCCGGAGTTTTAGTTGGGTTCATATTTTTTACCGGACTTTTTAGTTGGGTTCGTATTTTTTACCCGGAGTTTTAGTTGGGTTCGTATTTTTACCCGGAGTTTTAGTTGGGTTCGTATTTTTTACCCGGACTTTTTAGTTGGGTTAGTATTTTTGCCCGGAGTTTTAGTTGGGTTCGTATTTTTTAGCCGGAGTTTTAGTTGGGTTCGTATTTTTTACCCGGAGTTTTAGTTGGGTTCGTAATTTTACCCGGACTTTTTAGTTGGGTTCGTAATTTTACCCGGACTTTTTAGTTGGGTTCGTAATTTTACCCGGAGTTTTAGTTGGGTTCGTAATTTTACCCGGACTTTTCAGTTGGGTTCGAATTTTTTACCCGGACTTTTAGTTGGGTTCATAATTTTACCCGGAGTTTTAGTTGGGTTCGTAATTTTACCCGGACCTTTTAGTTGGGTTCGTATTTTGTACCCGGACTTTTAGGTGGGTTCGTAATTTTACCCGGAGTTTTAGTTGGGTTCGTAATTTTACCCGGAGTCTTGAGTTACCCGGACTTTTTAGTTGGGTTCGTATTTTTACCCGGACTTTTAGTTGGGTTCGTAATTTTACACGGAGTTTTAGTTGGGTTCGTAATTTTACGCGGAGTTTTAGTTGGGTTCGTAATTTTACCCGGAGTTTTACTTGGGTTCGTAATTTTACCCGGAGTTTTACTTGGGTTCGTAATTTTACCCGGAGTTTTAGTTGGGTTCGTAATTTTACCCGGAGTTTTAGTTGGGTTCGTAATTTTACCCGGACTTTTTAGTTGGGTTCGTATTTTTTACCCGGACTTTTAGTTGGGTTCGTAATTTTACCCGGACTTTTTAGTTGGGTTCGTAATTTTACCCGGACTTTTTAGTTGGGTTCGTATTTTTTACCCGGAGTTTTAGTTGGGTTCGTAATTTTACCCGGAGTTTTAGTTGGGTTCGTAATTTTACCCGGACTTTTTAGTTGTGTTGGTAATTTTACCCGGAGTTTTAGTTGGGTTCATATTTTTTACCGGACTTTTTAGTTGGGTTCGTATTTTTTACCCGGAGTTTTAGTTGGGTTCGTATTTTTTACCCGGAGTTTTAGTTGGGTTCGTATTTTTACCCGGAGTTTTAGTTGGGTTCGTATTTTTACCCGGAGTTTTAGTTGGGTTCGTATTTTTTACCCGGACTTTTTAGTTGGGTTAGTATTTTTGCCCGGAGTTTTAGTTGGGTTCGTATTTTTTAGCCGGAGTTCTAGTTGGGTTCGTATTTTTTACCCGGAGTTTTAGTTGGGTTCGTATTTTTACCCGGAGTTTTAGTTGGGTTCGTATTTTTACCCGGAGTTTTAGTTGGGTTCGTATTTTTTACCCGGAGTTTTAGTTGGGTTCGTATTTTTACCCGGAGTTTTAGTTGGGTTCGTAATTTTACCCGGACTTTTTAGTTGGGTTCGAATTTTTTACCCGGACTTTTAGTTGGGTTCGTAATTTTACCCGGAGTTTTAGTTGGGTTCGTAATTTTACCCGGAGTCTTGAGTTAATAGTTGGGTTCGTATTTTTACCCGGACTTTTAGTTGGGTTCGTAATTTTACCCGGAGTTTTAGTTGGGTTCGTAATTTTACCCGGAGTTTTAGTTGGGTTCGTAATTTTACCCGGAGTTTTACTTGGGTTCGTAATTTTACCCGGAGTTTTACTTGGGTTCGTAATTTTACCCGGAGTTTTAGTTGGGTTCGTAATTTTACCCGGAGTTTTAGTTGGGTTCGTAATTTTACCCGGACTTTTTAAGTTGGGTTCGTATTTTTTACCGGACTTTTAGTTGGGTTCGTAATTTTACCCGGAGTTTTAGTTGGGGTTCGTAATTTTACCCGGAGTTTTAGTTGAGTTCGTAATTTTACCGGAGTTTTAGTTGGGTTCGTAATTTTACCCGGACTTTTTAGTTGGGTTCGTAATTTTACCCGGACTTTTTAGTTGGGTTCGTATTTTTTACCCGGAGTTTTAGTTGGGTTCGTAATTTTACCCAGAGTTTTAGTTGGGTTCGTAATTTTACCCGGACTTTTTAGTTGGGTTTGTATTTTTTACCCGGACTTTTAGTTGGGTTCGTAATTTTACCGGAGTTTTAGTTGGGTTCGAATTTTTTACCCGGAGTTTTAGTTGGGTTCGTATTTTTTACCCGGAGTTTTAGTTGGGTTCGTATTTTTACCCGGAGTTTTAGTTGTGTTGGTAATTTTACCCGGAGTTTTAGTTGGGTTCATATTTTTACCCGGAGTTTTAGTTGGGTGCGTATTTTTACCCGGAGTTTTAGTTGGGTTCGTATTTTACCCGGAGTTTAGTTGGGTTCGTATTTTTTACCCGGACTTTTTAGTTGGGTTCGTATTTTTACCCGGAGTTTAAGTTGGGTTCGTAATTTTACCCGGAGTTTAAGTTGGGTTCGTAATTTTTCCCGGACTTTTTAGTTGTGTTGGTAATTTTACCCGGAGTTTTAGTTGGGGTTCATATTTTTTACCGGACCTTTTTAGTTGGGTTCTGTATTTTTTACCCGGAGTTTTAGTTGGGTTCGTATTTTTTACCTGGAGTTTTAGTTGGGTTCGTATTTTTACCCGGAGTTTTAGTTGGGTTCGTATTTTTACCCGGAGTTTTAGTTGGGTTCGTATTTTTTACCCGGACTTTTTAGTTGGGTATAGTATTTTTGCCCGGAGTTTTAGTTGGGTTCGTATTTTTTAGCCGGAGGTTTTAGTTGGGTTCGTATTTTTTACCCGGGAGTTTTAGTTGGGTTCGTATTTTTACCCGGAGTGTTAGTTGGGTTCGTATTTTTACCCGGAGTTTTAGTTGGGTTCGTATTTTTTACCGGAGTTTTAGTTGGGTTCGTATTTTTACCCGGACTTTTTAGTTGGGTTCGTATTTTTTACCCGGACTTTTAGTTGGCTCGTAATTTTACCCGGAGTTTTAGTTGGGTTCGTAATTTTACCCGGAGTTTTAGTTGGGTTCGTAATTTTACCCGGACTTTTTAGTTGGGTTCGAATTTTTTACCCGGACTTTTAGTTGGGTTCATAATTTTACCCGGAGTTTTAGTTGGGTTCGTAATTTTACCCGGACTTTTTAGTTGGGTTCGTATTTTTTACCCGGACTTTTAGTTGGGTTCGTAATTTTACCCGGAGCTTTAGTTGGGTTCGTATTTTTTACCCGGACTTTTAGTTGGGTTCGTAATTTTACCCGGAGTTTTAGTTGGGTTCGAATTTTTTACCCGGAGTTTTAGTTGGGTTCGTATTTTTTACCCGGAGTTTTAGTTGGGTTCGTATTTTTACCCGGAGTTTTAGTTGTGTTGGTAATTTTACCCGAGTTTTAGTTGGGTACATATTTTTTACACGGAGTTTTAGTTGGGTTCGTATTTTTACCCGGAGTTTTTAGTTGGGTTCGTATTTTTACCCGGAGTTTTAGTTGGGTTCGTATTTTTTTACCCGGACTTTTTAGTTGGGTTCGTATTTTTTACCCGGAGTTTTAGTTGGGTTCGTATTTTTTACCCGGAGTTTTAGTTGGGTTCGTATTTTTACCCGGAGTTTTAGTTGGGTTCGTAATTTTACCCGGACTTTTTAGTTGGGTTCGAATTTTTTACCAGGACTTTTAATTGGGTTCGTAATTTTACCCGGAGTTTTAGTTGGGTTCGTAATTTTACCCGGAGTTTTAGTTGGGTTCGTAATTTTACCCGGACTTTTTAGTTGGGTTCGTAATTTTACCCGGACTTTTTAGTTGGGTTCGTATTTTTTACCCGGAGTTTTAGTTGGGTTCGTAATTTTACCCGGAGTTTTAGTTGGGTTCGTAATTTTACCCGGACTTTTTAGTTTGGTTCGTATTTTTTACCCGGACTTTTAGTTGGGTTCGTAATTTTACCCGGAGTTTTAGTTGGGTTCGTATTTTTTACCCGGAGTTTTAGTTGGGTTCGTATTTTTTACCCGGAGGTTTTAGTTGGGTTCGTATTTTTTACCCGGAGTTTTAGTTGTGTTGGTAATTTTACCCGGGAGTTTTAGTTGGGTTCATATTTTTTACCGGACTTTTTAGTTGGGTTCGTATTTTTTACCCGGAGTTTTAGTTGGGTTCGTATTTTTTACGCGGAGTTTTAGTTGGGTTCGTATTTTTACCCGGAGTTTTAGTTGGGTTCGTATTTTTTACCCGGAACTTTTTAGTTGGGTTAGTATTTTTGCCCGGAGTTTTAGTTGGGTTCGTATTTTTTAGCCGGAGTTTTAGTTGGGTTCGTATTTTTTACCCGGAGTTTTAGTTGGGTTCGTATTTTTACCCGGAGTTTTAGTTGGGTTCGTATTTTTACCCGGAGTTTTAGTTGGGTTCGTATTTTTTACCCCGGAGTTTTAGTTGGGTTCGTATTTTTACCCGGAGTTTTAGTTGGGTTCGTATTTTTACCCGGAGTTTTAGTTCGGTTCGTATTTTTTACCCGGACTTTTCAGTTGGGTTAGTATTTTTGCCCGGAGTTTTAGTTGGGTTCGTATTTTTTTACCCGGAGTTTTAGTTGGGTTCTAAATGTTACCCGGACTTTTTTGTTTGGTTCGTATTTTTTACCCGGAGTTTTAGTTGGGTTCGTAATTTTACTCGGAGTTTTAGTTGAGTTCGTAATTTTACCCGGAGTTTTAGTTGGGTTAGTAATTTTACCCGGACTTTTTATTTGGGTTCGTAATTTTACCCGGACTTTTTAGTTGGGTTCGTAATTTTACCGGACTTTTAGTTGGGTTCGTAATTTTACCCGGAGTTTTACTTGGGTCGTAATTTTACCCCGGACTTTTTAGTTGGGTTCGTAATTTTTACCCGGACTTTTAGTTGGGTTCGTAATTTTACCCGGAGTTTTAGTTGTGTTCGTAATTTTACCCGGAGTTTTAGTTGGGTTCGTAATTTTACCCGGAGTTTTACTTGGGTTCGTAATTTTACCCTAAGTTTTACTTGGGTTCGTAATTTTACCCGGAGTTTTAGTTGGGTTCGTAATTTTACCCGGAGCTTTAGTTGGGTTCGTAATTTTACCCGGACTTTTTAGTTGGGTTCGTATTTTTTACCCGGACTTTTAGTTGGGTTCGTAATTTTACCCGGAGTTTTAGTTGGGTTCGTAATTTTACCCGGAGTTTTAGTTGAGTTCGTAATTTTACCGGAGTTTTAGTTGGGTTCGTAATTTTACCCGGACTTTTTAGTTGGGTTCGTAATTTTACCCGGACTTTTTAGTTGGGTTCGTAATTTTACCCGGACTTTTTAGTTGGGTTCGTAATTTTACCGGAGTTTTAGTTGGGTTCGTAATTTTACCCGGACTTTTCAGTTGGGTTCGAATTTTTTACCCGGACTTTTAGTTGGGTTCATAATTTTACCCGGAGTTTTAGTTGGGTTCGTAATTTTACCCGGACCTTTTAGTTGGGTTCGTATTTTGTACCCGGACTTTAGTTGGGTTCGTAATTTTACCCGGAGTTTTAGTTGGGTTCGTAATTTTACCCGGAGTCTTGAGTTACCCGGACTTTTTAGTTGGGTTCGTATTTTTACCCGGACTTTTAGTTGGGTTCGTAATTTTACACGGAGTTTTAGTTGGGTTCGTAATTTTACGCGGAGTTTTAGTTGGGTTCGTAATTTTACCCGGAGTTTTAATTGGGTTCGTAATTTTACCGGAGTTTTACTTGGGTTCGTAATTTTACCGGAGTTTTAGTTGGGTTCGTAATTTTACCCGGAGTTTTAGTTGGGTTCGTAATTTTACCCGGACCTTTTTAGTTGGGTTCGTATTTTTTACCCGGACTTTTAGTTGGGTTTCGTAATTTTACCCGGACTTTTTAGTTGGGTTCGTAATTTTACCGGACTTTTTAGTTGGGTTCGTATTTTTTACCCGGAGTTTTAGTTGGGTTCGTAATTTTTACCCGGAGTTTTAGTTGGGTTCGTAATTTACCCGGACTTTTTAGTTGTGTTGGTAATTTTACCCGGAGTTTTAGTTGGGTTCATATTTTTTACCGGACTTTTTAGTTGGGTTCGTATTTTTTACCCGGAGTTTTAGTTGGGTTCGTATTTTTTACCCGGAGTTTTAGTTGGGTTCGTAATTTTTACCCGGAGTTTTAGTTGGGTTCGTATTTTTACCCGGAGTTTTAGTTGGGTTCGTATTTTTACCCGGAGTTTTAGTTGGGTCGTAATTTTACCCGGAGTTTTAGTTGGGTTCGTAATTTTACCCGGACTTTTTAGTTGGGTTCGAATTTTTTACCCGGACTTTTAGTTGGGTTCATAATTTTACCCGGAGTTTTAGTTGGGTTCGTAATTTTACCCGGACTTTTTAGTTGGGTTCGTATTTTTTACCCGGACTTTTAGTTGGGTTCGTAATTTTACCCGGAGCTTTAGTTGGGTTCGTATTTTTTACCCGGACTTTTAGTTGGGTTTCGTAATTTTACCGGAGTTTTAGTTGGGTTCGAATTTTTTACCCGGAGTTTTAGTTGGGTTCGTATTTTTTACCCCGGAGTTTTAGTTGGGTTCGTATTTTTACCCGGAGTTTTAGTTGTGTTGGTAATTTTACCCGGAGTTTTAGTTGGGTACATATTTTTTACACGGAGTTTTAGTTGGGTTCGTATTTTTACCCGGAGTTTTAGTTGGGTTCGTATTTTTACCCGGAGTTTTAGTTGGGTTCGTATTTTTTACCCGGACTTTTTAGTTGGGTTCGTATTTTTTACCCGGAGTTTTAGTTGGGTTCGTATTTTTTACCCGAGTTTTAGTTGGGTTCGTATTTTTACCGGAGTTTTAGTTGGGTTCGTAATTTTACCCGGACTTTTTAGTTGGGTTCGAATTTTTTACCAGGACTTTTAATTGGGTTCGTAATTTTACCCGGAGTTTTAGTTGGGTTCGTAATTTTACCCGGAGTTTTAGTTGGGTTCGTAATTTTACCCGGACTTTTTAGTTGGGTTCGTAATTTTACCCGGACTTTTTAGTTGGGTTCGTATTTTTTACCCGGAGTTTTAGTTGGGTTCGTAATTTTACCCGGAGTTTTAGTTGGGTTCGTAATTTTACCCGGACTTTTTAGTTTGGTTCGTATTTTTTACCCGGACTTTTAGTTGGGTTCGTAATTTTACCCGGAGTTTTAGTTGGGTTCGTATTTTTTACCCGGAGTTTTAGTTGGGTTCGTATTTTTTACCCGGAGTTTTAGTTGGGTTCGTATTTTTACCCGGAGTTTTAGTTGTGTTGGTAATTTTACCCGGAGTTTTAGTTGGGTTCATATTTTTTACCGGACTTTTTAGTTGGGTTCGTATTTTTTACCCGGAGTTTTAGTTGGGTTCGTATTTTTTACGCGGAGTTTTAGTTGGGTTCGTATTTTTACCCGGAGTTTTAGTTGGGTTCGTATTTTTTACCCGGACTTTTTAGTTGGGTTAGTATTTTTGCCCGGAGTTTTAGTTGGGTTCGTATTTTTTAGCCGGAGTTTTAGTTGGGTTCGTATTTTTTACCCGGAGTTTTAGTTGGGTTCGTATTTTTACCCGGAGTTTTAGTTGGGTTCGTATTTTTACCCGTAGTTTTAGTTGGGTTCGTATTTTTTACCCGGAGTTTTAGTTGGGTTCGTATTTTTACCCGGAGTTTTAGTTGGGTTCGTATTTTTACCCGGAGTTTTAGTTCGGTTCGTATTTTTTACCCGGACTTTTCAGTTGGGTTAGTATTTTTGCCCGGAGTTTTAGTTGGGTTCGTATTTTTTTACCCGGAGTTTTAGTTGGGTTCTAAATGTTACCCGGACTTTTTTGTTTGGTTCGTATTTTTTACCCGGAGTTTTAGTTGGGTTCGTAATTTTACTCGGAGTTTTAGTTGAGTTCGTAATTTTACCCGGAGTTTTAGTTGGGTTAGTAATTTTACCCGGACTTTTTATTTGGGTTCGTAATTTTACCCGGACTTTTTAGTTGGGTTCGTAATTTTACCCGGACTTTTAGTTGGGTTCGTAATTTTACCCGGAGTTTTACTTGGGTTCGTAATTTTACCCGGACTTTTTAGTTGGGTTCGTAATTTTTACCCGGACTTTTAGTTGGGTTCGTAATTTTACCCGGAGTTTTAGTTGTGTTCGTAATTTTACCCGGAGTTTTAGTTGGGTTCGTAATTTTACCCGGAGTTTTACTTGGGTTCGTAATTTTACCCGGAGTTTTACTTGGGTTCGTAATTTTACCCGGAGTTTTAGTTGGGTTCGTAATTTTACCCGGAGCTTTAGTTGGGTTCGTAATTTTACCCGGACTTTTTAGTTGGGTTCGTATTTTTTACCCGGACTTTTAGTTGGGTTCGTAATTTTACCCGGAGTTTTAGTTGGGTTCGTAATTTTACCCGGAGTTTTAGTTGAGTTCGTAATTTTACCCGGAGTTTTAGTTGGGTTCGTAATTTTACCCGGACTTTTTAGTTGGGTTCGTAATTTTACCCGGACTTTTTAGTTGGGTTCGTAATTTTACCCGGACTTTTTAGTTGGGTTCGTAATTTTACCCGGAGTTTTAGTTGGGTTCGTAATTTTACCCGGACTTTTCAGTTGGGTTCGAATTTTTTACCCGGACTTTTAGTTGGGTTCATAATTTTACCCGGAGTTTTAGTTGGGTTCGTAATTTTACCCGGACCTTTTAGTTGGGTTCGTATTTTGTACCCGGACTTTTAGTTGGGTTCGTAATTTTACCCGGAGTTTTAGTTGGGTTCGTAATTTTACCCGGAGTCTTGAGTTACCCGGACTTTTTAGTTGGGTTCGTATTTTTACCCGGACTTTTAGTTGGGTTCGTAATTTTACACGGAGTTTTAGTTGGGTTCGTAATTTTACGCGGAGTTTTAGTTGGGTTCGTAATTTTACCCGGAGTTTTACTTGGGTTCGTAATTTTACCCGGAGTTTTACTTGGGTTCGTAATTTTACCCGGAGTTTTAGTTGGGTTCGTAATTTTACCCGGAGTTTTAGTTGGGTTCGTAATTTTACCCGGACTTTTTAGTTGGGTTCGTATTTTTTACCCGGACTTTTAGTTGGGTTCGTAATTTTACCCGGACTTTTTAGTTGGGTTCGTAATTTTACCCGGACTTTTTAGTTGGGTTCGTATTTTTTACCCGGAGTTTTAGTTGGGTTCGTAATTTTACCCGGAGTTTTAGTTGGGTTCGTAATTTTACCCGGACTTTTTAGTTGTGTTGGTAATTTTACCCGGAGTTTTAGTTGGGTTCATATTTTTTACCGGACTTCTTAGTTGGGTTCGTATTTTTTACCCGGAGTTTTAGTTGGGTTCGTATTTTTTACCCGGAGTTTTAGTTGGGTTCGTAATTTTACCCGGAGTTTTAGTTGGGTTCGTATTTTTACCCGGAGTTTTAGTTGGGTTCGTATTTTTTACCCGGACTTTTTAGTTGGGTTAGTATTTTTGCCCGGAGTTTTAGTTGGGTTCGTATTTTTTAGCCGGAGTTCTAGTTGGGTTCGTATTTTTTACCCGGAGTTTTAGTTGGGTTCGTATTTTTACCCGGAGTTTTAGTTGGGTTCGTATTTTTACCCGGAGTTTTAGTTGGGTTCGTATTTTTTACCCGGAGTTTTAGTTGGGTTCGTATTTTTACCCGGAGTTTTAGTTGGGTTCGTAATTTTACCCGGACTTTTTAGTTGGGTTCGAATTTTTTACCCGGACTTTTAGTTGGGTTCGTAATTTTACCCGGAGTTTTAGTTGGGTTCGTAATTTTACCCGGAGTCTTGAGTTAATAGTTGGGTTCGTATTTTTACCCGGACTTTTAGTTGGGTTCGTAATTTTACCCGGAGTTTTAGTTGGGTTCGTAATTTTACCCGGAGTTTTAGTTGGGTTCGTAATTTTACCCGGAGTTTTACTTGGGTTCGTAATTTTACCCGGAGTTTTACTTGGGTTCGTAATTTTACCCGGAGTTTTAGTTGGGTTCGTAATTTTACCCGGAGTTTTAGTTGGGTTCGTAATTTTACCCGGACTTTTTAGTTGGGTTCGTATTTTTTACCCGGACTTTTAGTTGGGTTCGTAATTTTACCCGGAGTTTTAGTTGGGTTCGTAATTTTACCCGGAGTTTTAGTTGGGTTCGTATTTTTACCCGGAGTTTTAGTTGGGTTCGTATTTTTTACCCGGAGTTTTAGTTGGGTTCGTATTTTTACCCGGAGTTTTAGTTGGGTTCGTATTTTTACCCGGACTTTTAGTTGGGTTCGTAATTTTACACGGAGTTTTAGTTGGGTTCGTAATTTTACGCGGAGTTTTAGTTGGGTTCGTAATTTTACCCGGAGTTTTACTTGGGTTCGTAATTTTACCCGGAGTTTTACTTGGGTTCGTAATTTTACCCGGAGTTTTAGTTGGGTTCGTAATTTTACCCGGAGTTTTAGTTGGGTTCGTAATTTTACCCGGACTTTTTAGTTGGGTTCGTATTTTTTACCCGGACTTTTAGTTGGGTTCGTAATTTTACCCGGACTTTTTAGTTGGGTTCGTAATTTTACCCGGACTTTTTAGTTGGGTTCGTATTTTTTACCCGGAGTTTTAGTTGGGTTCGTAATTTTACCCGGAGTTTTAGTTGGGTTCGTAATTTTACCAGGACTTTTTAGTTGTGTTGGTAATTTTACCCGGAGTTTTAGTTGGGTTCATATTTTTTACCGGACTTTTTAGTTGGGTTCGTATTTTTTACCCGGAGTTTTAGTTGGGTTCGTATTTTTTACCCGGAGTTTTAGTTGGGTTCGTAATTTTACCCGGAGTTTTAGTTGGGTTCGTATTTTTACCCGGAGTTTTAGTTGGGTTCGTATTTTTTACCCGGACTTTTTAGTTGGGTTAGTATTTTTGCCCGGAGTTTTAGTTGGGTTCGTATTTTTTAGCCGGAGTTCTAGTTGGGTTCGTATTTTTTACCCGGAGTTTTAGTTGGGTTCGTATTTTTACCCGGAGTTTTAGTTGGGTTCGTATTTTTACCCGGAGTTTTAGTTGGGTTCGTATTTTTTACCCGGAGTTTTAGTTGGGTTCGTATTTTTACCCGGAGTTTTAGTTGGGTTCGTAATTTTACCCGGACTTTTAGTTGGGTTCGAATTTTTTACCCGGACTTTTAGTTGGGTTCGTAATTTTACCCGGAGTTTTAGTTGGGTTCGTAATTTTACCCGGAGTCTTGAGTTAATAGTTGGGTTCGTATTTTTACCCGGACTTTTAGTTGGGTTCGTAATTTTACCCGGAGTTTTAGTTGGGTTCGTAATTTTACCCGGAGTTTTAGTTGGGTTCGTAATTTTACCCGGAGTTTTACTTGGGTTCGTAATTTTACCCGGAGTTTTACTTGGGTTCGTAATTTTACCCGGAGTTTTAGTTGGGTTCGTAATTTTACCCGGAGTTTTAGTTGGGTTCGTAATTTTACCCGGACTTTTTAGTTGGGTTCGTATTTTTTACCCGGACTTTTAGTTGGGTTCGTAATTTTACCCGGAGTTTTAGTTGGGTTCGTAATTTTACCCGGAGTTTTAGTTGGGTTCGTATTTTTACCCGGAGTTTTAGTTGGGTTCGTATTTTTTACCCGGAGTTTTAGTTGGGTTCGTATTTTTACCCGGAGTTTTAGTTGGGTTCGTATTTTTACCCGGAGTTTTAGTTCGGTTCGTATTTTTTACCCGGACTTTTCAGTTGGGTTAGTATTTTTGCCCGGAGTTTTAGTTGGGTTCGTATTTTTTTACCCGGAGTTTTAGTTGGGTTCTAAATGTTACCCGGACTTTTTTGTTTGGTTCGTATTTTTTACCCGGAGTTTTAGTTGGGTTCGTAATTTTACTCGGAGTTTTAGTTGAGTTCGTAATTTTACCCGGAGTTTTAGTTGGGTTAGTAATTTTACCCGGACTTTTTATTTGGGTTCGTAATTTTACCCGGACTTTTTAGTTGGGTTCGTAATTTTACCCGGAGTTTTAGTTGGGTTCGTAATTTTACCCGGAGTTTTACTTGGGTTCGTAATTTTACCCGGACTTTTTAGTTGGGTTCGTATTTTTTACCCGGACTTTTAGTTGGGTTCGTAATTTTACCCGGAGTTTTAGTTGTGTTCGTAATTTTACCCGGAGTTTTAGTTGGGTTCGTAATTTTACCCGGAGTTTTACTTGGGTTCGTAATTTTACCCGGAGTTTTACTTGGGTTCGTAATTTTACCCGGAGTTTTAGTTCGGTTCGTAATTTTACCCGGAGCTTTAGTTGGGTTCGTAATTTTACCCGGACTTTTTAGTTGGGTTCGTATTTTTTACCCGGACTTTTAGTTGGGTTCGTAATTTTACCCGGAGTTTTAGTTGGGTTCGTAATTTTACCCGGAGTTTTAGTTGAGTTCGTAATTTTACCCGGAGTTTTAGTTGGGTTCGTAATTTTACCCGGACTTTTTAGTTGGGTTCGTAATTTTACCCGGACTTTTTAGTTGGGTTCGTAATTTTACCCGGACTTTTTAGTTGGGTTCGTAATTTTACCCGGAGTTTTAGTTGGGTTCGTAATTTTACCCGGACTTTTCAGTTGGGTTCGAATTTTTTACCCGGACTTTTAGTTGGGTTCATAATTTTACCCGGAGTTTTAGTTGGGTTCGTAATTTTACCCGGACCTTTTAGTTGGGTTCGTATTTTGTACCCGGACTTTTAGTTGGGTTCGTAATTTTACCCGGAGTTTTAGTTGGGTTCGTAATTTTACCCGGAGTCTTGAGTTACCCGGACTTTTTAGTTGGGTTCGTATTTTTACCCGGACTTTTAGTTGGGTTCGTAATTTTACACGGAGTTTTAGTTGGGTTCGTAATTTTACGCGGAGTTTTAGTTGGGTTCGTAATTTTACCCGGAGTTTTACTTGGGTTCGTAATTTTACCCGGAGTTTTACTTGGGTTCGTAATTTTACCCGGAGTTTTAGTTGGGTTCGTAATTTTACCCGGAGTTTTAGTTGGGTTCGTAATTTTACCCGGACTTTTTAGTTGGGTTCGTATTTTTTACCCGGACTTTTAGTTGGGTTCGTAATTTTACCCGGACTTTTTAGTTGGGTTCGTAATTTTACCCGGACTTTTTAGTTGGGTTCGTATTTTTTACCCGGAGTTTTAGTTGGGTTCGTAATTTTACCCGGAGTTTTAGTTGGGTTCGTAATTTTACCCGGACTTTTTAGTTGTGTTGGTAATTTTACCCGGAGTTTTAGTTGGGTTCATATTTTTTACCGGACTTTTTAGTTGGGTTCGTATTTTTTACCCGGAGTTTTAGTTGGGTTCGTATTTTTTACCCGGAGTTTGAGTTGGGTTCGTATTTTTACCCGGAGTTTTAGTTGGGTTCGTATTTTTACCCGGAGTTTTAGTTGGGTTCGTATTTTTTACCCGGACTTTTTAGTTGGGTTAGTATTTTTGCCCGGAGTTTTAGTTGGGTTCGTATTTTTTAGCCGGAGTTCTAGTTGGGTTCGTATTTTTTACCCGGAGTTTTAGTTGGGTTCGTATTTTTACCCGGAGTTTTAGTTGGGTTCGTATTTTTACCCGGAGTTTTAGTTGGGTTCGTATTTTTTACCCGGAGTTTTAGTTGGGTTCGTATTTTTACCCGGAGTTTTAGTTGGTTTCGTAATTTTACCCGGACTTTTTAGTTGGGTTCGAATTTTTTACCCGGACTTTTAGTTGGGTTCGTAATTTTACCCGGAGTTTTAGTTGGGTTCGTAATTTTACCCGGAGTCTTGAGTTAATTGTTGGGTTCGTATTTTTACCCGGACTTTTAGTTGGGTTCGTAATTTTACCCGGAGTTTTAGTTGGGTTCGTAATTTTACCCGGAGTTTTAGTTGGGTTCGTAATTTTACCCGGAGTTTTACTTGGGTTCGTAATTTTACCCGGAGTTTTACTTGGGTTCGTAATTTTACCCGGAGTTTTAGTTGGGTTCGTAATTTTACCCGGAGTTTTAGTTGGGTTCGTAATTTTACCCGGACTTTTTAGTTGGGTTCGTATTTTTTACCCGGACTTTTAGTTGGGTTCGTAATTTTACCCGGAGTTTTAGTTGGGTTCGTAATTTTACCCGGAGTTTTAGTTGAGTTCGTAATTTTACCCGGAGTTTTAGTTGGGTTCGTAATTTTACCCGGACTTTTTAGTTGGGTTCGTAATTTTACCCGGACTTTTTA
Source organism: Melinopterus prodromus (assembly GCA_964023965.1). Lineage (NCBI taxonomy): Eukaryota > Metazoa > Arthropoda > Insecta > Coleoptera > Scarabaeidae > Melinopterus > Melinopterus prodromus. The sequence continues at coordinate 206,073 of CAXIES010000487.1, forward strand.
GTTGGGTTCGTATTTTTTACCCGGAGTTTTAGTTGGGTTCGTAATTTTACCCAGAGTTTTAGTTGGGTTCGTAATTTTACCCGGACTTTTTAGTTGGGTTTAGCCGGACTTTTAGTTGGGTTCGTAATTTTACCCGGAGTTTTAGTTGGGTTCGAATTTTTTACCCGGAGTTTTAGTTGGGTTCGTATTTTTTACCCGGAGTTTTAGTTGGGTTCGTATTTTTACCCGGAGTTTTAGTTGTGTTGGTAATTTTACCCGGAGTTTTAGTTGGGTTCATATTTTTACCCGGAGTTTTAGTTGGGTGCGTATTTTTACCCGGAGTTTTAGTCGGGTTCGTATTTTTTCCCGGAGTTTTAGTTGGGTTCGTATTTTTTACCCGGACTTTTTAGTTGGGTTCGTATTTTTTACCCGGAGTTTTAGTTGGGTTCGTAATTTTACCCGGAGTTTTAGTTGGGTTCGTAATTTTACCCGGTCTTTTTAGTTGTGTTGGTAATTTTACCCGGAGTTTTAGTTGGGTTCATATTTTTTACCGGACTTTTTAGTTGGGTTCGTATTTTTTACCCGGAGTTTTAGTTGGGTTCGTATTTTTTACCTGGAGTTTTAGTTGGGTTCGTATTTTTACCCGGAGTTTTAGTTGGGTTCGTATTTTTACCCGGAGTTTTAGTTGGGTTCGTATTTTTTACCCGGACTTTTTAGTTGGGTTAGTATTTTTGCCCGGAGTTTTAGTTGGGTTCGTATTTTTTAGCCGGAGTTTTAGTTGGGTTCGTATTTTTTACCCGGAGTTTTAGTTGGGTTCGTAATTTTACCCGGACTTTTTAGTTGGGTTCGTAATTTTACCCGGACTTTTTAGTTGGGTTCGTAATTTTACCCGGAGTTTTAGTTGGGTTCGTAATTTTACCCGGACTTTTCAGTTGGGTTCGAATTTTTTACCCGGACTTTTAGTTGGGTTCATAATTTTACCCGGAGTTTTAGTTGGGTTCGTAATTTTACCCGGACCTTTTAGTTGGGTTCGTATTTTGTACCCGGACTTTTAGTTGGGTTCGTAATTTTACCCGGAGTTTTAGTTGGGTTCGTAATTTTACCCGGAGTCTTGAGTTACCCGGACTTTTTAGTTGGGTTCGTATTTTTACCCGGACTTTTAGTTGGGTTCGTAATTTTACACGGAGTTTTAGTTGGGTTCGTAATTTTACGCGGAGTTTTAGTTGGGTTCGTAATTTTACCCGGAGTTTTACTTGGGTTCGTAATTTTACCCGGAGTTTTACTTGGGTTCGTAATTTTACCCGGAGGTTTTAGTTGGGTTCGTAATTTTACCCGGAGTTTTAGTTGGGTTCGTAATTTTACCCGGACTTTTTAGTTGGGTTCGCATTTTTTACCCGGACTTTTAGTTGGGTTCGTAATTTTACCCGGACTTTTTAGTTGGGTTCGTAATTTTACCCGGACTTTTTAGTTGGGTTCGTATTTTTTTACCCGGAGTTTTAGTTGGGTTCGTAATTTTACCCGGAGTTTTAGTTGGGTTCGTAATTTTACCCGGACTTTTTAGTTGTGTTGGTAGTTTTACCCGGAGTTTTAGTTGGGTTCATATTTTTTACCGGACTTTTTAGTTGGGTTCGTATTTTTTACCCGGAGTTTTAGTTGGGTTCGTATTTTTTACCCGGAGTTTTAGTTGGGTTCGTATTTTTACCCGGAATTTTAGTTGGGTTCGTATTTTTACCCGGAGTTTTAGTTGGGTTCGTATTTTTTACCCGGACTTTTTAGTTGGGTTAGTATTTTTGCCCGGAGTTTTAGTTGGGTTCGTATTTTTTAGCCGGAGTTCTAGTTGGGTTCGTATTTTTTACCCGGAGTTTTAGTTGGGTTCGTATTTTTACCCGGAGTTTTAGTTGGGTTCGTATTTTTACCCGGAGTTTTAGTTGGGTTCGTATTTTTTACCCGGAGTTTTAGTTGGGTTCGTATTTTTACCCGGAGTTTTAGTTGGGTTCGTAATTTTACCCGGACTTTTTAGTAGGGTTCGAATTTTTTACCCGGACTTTTAGTTGGGTTCGTAATTTTACCCGGAGTTTTAGTTGGGTTCGTAATTTTACCCGGAGTCTTGAGTTAATAGTTGGGTTCGTATTTTTACCCGGACTTTTAGTTGGGTTCGTAATTTTACCCGGAGTTTTAGTTGGGTTCGTAATTTTACCCGGAGTTTTAGTTGGGTTCGTAATTTTACCCGGAGTTTTACTTGGGTTCGTAATTTTACCCGGAGTTTTACTTGGGTTCGTAATTTTACCCGGAGTTTTAGTTGGGTTCGTAATTTTACCCGGAGTTTTAGTTGGGTTCGTAATTTTACCCGGACTTTTTAGTTGGGTTCGTATTTTTTACCCGGACTTTTAGTTGGGTTCGTAATTTTACCCGGAGTTTTAGTTGGGTTCGTAATTTTACTCGGAGTTTTAGTTGAGTTCGTAATTTTACCCGGAGTTTTAGTTGGGTTCGTAATTTTACCCGGACTTTTTAGTTGGGTTCGTAATTTTACCCGGACTTTTTAGTTGGGTTCGTATTTTTTACCCGGAGTTTTAGTTGGGTTCGTAATTTTACCCAGAGTTTTAGTTGGGTTCGTAATTTTACCCGGACTTTTTAGTTGGGTTTGTATTTTTTACCCGGACTTTTAGTTGGGTTCGTAATTTTACCCGGAGTTTTAGTTGGGTTCGAATTTTTTACCCGGAGTTTTAGTTGGGTTCGTATTTTTTACCCGGAGTTTTAGTTGGGTTCGTATTTTTACCCGGAGTTTTAGTTGTGTTGGTAATTTTACCCGGAGTTTTAGTTGGGTTCGTATTTTTACCCGGACTTTTTAGTTGGGTTCGTATTTTTTACCCGGAGTTTTAGTTGGGTTCGTAATTTTACCCAGAGTTTTAGTTGGGTTCGTAATTTTACCCGGACTTTTTAGTTGGGTTTGTATTTTTTACCCGGACTTTTAGTTGGGTTCGTAATTTTACCCGGAGTTTTAGTTGGGTTCGTAATTTTACCCGGACTTTTTAGTTGGGTTCGCATTTTTTACCCGGACTTTTAGTTGGGTTCGTAATTTTACCCGGACTTTTTAGTTGGGTTCGTAATTTTACCCGGACTTTTTAGTTGGGTTCGTATTTTTTACCCGGAGTTTTAGTTGGGTTCGTAATTTTACCCGGAGTTTTAGTTGGGTTCGTAATTTTTACCCGGACTTTTTAGTTGTGTTGGTAGTTTTACCCGGAGTTTTAGTTGGGTTCATATTTTTTACCGGACTTTTTAGTTGGGTTCGTATTTTTTACCCGGAGTTTTAGTTGGGTTCGTATTTTTTACCCGGAGTTTTAGTTGGGTTCGTATTTTTACCCGGAATTTTAGTTGGGTTCGTATTTTTACCCGGAGTTTAGTTGGGTTCGTATTTTTTACCCGGACTTTTTAGTTGGGTTAGTATTTTTGCCCGGAGTTTTAGTTGGGTTCGTATTTTTTAGCCGGAGTTCTAGTTGGGTTCGTATTTTTTACCCGGAGTTTTAGTTGGGTTCGTATTTTTACCCGGAGTTTTAGTTGGGTTCGTATTTTTACCCGGAGTTTTAGTTGGGTTCGTATTTTTTACCCGGAGTTTTAGTTGGGTTCGTATTTTTACCCGGAGTTTTAGTTGGGTTCGTAATTTTACCCGGACTTTTTAGTAGGGTTCGAATTTTTTACCCGGACTTTTAGTTGGGTTCGTAATTTTACCCGGAGTTTTAGTTGGGTTCGTAATTTTACCCGGAGTCTTGAGTTAATAGTTGGGTTCGTATTTTTACCCGGACTTTTAGTTGGGTTCGTAATTTTACCCGGAGTTTTAGTTGGGTTCGTAATTTTACCCGGAGTTTTAGTTGGGTTCGTAATTTTACCCGGAGTTTTACTTGGGTTCGTAATTTACCCGGAGTTTTACTTGGGTTCGTAATTTTACCCGGAGTTTTAGTTGGGTTCGTAATTTTACCCGGAGTTTTAGTTGGGTTCGTAATTTTACCCGGACTTTTTAGTTGGGTTCGTATTTTTTTACCCGGACTTTTAGTTGGGTTCGTAATTTTACCCGGAGTTTTAGTTGGGTTCGTAATTTTACTCGGAGTTTTAGTTGAGTTCGTAATTTTACCCGGAGTTTTTAGTTGGGTTCGTAATTTTACCCGGACTTTTTAGTTGGGTTCGTAATTTTACCCGGACTTTTTAGTTGGGTTCGTATTTTTTACCCGGAGTTTTAGTTGGGTTCGTAATTTTACCCAGAGTTTTAGTTGGGTTCGTAATTTTACCCGGACTTTTTAGTTGGGTTTGTATTTTTTACCCGGACTTTTAGTTGGGTTCGTAATTTTACCCGGAGTTTTAGTTGGGTTCGAATTTTTTACCCGGAGTTTTAGTTGGGTTCGTATTTTTTACCCGGAGTTTTAGTTGGGTTCGTATTTTTACCCGGAGTTTTAGTTGTGTTGGTAATTTTACCCGGAGTTTTAGTTGGGTTCGTATTTTTACCCGGAGTTTTAGTTGGGTGCGTATTTTTACCCGGAGTTTTAGTTGGGTTCGTATTTTTACCCGGAGTTTTAGTTGGGTTCGTATTTTTTACCCGGACTTTTTAGTTGGGTTCGTATTTTTTACCCGGAGTTTTAGTTGGGTTCGTAATTTTACCCGGAGTTTTAGTTGGGTTCGTAATTTTACCCGGTCTTTTTAGTTGTGTTGGTAATTTTACCCGGAGTTTTAGTTGGGTTCATATTTTTTACCGGACTTTTTAGTTGGGTTCGTATTTTTTACCCGGAGTTTTAGTTGGGTTCGTATTTTTTACCTGGAGTTTTAGTTGGGTTCGTATTTTTACCCGGAGTTTTAATTGGGTTCGTATTTTTACCCGGAGTTTTAGTTGGGTTCGTATTTTTTACCCGGACTTTTTAGTTGGGTTAGTATTTTTTGCCCGGAGTTTTAGTTGGGTTCGTATTTTTTAGCCGGAGTTTTAGTTGGGTTCGTATTTTTTACCCGGAGTTTTAGTTGGGTTCGTAATTTTACCCGGACTTTTTAGTTGGGTTCGTAATTTTACCCGGACTTTTTAGTTGGGTTCGTAATTTTACCCGGAGTTTTAGTTGGGTTCGTAATTTTACCCGGACTTTTCAGTTGAGTTCGAATTTTTTACCCGGACTTTTAGTTGGGTTCATAATTTTACCCGGAGTTTTAGTTGGGTTCGTAATTTTACCCGGACCGTTTAGTTGGGTTCGTATTTTGTACCCGGACTTTTAGTTGGGTTCGTAATTTTACCCGGAGTTTTAGTTGGGTTCGTAATTTTACCCGGAGTCTTGAGTTACCCGGACTTTTTAGTTGGGTTCGTATTTTTACCCGGACTTTTAGTTGGGTTCGTAATTTTACACGGAGTTTTAGTTGGGTTCGTAATTTTACGCGGAGTTTTAGTTGGGTTCGTAATTTTACCCGGAGTTTTACTTGGGTTCGTAATTTTACCCGGAGTTTTACTTGGGTTCGTAATTTTACCCGGAGTTTTAGTTGGGTTCGTAATTTTACCCGGAGTTTTAGTTGGGTTCGTAATTTTACCCGGACTTTTTAGTTGGGTTCGCCATTTTTTACCCGGACTTTTAGTTGGCTTCGTAATTTTACCCGGACTTTTTAGTTGGGTTCGTAATTTTACCCGGACTTTTTAGTTGGGTTCGTATTTTTTACCCGGAGTTTTAGTTGGGTTCGTAATTTTACCCGGAGTTTTAGTTGGGTTCGTAATTTTACCCGGACTTTTTAGTTGTGTTGGTAATATTACCCGGAGTTTTAGTTGGGTTCATATTTTTTACCGGACTTTTTAGTTGGGTTCGTATTTTTTACCCGGAGTTTTAGTTGGGTTCGTATTTTTTACCCGGAGTTTTAGTTGGGTTCGTATTTTTACCCGGAATTTTAGTTGGGTTCGTATTTTTACCCGGAGTTTTAGTTGGGTTCGTATTTTTTACCCGGACTTTTTAGTTGGGTTAGTATTTTTGCCCGGAGTTTTAGTTGGGTTCGTATTTTTTAGCCGGAGTTCTAGTTGGGTTCGTATTTTTTACCCGGAGTTTTAGTTGGGTTCGTATTTTTACCCGGAGTTTTAGTTGGGTTCGTATTTTTACCCGGAGTTTTAGTTGGGTTCGTATTTTTTACCCGGAGTTTTAGTTGGGTTCGTATTTTTACCCGGAGTTTTAGTTGGGTTCGTAATTTTACCCGGACTTTTTAGTAGGGTTCGAATTTTTTACCCGGACTTTTAGTTGGGTTCGTAATTTTACCCGGAGTTTTAGTTGGGTTCGTAATTTTACCCGGAGTCTTGAGTTAATAGTTGGGTTCGTATTTTTACCCGGACTTTTAGTTGGGTTCGTAATTTTACCCGGAGTTTTAGTTGGGTTCGTAATTTTACCCGGAGTTTTAGTTGGGTTCGTAATTTTACCCGGAGTTTTACTTGGGTTCGTAATTTTACCCGGAGTTTTACTTGGGTTCGTAATTTTACCCGGAGTTTTAGTTGGGTTCGTAATTTTACCCGGAGTTTTAGTTGGGTTCGTAATTTTACCCGGACTTTTTAGTTGGGTTCGTATTTTTTACCGGACTTTTAGTTGGGTTCGTAATTTTTACCCGGAGTTTTAGTTGGGTTCGTAATTTTACTCGGAGTTTTAGTTGAGTTCGTATTTTACCCGGAGTTTTAGTTGGGTTCGTAATTTTACCCGGACTTTTTAGTTGGGTTCGTAATTTTACCCGGACTTTTTAGTTGGGTTCGTATTTTTTACCCGGAGTTTTAGTTGGGTTCGTAATTTTACCCAGAGTTTTAGTTGGGTTCGTAATTTTACCCGGACTTTTTAGTTGGGTTTGTATTTTTTACCCGGACTTTTAGTTGGGTTCGTAATTTTACCCGGAGTTTTAGTTGGGTTCGAATTTTTTACCCGGAGTTTTAGTTGGGTTCGTATTTTTTACCCGGAGTTTTAGTTGGGTTCGTATTTTTACCCGGAGTTTTAGTTGTGTTGGTAATTTTACCCGGAGTTTTAGTTGGGTTCATATTTTTACCCGGAGTTTTAGTTGGGTGCGTATTTTTACCCGGAGTTTTAGTTGGGTTCGTATTTTTACCCGGAGTTTTAGTTGGGTTCGTATTTTTTACCCGGACTTTTTAGTTGGGTTCGTATTTTTTACCCGGAGTTTTAGTTGGGTTCGTAATTTTACCCGGAGTTTTAGTTGGGTTCGTAATTTTACCCGGTCTTTTTAGTTGTGTTGGTAATTTTACCCGGAGTTTTAGTTGGGTTCATATTTTTTACCGGACTTTTTAGTTGGGTTCGTATTTTTTACCCGGAGTTTTAGTTGGGTTCGTATTTTTTACCTGGAGTTTTAGTTGGGTTCGTATTTTTACCCGGAGTTTTAGTTGGGTTCGTATTTTTACCCGGAGTTTTAGTTGGGTTCGTATTTTTTACCCGGACTTTTTAGTTGGGTTAGTATTTTTGCCCGGAGTTTTAGTTGGGTTCGTATTTTTTAGCCGGAGTTTTAGTTGGGTTCGTATTTTTTACCCGGAGTTTTAGTTGGGTTCGTATTTTTACCCGGAGTTTTAGTTGGGTTCGTATTTTTACCCGGAGTTTTAGTTGGGTTCGTATTTTTTACCCGGAGTTTTAGTTGGGTTCGTATTTTTACCCGGACTTTTTAGTTGGGTTCGTATTTTTTACCCGGACTTTTAGTTGGGTTCGTAATTTTACCCGGAGTTTTAGTTGGGTTCGTAATTTTACCCGGAGTTTTAGTTGGGTTCGTAATTTTACCCGGACTTTTTAGTTGGGTTCGAATTTTTTACCCGGACTTTTAGTTGGGTTCATAATTTTACCCGGAGTTTTAGTTGGGTTCGTAATTTTACCCGGACTTTTAAGTTGGGTTCGTATTTTTTACCCGGACTTTTAGTTGGGTTCGTAATTTTACCCGGAGCTTTAGTTGGGTTCGTATTTTTTACCCGGACTTTTAGTTGGGTTCGTAATTTTACCCGGAGTTTTAGTTGGGTTCGAATTTTTTACCCGGAGTTTTAGTTGGGTTCGTATTTTTTACCCGGAGTTTTAGTTGGGTTCGTATTTTTACCCGGAGTTTTAGTTGTGTTGGTAATTTTACCCGGAGTTTTAGTTGGGTTCATATTTTTTACACGGAGTTTTAGTTGGGTGCGTATTTTTACCCGGAGTTTTAGTTGGGTTCGTATTTTTACCCGGAGTTTTAGTTGGGTTCGTATTTTTTACCCGGACTTTTTAGTTGGGTTCGTATTTTTTACCCGGAGTTTTAGTTGGGTTCGTAATTTTACCCGGAGTTTTAGTTGGGTTCGTAATTTTACCCGGACTTTTTAGTTGTGTTGGTAATTTTACCCGGAGTTTTAGTTGGGTTCATATTTTTTACCGGACTTTTTAGTTGGGTTCGTATTTTTTACCCGGAGTTTTAGTTGGGTTCGTATTTTTTACCCGGAGTTTTAGTTGGGTACGTATTTTTACCCGGAGTTTTAGTTGGGTTCGTATTTTTACCCGGAGTTTTAGTTGGGTTCGTATTTTTTACCCGGACTTTTTAGTTGGGTTAGTATTTTTGCCCGGAGTTTTAGTTGGGTTCGTATTTTTTAGCCGGAGTTTTAGTTGGGTTCGTATTTTTTACCCGGAGTTTTAGTTGGGTTCGTATTTTTACCCGGAGTTTTAGTTGGGTTCGTATTTTTACCCGGAGTTTTAGTTGGGTTCGTATTTTTTACCCGGAGTTTTAGTTGGGTTCGTATTTTTACCCGGACTTTTTAGTTGGGTTCGTATTTTTTACCCGGACTTTTAGTTGGGTTCGTAATTTTACCCGGAGTTTTAGTTGGGTTCGTAATTTTACCCGGAGTTTTAGTTGGGTTCGTAATTTTACCCGGAGTCTTGAGTTAATAGTTGGGTTCGTATTTTTACCCGGACTTTTAGTTGGGTTCGTAATTTTACCCGGAGTTTTAGTTGGGTTCGTAATTTTACCCGGAGTTTTAGTTTGGTTCGTAATTTTACCCGGAGTTTTACTTGGGTTCGTAATTTTACCCGGAGTTTTACTTGGGTTCGTAATTTTACCCGGAGTTTTAGTTGGGTTCGTAATTTTACCCGGAGTTTTAGTTGGGTTCGTAATTTTACCCGGAGTTTTAGTTGGGTTCGTAATTTTACCCGGAGTTTTAGTTGGGTTCGTAATTTTACCCGGAGTTTTAGTTGGGTTCGTAATTTTACCCGGACTTTTTAGTTGGGTTAGTATTTTTGCCCGGAGTTTTAGTTGGGTTCGTATTTTTTACCCGGAGTTTTAGTTGGGTTCGTATTTTTACCCGGACTTTTTAGTTGGGTTCGTAATTTTACCCGGAGTTTTAGTTGGGTTCGTAATTTTACCCGGAGTTTTAGTTGGGTTCGTAATTTTACCCGGACTTTTTAGTTGGGTTCGAATTTTTTACCCGGACTTTTAGTTGGGTTCATAATTTTACCCGGAGTTTTAGGTGGGTTCGTAATTTTACCCGGACTTTTTAGTTGGGTTCGTATTTTTTACCCGGACTTTTAGTTGGGTTCGTAATTTTACCCGGAGTTTTAGTTGGGTTCGTAATTTTACCCGGAGTTTTAGTTGGGTTCGTAATTTTACCCGGAGTCTTGAGTTAATAGTTGGGTTCGTATTTTTACCCGGACTTTTAGTTGGGTTCGTAATTTTACCCGGAGTTTTAGTTGGGTTCGTAATTTTACCCGGAGTTTTAGTTTGGTTCGTAATTTTACCCGGAGTTTTACTTGGGTTCGTAATTTTACCCGGAGTTTTACTTGGGTTCGTAATTTTACCCGGAGTTTTAGTTGGGTTCGTAATTTTACCCGGAGTTTTAGTTGGGTTCGTAATTTTACCCGGACTTTTTAGTTGGGTTCGTATTTTTTACCCGGACTTTTAGTTGGGTTCGTAATTTTACCCGGAGTTTTAGTTGGGTTCGTAATTTTACCCGGAGTTTTAGTTGAGTTCGTAATTTTACCCGGAGTTTTAGTTGGGTTCGTAATTTTACCCGGACTTTTTAGTTGGGTTCGTATTTTTACCCGGAGTTTTAGTTGGGTTCGTATTTTTACCCGGAGTTTTAGTTGGGTTCGTATTTTTTACCCGGACTTTTTAGTTGGGTTAGTATTTTTGCCCGGAGTTTTAGTTGGGTTCGTATTTTTTAGCCGGAGTTTTAGTTGGGTTCGTATTTTTTACCCGGAGTTTTAGTTGGGTTCGTATTTTTACCCGGAGTTTTAGTTGGGTTCGTATTTTTAGCCGGAGTTTTAGTTGGGTTCGTATTTTTTACCCGGAGTTTTAGTTGGGTTCGTATTTTTACCCGGAGTTTTAGTTGGGTTCGTATTTTTACCCGGAGTTTTAGTTGGGTTCGTATTTTTTACCCGGACTTTTCAGTTGGGTTAGTATTTTTGCCCGGAGTTTTAGTTGGGTTCGTATTTTTTTACCCGGAGTTTTAGTTGGGTTCTAAATGTTACCCGGACTTTTTTGTTTGGTTCGTATTTTTTACCCGGAGTTTTAGTTGGGTTCGTAATTTTACCCGGAGTTTTAGTAGAGTTCGTAATTTTACCCGGAGTTTTAGTTGGGTTAGTAATTTTACCCGGACTTTTTATTTGGGTTCGTAATTTTACCCGGACTTTTTAGTTGGGTTCGTAATTTTACCCGGAGTTTTAGTTGGGTTCGTAATTTTACCCGGAGTTTTACTTGGGTTCGTAATTTTACCCGGACTTTTTAGTTGGGTTCGTATTTTTTACCCGGACTTTTAGTTGGGTTCGTAATTTTACCCGGAGTTTTAGTTGGGTTCGTATTTTTTACCCGGACTTTTAGTTGGGTTCGTAATTTTACCCGGAGTTTTAGTTGGGTTCGTAATTTTACCCGGACTTTTTAGTAGGGTTCGAATTTTTTACCCGGACTTTTAGTTGGGTTCGTAATTTTACCCGGAGTTTTAGTTGGGTTCGTAATTTTACCCGGAGTCTTGAGTTAATAGTTGGGTTCGTATTTTTACCCGGACTTTTAGTTGGGTTCGTAATTTTACCCGGAGTTTTAGTTGGGTTCGTAATTTTACCCGGAGTTTTAGTTGGGTTCGTATTTTTTACCCGGACTTTTAGTTGGGTTCGTAATTTTACCCGGAGCTTTAGTTGGGTTCGTATTTTTTACCCGGACTTTTAGTTGGGTTCGTAATTTTACCCGGAGTTTTAGTTGGGTTCGAATTTTTTACCCGGAGTTTTAGTTGGGTTCGTATTTTTTACCCGGAGTTTTAGTTGGGTTCGTATTTTTACCCGGAGTTTTAGTTGTGTTGGTAATTTTACCCGGAGTTTTAGTTGGGTTCATATTTTTTACACGGAGTTTTAGTTGGGTGCGTATTTTTACCCGGAGTTTTAGTTGGGTTCGTATTTTTACCCGGAGTTTTAGTTGGGTTCGTATTTTTTACCCGGACTTTTTAGTTGGGTTCGTATTTTTTACCCGGAGTTTTAGTTGGGTTCGTAATTTTACCCGGAGTTTTAGTTGGGTTCGTAATTTTACCCGGACTTTTTAGTTGTGTTGGTAATTTTACCCGGAGTTTTAGTTGGGTTCATATTTTTTACCGGACTTTTTAGTTGGGTTCGTATTTTTTACCCGGAGTTTTAGTTGGGTTCGTATTTTTTACCCGGAGTTTTAGTTGGGTACGTATTTTTACCCGGAGTTTTAGTTGGGTTCGTATTTTTAGCCGGAGTTTTAGTTGGGTTCGTATTTTTTACCCGGAGTTTTAGTTGGGTTCGTATTTTTACCCGGAGTTTTAGTTGGGTTCGTATTTTTACCCGGAGTTTTAGTTGGGTTCGTATTTTTTACCCGGAGTTTTAGTTGGGTTCGTATTTTTACCCGGACTTTTTAGTTGGGTTCGTATTTTTTACCCGGACTTTTAGTTGGGTTCGTAATTTTACCCGGAGTTTTAGTTGGGTTCGTAATTTTACCCGGAGTTTTAGTTGGGTTCGTAATTTTACCCGGACTTTTTAGTTGGGTTCGAATTTTTTACCCGGACTTTTAGTTGGGTTCATAATTTTACCCGGAGTTTTAGGTGGGTTCGTAATTTTACCCGGACTTTTTAGTTGGGTTCGTATTTTTTACCCGGACTTTTAGTTGGGTTCGTAATTTTACCCGGAGTTTTAGTTGGGTTCGTAATTTTACCCGGAGTTTTAGTTGGGTTCGTAATTTTACCCGGAGTCTTGAGTTAATAGTTGGGTTCGTATTTTTACCCGGACTTTTAGTTGGGTTCGTAATTTTACCCGGAGTTTTAGTTGGGTTCGTAATTTTACCCGGAGTTTTAGTTTGGTTCGTAATTTTACCCGGAGTTTTACTTGGGTTCGTAATTTTACCCGGAGTTTTACTTGGGTTCGTAATTTTACCCGGAGTTTTAGTTGGGTTCGTAATTTTACCCGGAGTTTTAGTTGGGTTCGTAATTTTACCCGGACTTTTTAGTTGGGTTCGTATTTTTTACCCGGACTTTTAGTTGGGTTCGTAATTTTACCCGGAGTTTTAGTTGGGTTCGTAATTTTACCCGGAGTTTTAGTTGAGTTCGTAATTTTACCCGGAGTTTTAGTTGGGTTCGTAATTTTACCCGGACTTTTTAGTTGGGTTCGTATTTTTACCCGGAGTTTTAGTTGGGTTCGTATTTTTACCCGGAGTTTTAGTTGGGTTCGTATTTTTTACCCGGACTTTTTAGTTGGGTTAGTATTTTTGCCCGGAGTTTTAGTTGGGTTCGTATTTTTTAGCCGGAGTTTTAGTTGGGTTCGTATTTTTTACCCGGAGTTTTAGTTGGGTTCGTATTTTTACCCGGAGTTTTAGTTGGGTTCGTATTTTTAGCCGGAGTTTTAGTTGGGTTCGTATTTTTTACCCGGAGTTTTAGTTGGGTTCGTATTTTTACCCGGAGTTTTAGTTGGGTTCGTATTTTTACCCGGAGTTTTAGTTGGGTTCGTATTTTTTACCCGGACTTTTCAGTTGGGTTAGTATTTTTGCCCGGAGTTTTAGTTGGGTTCGTATTTTTTTACCCGGAGTTTTAGTTGGGTTCTAAATGTTACCCGGACTTTTTTGTTTGGTTCGTATTTTTTACCCGGAGTTTTAGTTGGGTTCGTAATTTTACCCGGAGTTTTAGTAGAGTTCGTAATTTTACCCGGAGTTTTAGTTGGGTTAGTAATTTTACCCGGACTTTTTATTTGGGTTCGTAATTTTACCCGGACTTTTTAGTTGGGTTCGTAATTTTACCCGGAGTTTTAGTTGGGTTCGTAATTTTACCCGGAGTTTTACTTGGGTTCGTAATTTTACCCGGACTTTTTAGTTGGGTTGGTATTTTTTACCCGGACTTTTAGTTGGGTTCGTAATTTTACCCGGAGTTTTAGTTGGGTTCGTATTTTTTACCCGGACTTTTAGTTGGGTTCGTAATTTTACCCGGAGTTTTAGTTGGGTTCGTAATTTTACCCGGACTTTTTAGTAGGGTTCGAATTTTTTACCCGGACTTTTAGTTGGGTTCGTAATTTTACCCGGAGTTTTAGTTGGGTTCGTAATTTTACCCGGAGTCTTGAGTTAATAGTTGGGTTCGTATTTTTACCCGGACTTTTAGTTGGGTTCGTAATTTTACCCGGAGTTTTAGTTGGGTTCGTAATTTTACCCGGAGTTTTAGTTGGGTTCGTAATTTTACCCGGAGTTTTACTTGGGTTCGTAATTTTACCCGGAGTTTTACTTGGGTTCGTAATTTTACCCGGAGTTTTAGTTGGGTTCGTAATTTTACCCGGAGTTTTAGTTGGGTTCGTAATTTTACCCGGACTTTTTAGTTGGGTTCGTATTTTTTACCCGGACTTTTAGTTGGGTTCGTAATTTTACCCGGAGTTTTAGTTGGGTTCGTAATTTTACTCGGAGTTTTAGTTGAGTTCGTAATTTTACCCGGAGTTTTAGTTGGGTTCGTAATTTTACCCGGACTTTTTAGTTGGGTTCGTAATTTTACCCGGACTTTTTAGTTGGGTTCGTATTTTTTACCCGGAGTTTTAGTTGGGTTCGTAATTTTACCCAGAGTTTTAGTTGGGTTCGTAATTTTACCCGGACTTTTTAGTTGGGTTTGTATTTTTTACCCGGACTTTTAGTTGGGTTCGTAATTTTACCCGGAGTTTTAGTTGGGTTCGAATTTTTTACCCGGAGTTTTAGTTGGGTTCGTATTTTTTACCCGGAGTTTTAGTTGGGTTCGTATTTTTACCCGGAGTTTTAGTTGTGTTGGTAATTTTACCCGGAGTTTTAGTTGGGTTCATATTTTTACCCGGAGTTTTAGTTGGGTGCGTATTTTTACCCGGAGTTTTAGTTGGGTTCGTATTTTTACCCGGAGTTTTAGTTGGGTTCGTATTTTTTACCCGGACTTTTTAGTTGGGTTCGTATTTTTTACCCGGAGTTTTAGTTGGGTTCGTAATTTTACCCGGAGTTTTAGTTGGGTTCGTAATTTTACCCGGTCTTTTTAGTTGTGTTGGTAATTTTACCCGGAGTTTTAGTTGGGTTCATATTTTTTACCGGACTTTTTAGTTGGGTTCGTATTTTTTACCCGGAGTTTTAGTTGGGTTCGTATTTTTTACCTGGAGTTTTAGTTGGGTTCGTATTTTTACCCGGAGTTTTAGTTGGGTTCGTATTTTTACCCGGAGTTTTAGTTGGGTTCGTATTTTTTACCCGGACTTTTTAGTTGGGTTAGTATTTTTGCCCGGAGTTTTAGTTGGGTTCGTATTTTTTAGCCGGAGTTTTAGTTGGGTTCGTATTTTTTACCCGGAGTTTTAGTTGGGTTCGTATTTTTACCCGGAGTTTTAGTTGGGTTCGTATTTTTACCCGGAGTTTTAGTTGGGTTCGTATTTTTTACCCGGAGTTTTAGTTGGGTTCGTATTTTTACCCGGACTTTTTAGTTGGGTTCGAATTTTTTACCCGGACTTTTAGTTGGGTTCATAATTTTACCCGGAGTTTTAGTTGGGTTCGTAATTTTACCCGGACTTTTTAGTTGGGTTCGTATTTTTTACCCGGACTTTTAGTTGGGTACGTAATTTTACCCGGAGTTTTAGTTGGGTTCGAATTTTTTACCCGGAGTTTTAGTTGGGTTCGTATTTTTTACCCGGAGTTTTAGTTGGGTTCGTATTTTTACCCGGAGTTTTAGTTGTGTTGGTAATTTTACCCGGAGTTTTAGTTGGGTTCATATTTTTTACACGGAGTTTTAGTTGGGTGCGTATTTTTACCCGGAGTTTTAGTTGGGTTCGTATTTTTACCCGGAGTTTTAGTTGGGTTCGTATTTTTTACCCGGACTTTTTAGTTGGGTTCGTATTTTTTACCCGGAGTTTTAGTTGGGTTCGTAATTTTACCCGGAGTTTTAGTTGGGTTCGTAATTTTACCCGGACTTTTTAGTTGTGTTGGTAATTTTACCCGGAGTTTTAGTTGGGTTCATATTTTTTACCGGACTTTTTAGTTGGGTTCGTATTTTTTACCCGGAGTTTTAGTTGGGTTCGTATTTTTTACCCGGAGTTTTAGTTGGGTACGTATTTTTACCCGGAGTTTTAGTTGGGTTCGTATTTTTACCCGGAGTTTTAGTTGGGTTCGTATTTTTTACCCGGACTTTTTAGTTGGGTTAGTATTTTTGCCCGGAGTTTTAGTTGGGTTCGTATTTTTTAGCCGGAGTTTTAGTTGGGTTCGTATTTTTTACCCGGAGTTTTAGTTGGGTTCGTATTTTTACCCGGAGTTTTAGTTGGGTTCGTATTTTTACCCGGAGTTTTAGTTGGGTTCGTATTTTTTACCCGGAGTTTTAGTTGGGTTCGTATTTTTACCCGGACTTTTTAGTTGGGTTCGTATTTTTTACCCGGACTTTTAGTTGGGTTCGTAATTTTACCCGGAGTTTTAGTTGGGTTCGTAATTTTACCCGGAGTTTTAGTTGGGTTCGTAATTTTACCCGGACTTTTTAGTTGGGTTCGAATTTTTTACCCGGACTTTTAGTTGGGTTCATAATTTTACCCGGAGTTTTAGGTGGGTTCGTAATTTTACCCGGACTTTTTAGTTGGGTTCGTATTTTTTACCCGGACTTTTAGTTGGGTTCGTCATTTTACCCGGAGTTTTAGTTGGGTTCGTGATTTTACCCGGAGTTTTAGTTGGGTTCGTAATTTTACCCGGAGTCTTGAGTTAATAGTTGGGTTCGTATTTTTACCCGGACTTTTAGTTGGGTTCGTAATTTTACCCGGAGTTTTAGTTGGGTTCGTAATTTTACCCGGAGTTTTAGTTTGGTTCGTAATTTTACCCGGAGTTTTACTTGGGTTCGTAATTTTACCCGGAGTTTTACTTGGGTTCGTAATTTTACCCGGAGTTTTAGTTGGGTTCGTAATTTTACCCGGAGTTTTAGTTGGGTTCGTAATTTTACCCGGACTTTTTAGTTGGGTTCGTATTTTTTACCCGGACTTTTAGTTGGGTTCGTAATTTTACCCGGAGTTTTAGTTGGGTTCGTAATTTTACCCGGAGTTTTAGTTGAGTTCGTAATTTTACCCGGAGTTTTAGTTGGGTTCGTAATTTTACCCGGACTTTTTAGTTGGGTTCGTATTTTTACCCGGAGTTTTAGTTGGGTTCGTATTTTTACCCGGAGTTTTAGTTGGGTTCGTATTTTTTACCCGGACTTTTTAGTTGGGTTAGTATTTTTGCCCGGAGTTTTAGTTGGGTTCGTATTTTTTAGCCGGAGTTTTAGTTGGGTTCGTATTTTTTACCCGGAGTTTTAGTTGGGTTCGTATTTTTACCCGGAGTTTTAGTTGGGTTCGTATTTTTAGCCGGAGTTTTAGTTGGGTTCGTATTTTTTACCCGGAGTTTTAGTTGGGTTCGTATTTTTACCCGGAGTTTTAGTTGGGTTCGTATTTTTACCCGGAGTTTTAGTTGGGTTCGTATTTTTTACCCGGACTTTTCAGTTGGGTTAGTATTTTTGCCCGGAGTTTTAGTTGGGTTCGTATTTTTTTACCCGGAGTTTTAGTTGGGTTCTAAATGTTACCCGGACTTTTTTGTTTGGTTCGTATTTTTTACCCGGAGTTTTAGTTGGGTTCGTAATTTTACCCGGAGTTTTAGTAGAGTTCGTAATTTTACCCGGAGTTTTAGTTGGGTTAGTAATTTTACCCGGACTTTTTATTTGGGTTCGTAATTTTACCCGGACTTTTTAGTTGGGTTCGTAATTTTACCCGGAGTTTTAGTTGGGTTCGTAATTTTACCCGGAGTTTTACTTGGGTTCGTAATTTTACCCGGACTTTTTAGTTGGGTTCGTATTTTTTACCCGGACTTTTAGTTGGGTTCGTAATTTTACCCGGAGTTTTAGTTGGGTTCGTAATTTTACCCGGAGTTTTGGTTGGGTTCGTAATTTTACCCGGAGTTTTACTTGGGTTCGTAATTTTACCCGGAGTTTTACTTGGGTTCGTAATTTTACCCGAAGTTTTAGTTGGATTCGTAATTTTACCCGGAGCTTTAGTTGGGTTCGTAATTTTACCCGGACTTTTTAGTTGGGTTCGTATTCTTTACCCGGACTTTTAGTTGGGTTCGTAATTTTACCCGGAGTTTTAGTTGGGTTCGTAATTTTACCCGGAGTTTTAGTTGAGTTCGTAATTTTACCCGGAGTTTTAGTTGGGTTCGTAATTTTACCCGGACTTTTTAGTTGGGTTCGTAATTTTACCCGGACTTTTTAGTTGGGTTCGTAATTTTACCCGGACTTTTTAGTTGGGTTCGTAATTTTACCCGGAGTTTTAGTTGGGTTCGTAATTTTACCCGGACTTTTTAGTTGGGTTCGAATTTTTTACCCGGACTTTTAGTTGGGTTCATAATTTTACCCGGAGTTTTAGTTGGGTTCGTAATTTTACCCGGACCTTTTAGTTGGGTTCGTATTTTGTACCCGGACTTTTAGTTGGGTTCGTAATTTTACCCGGAGTTTTAGTTGGGTTCGTAATTTTACCCGGAGTTTTAGTTGGGTTCGTAATTTTACCCGGAGTCTTGAGTTACCCGGACTTTTTAGTTGGGTTCGTATTTTTACCCGGACTTTTAGTTGGGTTCGTAATTTTACCCGGAGTTTTAGTTGGGTTCGTAATTTTACCCGGACTTTTTAGTTGGGTTCGTATTTTTTACCCGGACTTTTAGTTGGGTTCGTAATTTTACCCGGAGTTTTAGTTGGGTTCGTAATTTTACCCGGAGTTTTAGTTGAGTTCGTAATTTTACCCGGAGTTTTAGTTGGGTTCGTAATTTTACCCGGACTTTTTAGTTGGGTTCGTAATTTTACCCGGACTTTTTAGTTGGGTTCGTATTTTTTACCCGGAGTTTTAGTTGGGTTCGTAATTTTACCCGGAGTTTTAGTTGGGTTCGTAATTTTACCCGGACTTTTTAGTTGGGTTCGTAATTTTACCCGCAGTTTTAGTTGGGTTCGTAATTTTACCCGGAGTTTTAGTTGGGTTCGTATTTTTTACCCGGACTTTTCAGTTGGGTTAGTATTTTTGCCCGGAGTTTTAGTTGGGTTCGTATTTTTTTACCCGGAGTTTTAGTTGGGTTCTAAATGTTACCCGGACTTTTTTGTTTGGTTCGTATTTTTTACCCGGAGTTTTAGTTGGGTTCGTAATTTTACCCGGAGTTTTAGTAGAGTTCGTAATTTTACCCGGAGTTTTAGTTGGGTTAGTAATTTTACCCGGACTTTTTATTTGGGTTCGTAATTTTACCCGGACTTTTTAGTTGGGTTCGTAATTTTACCCGGAGTTTTAGTTGGGTTCGTAATTTTACTCGGAGTTTTACTTGGGTTCGTAATTTTACCCGGACTTTTTAGTTGGGTTCGTATTTTTTACCCGGACTTTTAGTTGGGTTCGTAATTTTACCCGGAGTTTTAGTTGGGTTCGTAATTTTACCCGGAGTTTTAGTTGGGTTCGTAATTTTACCCGGAGTTTTACTTGGGTTCGTAATTTTACCCGGAGTTTTACTTGGGTTCGTAATTTTACCCGGAGTTTTAGTTGGATTCGTAATTTTACCCGGAGCTTTAGTTGGGTTCGTAATTTTACCCGGACTTTTTAGTTGGGTTCGTATTTTTTACCCGGACTTTTAGTTGGGTTCGTAATTTTACTCGGAGTTTTAGTTGGGTTCGTAATTTTACCCGGAGTTTTAGTTGAGTTCGTAATTTTACCCGGAGTTTTAGTTGGGTTCGTAATTTTACCCGGACTTTTTAGTTGGGTTCGTAATTTTACCCGGACTTTTTAGTTGGGTTCGTAATTTTACCCGGACTTTTTAGTTGGGTTCGTAATTTTACTCGGAGTTTTAGTTGGGTTCGTAATTTTACCCGGACTTTTTAGTTGGGTTCGAATTTTTTACCCGGACTTTTAGTTGGGTTCATAATTTTACCCGGAGTTTTAGTTGGGTTCGTAATTTTACCCGGACCTTTTAGTTGGGTTCGTATTTTGTACCCGGACTTTTAGTTGGGTTCATAATTTTACCCGGAGTTTTAGTTGGGTTCGTAATTTTACCCGGAGTTTTAGTTGGGTTCGTAATTTTACCCGGAGTCTTGAGTTACCCGGACTTTTAGTTGGGTTCGTAATTTTACCCGGAGTTTTAGTTGGGTTCGTAATTTTACCCGGACTTTTTAGTTGGGTTCGTATTTTTTACCCGGACTTTTAGTTGGGTTCGTAATTGTACCCGGACTTTTTAGTTGGGTTCGTAATATTACCCGGAGTTTTAGTTGGGTTCGTAATTTTACCCGGAGTTTTACTTGGGTTCGTAATTTTACCCGGACTTTTTAGTTGGGTTCGTATTTTTTACCCGGACTTTTAGTTGGGTTCGTAATTTTACCCGGAGTTTTAGTTGGGTTCGTAATTTTACCCGGAGTTTTAGTTGGGTTCGTAATTTTACCCGGAGTTTTACTTGGGTTCGTAATTTTACCCGGAGTTTTACTTGGGTTCGTAATTTTACCCGGAGTTTTAGTTGGATTCGTAATTTTACCCGGAGCTTTAGTTGGGTTCGTAATTTTACCCGGACTTTTTAGTTGGGTTCGTATTTTTTACCCGGACTTTTAGTTGGGTTCGTAATTTTACCCGGAGTTTTAGTTGGGTTCGTAATTTTACCCGGAGTTTTAGTTGAGTTCGTAATTTTACCCGGAGTTTTAGTTGGGTTCGTAATTTTACCCGGACTTTTTAGTTGGGTTCGTAATTTTACCCGGACTCTTTAGTTGGGTTCGTAATTTTACCCGGACTTTTTAGTTGGGTTCGTAATTTTACCCGGAGTTTTAGTTGGGTTCGTAATTTTACCAGGACTTTTTAGTTGGGTTCGAATTTTTTACCCGGACTTTTAGTTGGGTTCATAATTTTACCCGGAGTTTTAGTTGGGTTCGTAATTTTACCCGGACCTTTTAGTTGGGTTCGTATTTTGTACCCGGACTTTTAGTTGGGTTCGTAATTTTACCCGGAGTTTTAGTTGGGTTCGTAATTTTACCCGGAGTTTTAGTTGGGTTCGTAATTTTACCCGGAGTCTTGAGTTACCCGGACTTTTTAGTTGGGTTCGTATTTTTACCCGGACTTTTAGTTGGGTTCGTAATTTTACCCGGAGTTTTAGTTGGGTTCGTAATTTTACCCGGACTTTTTAGTTGGGTTCGTATTTTTTACCCGGACTTTTAGTTGGGTTCGTAATTTTACCCGGAGTTTTAGTTGGGTTCGTAATTTTACCCGGAGTTTTAGTTGAGTTCGTAATTTTACCCGGAGTTTTAGTTGGGTTCGTAATTTTACCCGGACTTTTTAGGTGGGTTCGTAATTTTACCCGGACTTTTTAGTTGGGTTCGTATTTTTTACCCGGAGTTTTAGTTGGGTTCGTAATTTTACCCGGAGTTTTAGTTGGGTTCGTAATTTTACCCGGACTTTTTAGTTGGGTTCGTAATTTTACCCGGACTTTTTAGTTGGGTTCGTATTTTTTACCCGGAGTTTTAGTTGGGTTCGTAATTTTACCCGGAGTTTTAGTTGGGTTCGTATTTTTTACCCGGACTTTTAGTTGGGTTCGTAATTTTACCCGGAGTTTTAGTTGGGTTCGTAATTTTACCCGGAGTTTTAGTTGGGTTCGTAATTTTACCCGGAGTTTTACTTGGGTTCGTAATTTTACCCGGAGTTTTACTTGGGTTCGTAATTTTACCCGGAGTTTTAGTTGGGTTCGTAATTTTACCCGGAGTTTTAGTTGGGTTCGTAATTTTACCCGGACTTTTTAGTTGGGTTCGTATTTTTTACCCGGACTTTTAGTTGGGTTCGTAATTTTACCCGGAGTTTTAGTTGGGTTCGTAATTTTACCCGGAGTTTTAGTTGAGTTCGTAATTTTACCCGGAGTTTTAGTTGGGTTCGTAATTTTACCCGGACTTTTTAGTTGGGTTCGTAATTTTACCCGGACTTATTAGTTGCGTTCGTATTTTTTACCCGGAGTTTTAGTTGGGTTCGTAATTTTACCCGGAGTTTTAGTTGGGTTCGTAATTTTACCCGGACTTTTTAGTTGTGTTGGTATTTTTACCCGGAGTTTTAGTTGGGTTCGTATTTTTACCCGGAGTTTTAGTTGGGTTCGTATTTTTTAGCCGGAGTTCTAGTTGGGTTCGTATTTTTACCCGGAGTTTTAGTTCGGTTCGTATTTTTTACCCGGAGTTTTAGTTGGGTTCGTATTTTTACCCGGAGTTTTAGTTGGGTTCGTAATTTTACCCGGACTTTTTAGTTGGGTTCGAATTTTTTACCCGGACTTTTAATTGGGTTCATAATTTTACCCGGAGTTTTAGTTGGGTTCGTAATTTTACCCGGACTTTTTAGTTGGGTTCGTATTTTTTACCCGGACTTTTAGTTGGGTTCGTAATTTTACCCGGAGTTTTAGTTGGGTTCGTAATTTTACCCGGAGTCTTGAGTTAATAGTTGGGTTCGCATTTTTACCCGGACTTTTAGTTGGGTTCGTAATTTTACCCGGAGTTTTAGTTGGGTTCGTAATTTTACCCGGAGTTTTAGTTGGGTTCGTAATTTTACCCGGAGTTTTACTTGGGTTCGTAATTTTACCCGGAGTTTTACTTGGGTTCGTAATTTTACCCGGAGTTTTAGTTGGGTTCGTAATTTTACCCGGAGTTTTAGTTGGGTTCGTAATTTTACCCGGACTTTTTAGTTGGGTTCGTATTTTTTACCCGGACTTTTAGTTGGGTTCGTAATTTTACCCGGAGTTTTAGTTGGGTTCGTAATTTTACCCGGAGTTTTAGTTGAGTTCGTAATTTTACCCGGAGTTTTAGTTGGGTTCGTAATTTTACCCGGACATTTTAGTTGGGTTCGTAATTTTACCCGGACTTTTTAGTTGGGTTCGTATTTTTTACCCGGAGTTTTAGTTGGGTTCGTAATTTTACCCAGAGTTTTAGTTGGGTTCGTAATTTTACCCGGACTTTTTAGTTGGGTTCGTATTTTTTACCCGGACTTTTAGTTGGGTTCGTAATTTTACCCGGAGTTTTAGTTGGGTTCGAATTTTTTACCCGGAGTTTTAGTTGGGTTCGTATTTTTTACCCGGAGTTTTAGTTGGGTTCGTATTTTTAACCGGAGTTTTAGTTGTGTTGGTAATTTTACCCGGAGTTTTAGTTGGGTTCATATTTTTTCCCCGGAGTTTTAGTTGGGTGCATATTTTTACCCGGAGTTTTAGTTGGGTTCGTATTTTTACCCGGAGTTTTAGTTGGGTTCGTAATTTTACCCGGAGTTTTAGTTGGGTTCGTAATTTTACCCGGACTTTTTAGTTGTGTTGGTAATTTTACCCGGAGTTTTAGTTGGGTTCATATTTTTTACCGGACTTTTTAGTTGGGTTCGTAATTTTTACCCGGAGTTTTAGTTGGGTTCGTACTTTTTACCCGGAGTTTTAGTTGGGTTCGTATTTTTACCCGGAGTTTTAGTTGGGTTCGTATTTTTACCCGGAGTTTTAGTTGGGTTCGTAATTTTACCCGGAGTTTTAGTTGGGTTCGTAATTTTACCCGGACTTTTTAGTTGGGTTCGAATTTTTTACCCGGACTTTTAGTTGGGTTCATAATTTTACCCGGAGTTTTAGTTGGGTTCGTAATTTTACCCGGACTTTTTAGTTGGGTTCGTATTTTTTACCCGGACTTTTAGTTGGGTTCGTAATTTTACCCGGAGCTTTAGTTGGGTTCGTATTTTTTACCCGGACTTTTAGTTGGGTTCGTAATTTTACCCGGAGTTTTAGTTGGGTTCGAATTTTTTACCCGGAGTTTTAGTTGGGTTCGTATTTTTTACCCGGAGTTTTAGTTGGGTTCGTATTTTTACCCGGAGTTTTAGTTGTGTTGGTAATTTTACCCGGAGTTTTAGTTGGGTTCATATTTTTTACACGGAGTTTTAGTTGGGTGCGTATTTTTACCCGGAGTTTTAGTTGGGTTCGTATTTTTACCCGGAGTTTTAGGTGGGTTCGTAATTTTACCCGGACTTTTTAGTTGGGTTCGTATTTTTTACCCGGACTTTTAGTTGGGTTCGTAATTTTACCCGGAGTTTTAGTTGGGTTCGTAATTTTACCCGGAGTTTTAGTTGGGTTCGTAATTTTACCCGGAGTCTTGAGTTAATAGTTGGGTTCGTATTTTTACCCGGACTTTTAGTTGGGTTCGTAATTTTACCCGGAGTTTTAGTTGGGTTCGTAATTTTACCCGGAGTTTTAGTTTGGTTCGTAATTTTACCCGGAGTTTTACTTGGGTTCGTAATTTTACCCGGAGTTTTACTTGGGTTCGTAATTTTACCCGGAGTTTTAGTTGGGTTCGTAATTTTACCCGGAGTTTTAGTTGGGTTCGTAATTTTACCCGGACTTTTTAGTTGGGTTCGTATTTTTTACCCGGACTTTTAGTTGGGTTCGTAATTTTACCCGGAGTTTTAGTTGGGTTCGTAATTTTACCCGGAGTTTTAGTTGAGTTCGTAATTTTACCCGGAGTTTTAGTTGGGTTCGTAATTTTACCCGGACTTTTTAGTTGGGTTCGTATTTTTACCCGGAGTTTTAGTTGGGTTCGTATTTTTACCCGGAGTTTTAGTTGGGTTCGTATTTTTTACCCGGACTTTTTAGTTGGGTTAGTATTTTTGCCCGGAGTTTTAGTTGGGTTCGTATTTTTTAGCCGGAGTTTTAGTTGGGTTCGTATTTTTTACCCGGAGTTTTAGTTGAGTTCGTAATTTTACCCGGAGTTTTAGTTGGGTTCGTAATTTTACCCGGACTTTTTAGTTGGGTTCGTATTTTTACCCGGAGTTTTAGTTGGGTTCGTATTTTTACCCGGAGTTTTAGTTGGGTTCGTATTTTTTACCCGGACTTTTAGTTGGGTTCGTAATTTTACCCGGAGTTTTAGTTGGGTTCGAATTTTTTACCCGGAGTTTTAGTTGGGTTCGTATTTTTTACCCGGAGTTTTAGTTGGGTTCGTATTTTTACCCGGAGTTTTAGTTGTGTTGGTAATTTTACCCGGAGTTTTAGTTGGGTTCATATTTTTTACACGGAGTTTTAGTTGGGTGCGTATTTTTACCCGGAGTTTTAGTTGGGTTCGTATTTTTACCCGGAGTTTTAGGTGGGTTCGTAATTTTACCCGGACTTTTTAGTTGGGTTCGTATTTTTTACCCGGACTTTTAGTTGGGTTCGTAATTTTACCCGGAGTTTTAGTTGGGTTCGTAATTTTACCCGGAGTTTTAGTTGGGTTCGTAATTTTACCCGGAGTCTTGAGTTAATAGTTGGGTTCGTATTTTTACCCGGACTTTTAGTTGGGTTCGTAATTTTACCCGGAGTTTTAGTTGGGTTCGTAATTTTACCCGGAGTTTTAGTTTGGTTCGTAATTTTACCCGGAGTTTTACTTGGGTTCGTAATTTTACCCGGAGTTTTACTTGGGTTCGTAATTTTACCCGGAGTTTTAGTTGGGTTCGTAATTTTACCCGGAGTTTTAGTTGGGTTCGTAATTTTACCCGGACTTTTTAGTTGGGTTCGTATTTTTTACCCGGACTTTTAGTTGGGTTCGTAATTTTACCCGGAGTTTTAGTTGGGTTCGTAATTTTACCCGGAGTTTTAGTTGAGTTCGTAATTTTACCCGGAGTTTTAGTTGGGTTCGTAATTTTACCCGGACTTTTTAGTTGGGTTCGTATTTTTACCCGGAGTTTTAGTTGGGTTCGTATTTTTACCCGGAGTTTTAGTTGGGTTCGTATTTTTTACCCGGACTTTTTAGTTGGGTTAGTATTTTTGCCCGGAGTTTTAGTTGGGTTCGTATTTTTTAGCCGGAGTTTTAGTTGGGTTCGTATTTTTTACCCGGAGTTTTAGTTGGGTTCGTATTTTTACCCGGAGTTTTAGTTGGGTTCGTATTTTTAGCCGGAGTTTTAGTTGGGTTCGTATTTTTTACCCGGAGTTTTAGTTGGGTTCGTATTTTTACCCGGAGTTTTAGTTGGGTTCGTATTTTTACCCGGAGTTTTAGTTGGGTTCGTATTTTTTACCCGGACTTTTCAGTTGGGTTAGTATTTTTGCCCGGAGTTTTAGTTGGGTTCGTATTTTTTTACCCGGAGTTTTAGTTGGGTTCTAAATGTTACCCGGACTTTTTTGTTTGGTTCGTATTTTTTACCCGGAGTTTTAGTTGGGTTCGTAATTTTACCCGGAGTTTTAGTAGAGTTCGTAATTTTACCCGGAGTTTTAGTTGGGTTAGTAATTTTACCCGGACTTTTTATTTGGGTTCGTAATTTTACCCGGACTTTTTAGTTGGGTTCGTAATTTTACCCGGAGTTTTAGTTGGGTTCGTAATTTTACCCGGAGTTTTACTTGGGTTCGTAATTTTACCCGGACTTTTTAGTTGGGTTCGTATTTTTTACCCGGACTTTTAGTTGGGTTCGTAATTTTACCCGGAGTTTCAGTTGGGTTCGTATTTTTTACCCGGACTTTTAGTTGGGTTCGTAATTTTACCCGGAGTTTTAGTTGGGTTCGTAATTTTACCCGGACTTTTTAGTAGGGTTCGAATTTTTTACCCGGACTTTTAGTTGGGTTCGTAATTTTACCCGGAGTTTTAGTTGGGTTCGTAATTTTACCCGGAGTCTTGAGTTAATAGTTGGGTTCGTATTTTTACCCGGACTTTTAGTTGGGTTCGTAATTTTACCCGGAGTTTTAGTTGGGTTCGTAATTTTACCCGGAGTTTTAGTTGGGTTCGTAATTTTACCCGGAGTTTTACTTGGGTTCGTAATTTTACCCGGAGTTTTACTTGGGTTCGTAATTTTACCCGGAGTTTTAGTTGGGTTCGTAATTTTACCCGGAGTCTTGAGTTAATAGTTGGGTTCGTATTTTTACCCGGACTTTTAGTTGGGTTCGTAATTTTACCCGGAGTTTTAGTTGGGTTCGTAATTTTACCCGCAGTTTTAGTTGGGTTCGTAATTTTACCCGGAGTTTTACTTGGGTTCGTAATTTTACCCGGAGTTTTACTTGGGTTCGTAATTTTACCCGGAGTTTTAGTTGGGTTCGTAATTTTACCCGGAGTTTTAGTTGGGTTCGTAATTTTACCCGGACTTTTTAGTTGGGTTCGTATTTTTTACCCGGACTTTTAGTTGGGTTCGTGATTTTACCCGGAGTTTTAGTTGGGTTCGTAATTTTACCCGGAGTTTTAGTTGAGTTCGTAATTTTACCCGGAGTTTTAGTTGGGTTCGTAATTTTACCCGGACTTTTTAGTTGGGTTCGTAATTTTACCCGGACTTTTTAGTTGGGTTCGTATTTTTTACCCGGAGTTTTAGTTGGGTTCGTAATTTTACCCGGAGTTTTAGTTGGGTTCGTAATTTTACCCGGACTTTTTAGTTGGGTTCGTATTTTTTACCCGGACTTTTAGTTGGGTTCGTAATTTTACCCGGAGTTTTAGTTGGGTTCGAATTTTTTACCCGGAGTTTTAGTTGGGTTCGTATTTTTTACCCGGAGTTTTAGTTGGGTTCGTATTTTTATCCGGAGTTTTAGTTGTGTTGGTAATTTTACCCGGAGTTTTAGTTGGGTTCATATTTTTTACCCGGAGTTTTAGTTGGGTTCGTATTTTTACCCGGAGTTTTAGTTGGGTTCGTATTTTTACCCGGAGTTTTAGTTGGGTTCGTATTTTTTACCCGGACTTTTTAGTTGGGTTCGTATTTTTTACCCGGAGTTTTAGTTGGGTTCGTAATTTTACCCGGAGTTTTAGTTGGGTTCGTAATTTTACCCGGACTTTTTAGTTGTGTTGGTAATTTTACCCGGAGTTTTAGTTGGGTTCATATTTTTTACCGGACTTTTTAGTTGGGTTCGTATTTTTTACCCGGAGTTTTAGTTCGGTTCGTATTTTTACCCGGAGTTTTAGTTGGGTTCGTATTTTTACCCGGAGTTTTAGTTGGGTTCGTATTTTTTACCCGGACTTTTTAGTTGGGTTAGTATTTTTGCCCGGAGTTTTAGTTGGGTTCGTATTTTTTAGCCGGAGTTTTAGTTGGGTTCGTATTTTTTACCCGGAGTTTTAGTTGGGTTCGTATTTTTACCCGGAGTTTTAGTTGGGTTCGTATTTTTACCCGGAGTTTTTAGTTGGGTTCGTATTCTTTACCCGGACTTTTAGTTGGGTTCGTAATTTTACCCGGAGTTTTAGTTGGGTTCGTAATTTTACCCGGAGTTTTAGTTGGGTTCGTAATTTTACCCGGACTTTTTAGTTGGGTTCGTATTTTTTACCCGGACTTTAAGTTGGGTTCGTAATTTTACCCGGAGTTTTAGTTGGGTTCGTAATTTTACCCGGAGTTTTAGTTGGGTTCGTAATTTTACCCGGAGTTTTACTTGGGTTCGTAATTTTACCCGGAGTTTTACTTGGGTTCGTAATTTTACCCGGAGTTTTAGTTGGGTTCGTAATTTTACCCGGAGTATTAGTTGGGTTCGTAATTTTACCCGGACTTTTTAGTTGGGTTCGTATTTTTTACCCGGACTTTTAGTTGGGTTCGTAATTTTACCCGGAGTTTTAGTTGGGTTCGTAATTTTACCCGGAGTTTTAGTTGAGTTCGTAATTTTACCCGGAGTTTTAGTTGGGTTCGTAATTTTACCCGGACTTTTTAGTTGGGTTCGTAATTTTACCCGGACTTTTTAGTTGGGTTCGTAATTTTACCCGGACTTTTTAGTTGGGTTCGTAATTTTACCCGGAGTTTTAGTTGGGTTCGTAATTTTACCCGGACTTTTTAGTTGGGTTCGAATTTTTTACCCGGACTTTTAGTTGTGTTCATAATTTTACCCGGAGTTTTAGTTGGGTTCGTAATTTTACCCGGACCTTTTAGTTGGGTTCGTATTTTGTACCCGGACTTTTAGTTGGGTTCGTAATTTTACCCGGAGTTTTAGTTGGGTTCGTAATTTTACCCGGAGTTTTAGTTGGGTTCGTAATTTTACCCGGAGTCTTGAGTTACCCGGACTTTTTAGTTGGGTTCGTATTTTTACCCGGACTTTTAGTTGGGTTCGTAATTTTACCCGGAGTTTTACTTGGGTTCGTATTTTTTACCCGGACTTTTAGTTGGGTTCGTAATTTTACCCGGAGTTTCAGTTGGGTTCGTAATTTTACCCGGAGTTTTAGTTGGGTTCGTAATTTTACCCGGAGATTTACTTGGGTTCGTAATTTTACCCGGAGTTTTACTTGGGTTCGTAATTTTACCCGGAGTTTTAGTTGGATTCGTAATTTTACCCGGAGCTTTAGTTGGGTTCGTAATTTTACCCGAACTTTTTAGTTGGGTTCGTATTTTTTACCCGGACTTTTAGTTGGGTTCGTAATTTTACCCGGAGTTTTAGTTGAGTTCGTAATTTTACCCGGAGTTTTAGTTGGGTTCGTAATTTTACCCGGACTTTTTAGTTGGGTTCGTAATTTTACCCGGACTTTTTAGTTGGGTTCGTAATTTTACCCGGACTTTTTAGTTGGGTTCGTAATTTTACCCGGAGTTTTAGTTGGGTTCGTAATTTTACCCGGACTTTTTAGTTGGGTTCGAATTTTTTACCCGGACTTTTAGTTGGGTTCATAATTTTACCCGGAGTTTTAGTTGGGTTCGTAATTTTACCCGGACCTTTTAGTTGGGTTCGTATTTTGTACCCGGACTTTTAGTTGGGTTCGTAATTTTACCCGGAGTTTTAGTTGGGTTCGTAATTTTACCCGTAGTTTTAGTTGGGTTCGTAATTTTACCCGGAGTCTTGAGTTACCCGGACTTTTTAGTTGGGTTCGTATTTTTACCCGGACTTTTAGTTGGGTTCGTAATTTTACCCGGAGTTTTAGTTAGGTTCGTAATTTTACCCGGACTTTTTAGTTGGGTTCGTATTTTTTACCCGGACTTTTAGTTGGGTTCGTAATTTTACCCGGAGCTTTAGTTGGCTTCGTAATTTTACCCGGAGTTTTAGTTGAGTTCGTAATTTTACCCGGAGTTTTAGTTGGGTTCGTAATTTTACCCGGACTTTTTAGTTGGGTTCGTAATTTTACCCGGACTTTTTAGTTGGGTTCGTATTTTTTACCCGGAGTTTTAGTTGGGTTCGTAATTTTACCCGGAGTTTTAGTTGGGTTCGTAATTTTACCCGGACTTTTTAGTTGTGTTGGTAATTTTACCCGGAGTTTTAGTTGGGTTCATATTTTTTACCGGACTTTTTAGTTGGGTTCGTATTTTTTACCCGGAGTTTTAGTTGGGTTCGTATTTTTTACCCGGAGTTTTAGTTGGGTTCGTATTTTTACCCGGAGTTTTAGTTGGGTTCGTATTTTTACCCGGAGTTTTAGTTGGGTTCGTATTTTTTACCCGGACTTTTTAGTTGGGTTAGTATTTTTGCCCGTAGTTTTAGTTGGGTTCGTATTTTTTAGCCGGAGTTTTAGTTGGGTTCGTATTTTTTACCCGGAGTTTTAGTTGGGTTCGTATTTTTACCCGGAGTTTTAGTTGGGTTCGTATTTTTACCCGGAGTTTTAGTTGGGTTCGTATTTTTTACCCGGAGTTTTAGTTGGGTTCGTATTTTTACCCGGAGTTTTAGTTGGGTTCGTAATTTTACCCGGACTTTTTAGTTGGGTTCGAATTTTTTACCCGGACTTTTAATTGGGTTCATAATTTTACCCGGAGTTTTAGTTGGGTTCGTAATTTTACCCGGACTTTTTAGTTGGGTTCGTATTTTTTACCCGGACTTTTAGTTGGGTTCGTAATTTTACCCGGAGTTTTAGTTGGGTTCGTAATTTTACCCGGAGTTTTAGTTGGGTTCGTAATTTTACCCGGAGTCTTGAGTTAATAGTTGGGTTCGTATTTTTACCCGGACTTTTAGTTGGGTTCGTAATTTTACCCGGAGTTTTAGTTGGGTTCGTAATTTTACCCGCAGTTTTAGTTGGGTTCGTAATTTTACCCGGAATTTTACTTGGGTTCGTAATTTTACCCGGAGTTTTACTTGGGTTCGTAATTTTACCCGGAGTTTTAGTTGGGTTCGTAATTTTACCCGGAGTTTTAGTTGGGTTCGTAATTTTACCCGGACTTTTTAGTTGGGTTCGTATTTTTTACCCGGACTTTTAGTTGGGTTCGTGATTTTACCCGGAGTTTTAGTTGGGTTCGTAATTTTACCCGGAGTTTTAGTTGAGTTCGTAATTTTACCCGGAGTTTTAGTTGGGTTCGTAATTTTACCCGGACTTTTTAGTTGGGTTCGTAATTTTACCCGGACTTTTTAGTTGGGTTCGTATTTTTTACCCGGAGTTTTAGTTGGGTTCGTAATTTTACCCGGAGTTTTAGTTGGGTTCGTAATTTTACCCGGACTTTTTAGTTGGGTTCGTATTTTTTACCCGGACTTTTAGTTGGGTTCGTAATTTTACCCGGAGTTTTAGTTGGGTTCGAATTTTTTACCCGGAGTTTTAGTTGGGTTCGTATTTTTTACCCGGAGTTTTAGTTGGGTTCGTATTTTTATCCGGAGTTTTAGTTGTGTTGGTAATTTTACCCGGAGTTTTAGTTGGGTTCATATTTTTTACCCGGAGTTTTAGTTGGGTTCGTATTTTTACCCGGAGTTTTAGTTGGGTTCGTATTTTTACCCGGAGTTTTAGTTGGGTTCGTATTTTTTACCCGGACTTTTTAGTTGGGTTCGTATTTTTTACCCGGAGTTTTAGTTGGGTTCGTAATTTTACCCGGAGTTTTAGTTGGGTTCGTAATTTTACCCGGACTTTTTAGTTGTGTTGGTAATTTTACCCGGAGTTTTAGTTGGGTTCATATTTTTTACCGGACTTTTTAGTTGGGTTCGTATTTTTTACCCGGAGTTTTAGTTCGGTTCGTATTTTTTACCCGGAGTTTTAGTTGGGTTCGTATTTTTACCCGGAGTTTTAGTTGGGTTCGTATTTTTACCCGGAGTTTTAGTTGGGTTCGTATTTTTTACCCGGACTTTTTAGTTGGGTTAGTATTTTTGCCCGGAGTTTTAGTTGGGTTCGTATTTTTTAGCCGGAGTTTTAGTTGGGTTCGTATTTTTACCCGGAGTTTTAGTTGGGTTCGTATTTTTTACCCGGAGTTTTAGTTGGGTTCGTATTTTTACCCGGACTTTTTAGTTGGGTTCGTATTTTTTACCCGGACTTTTAGTTGGGTTCGTAATTTTACCCGGAGTCTTGAGTTACCCGGACTTTTTAGTTGGGTTCGTATTTTTACCCGGACTTTTAGTTGGGTTCGTAATTTTACCCGGAGTTTTAGTTAGGTTCGTAATTTTACCCGGACTTTTTAGTTGGGTTCGTATTTTTTACCCGGACTTTTAGTTGGGTTCGTAATTTTACCCGGAGCTTTAGTTGGCTTCGTAATTTTACCCGGAGTTTTAGTTGAGTTCGTAATTTTACCCGGAGTTTAAGTTGGGTTCGTAATTTTACCCGGACTTTTTAGTTGGGTTCGTAATTTTACCCGGACTTTTTAGTTGGGTTCGTATTTTTTACCCGGAGTTTTAGTTGGGTTCGTAATTTTACCCGGAGTTTTAGTTGGGTTCGTAATTTTACCCGGACTTTTTAGTTGTGTTGGTAATTTTACCCGGAGTTTTAGTTGGGTTCATATTTTTTACCGGACTTTTTAGTTGGGTTCGTATTTTTTACCCGGAGTTTTAGTTGGGTTCGTATTTTTTACCCGGAGTTTTAGTTGGGTTCGTATTTTTACCCGGAGTTTTAGTTGGGTTCGTATTTTTACCCGGAGTTTTAGTTGGGTTCGTATTTTTTACCCGGACTTTTTAGTTGGGTTAGTATTTTTGCCCGGAGTTTTAGTTGGGTTCGTATTTTTTAGCCGGAGTTTTAGTTGGGTTCGTATTTTTTACCCGGAGTTTTAGTTGGGTTCGTATTTTTACCCGGAGTTTTAGTTGGGTTCGTATTTTTACCCGGAGTTTTAGTTGGGTTCGTATTTTTTACCCGGAGTTTTAGTTGGGTTCGTATTTTTACCCGGAGTTTTAGTTGGGTTCGTAATTTTACCCGGACTTTTTAGTTGGGTTCGAATTTTTTACCCGGACTTTTAATTGGGTTCATAATTTTACCCGGAGTTTTAGTTGGGTTCGTAATTTTACCCGGACTTTTTAGTTGGGTTCGTATTTTTTACCCGGACTTTTAGTTGGGTTCGTAATTTTACCCGGAGTTTTAGTTGGGTTCGTAATTTTACCCGGAGTTTTAGTTGGGTTCGTAATTTTACCCGGAGTCTTGAGTTAATAGTTGGGTTCGTATTTTTACCCGGACTTTTAGTTGGGTTCGTAATTTTACCCGGAGTTTTAGTTGGGTTCGTAATTTTACCCGCAGTTTTAGTTGGGTTCGTAATTTTACCCGGAGTTTTACTTGGGTTCGTAATTTTACCCGGAGTTTTACTTGGGTTCGTAATTTTACCCGGAGTTTTAGTTGGGTTCGTAATTTTACCCGGAGTTTTAGTTGGGTTCGTAATTTTACCCGGACTTTTTAGTTGGGTTCGTATTTTTTACCCGGACTTTTAGTTGGGTTCGTGATTTTACCCGGAGTTTTAGTTGGGTTCGTAATTTTACCCGGAGTTTTAGTTGAGTTCGTAATTTTACCCGGAGTTTTAGTTGGGTTCGTAATTTTACCCGGACTTTTTAGTTGGGTTCGTAATTTTACCCGGACTTTTTAGTTGGGTTCGTATTTTTTACCCGGAGTTTTAGTTGGGTTCGTAATTTTACCCGGAGTTTTAGTTGGGTTCGTAATTTTACCCGGACTTTTTAGTTGGGTTCGTATTTTTTACCCGGACTTTTAGTTGGGTTCGTAATTTTACCCGGAGTTTTAGTTGGGTTCGAATTTTTTACCCGGAGTTTTAGTTGGGTTCGTATTTTTTACCCGGAGTTTTAGTTGGGTTCTTATTTTTATCCGGAGTTTTAGTTGTGTTGGTAATTTTACCCGGAGTTTTAGTTGGGTTCATATTTTTTACCCGGAGTTTTAGTTGGGTTCGTATTTTTACCCGGAGTTTTAGTTGGGTTCGTATTTTTACCTGGAGTTTTAGTTGGGTTCGTATTTTTTACCCGGACTTTTTAGTTGGGTTCGTATTTTTTACCCGGAGTTTTAGTTGGGTTCGTAATTGTACCCGGAGTTTTAGTTGGGTTCGTAATTTTACCCGGACTTTTTAGTTGTGTTGGTAATTTTACCCGGAGTTTTAGTTGGGTTCATATTTTTTACCGGACTTTTTAGTTGGGTTCGTATTTTTTACCCGGAGTTTTAGTTCGGTTCGTATTTTTTACCCGGAGTTTTAGTTGGGTTCGTATTTTTACCCGGAGTTTTAGTTGGGTTCGTATTTTTACCCGGAGTTTTAGTTGGGTTCGTATTTTTTACCCGGACTTTTTAGTTGGGTTAGTATTTTTGCCCGGAGTTTTAGTTGGGTTCGTATTTTTTAGCCGGAGTTTTAGTTGGGTTCGTATTTTTTACCCGGAGTTTTAGTTGGGTTCGTATTTTTACCCGGAGTTTTAGTTGGGTTCGTATTTTTACCCGGAGTTTTAGTTGGGTTCGTATTTTTTACCCGGAGTTTTAGTTGGGTTCGTATTTTTACCCGGACTTTTTAGTTGGGTTCGTATTTTTTACCCGGACTTTTAGTTGGGTTCGTAATTTTACCCGGAGTTTTAGTTGGGTTCGTAATTTTACCCGGAGTCTTAGTTGGGTTCGTAATTTTACCCGGACTTTTTAGTTGGGTTCGAATTTTTTACCCGGACTTTTAGTTGGGTTCATAATTTTACCCGGAGTTTTAGTTGGGTTCGTAATTTTACCCGGAGTTTTAGTTGGGTTTGTAATTTTACCCGGAGTTTTAGTTGGGTTCGTAATTTTACCCGGAGTTTTACTTGGGTTCGTAATTTTATCCGGACTTTTTAGTTGGGTTCGTATTTTTTACCCGGACTTTAAGTTGGGTTCGTAATTTTACCCGGAGTTTTAGTTGGGTTCGTAATTTTACCCGGAGTTTTAGTTGGGTTCGTAATTTTACCCGGAGTTTTACTTGGGTTCGTAATTTTACCCGGAGTTTTACTTGGGTTCGTAATTTTACCCGGAGTTTTAGTTGGGTTCGTAATTTTACCCGGAGTATTAGTTGGGTTCGTAATTTTACCCGGACTTTTTAGTTGGGTTCGTATTTTTTACCCGGACTTTTAGTTGGGTTCGTAATTTTACCCGGAGTTTTAGTTGGGTTCGTAATTTTACCCGGAGTTTTAGTTGAGTTCGTAATTTTACCCGGAGTTTTAGTTGGGTTCGTAATTTTACCCGGACTTTTTAGTTGGGTTCGTAATTTTACCCGGACTTTTTAGTTGGGTTCGTAATTTTACCCGGACTTTTTAGTTGGGTTCGTAATTTTACCCGGAGTTTTAGTTGGGTTCGTAATTTTACCCGGACTTTTTAGTTGGGTTCGAATTTTTTACCCGGACTTTTACTTGTGTTCATAATTTTACCCGGAGTTTTAGTTGGGTTCGTAATTTTACCCGGACCTTTTAGTTGGGTTCGTATTTTGTACCCGGACTTTTAGTTGGGTTCGTAATTTTACCCGGAGTTTTAGTTGGGTTCGTAATTTTACCCGGAGTTTTAGTTGGGTTCGTAATTTTACCCGGAGTCTTGAGTTACCCGGACTTTTTAGTTGGGTTCGTATTTTTACCCGGACTTTTAGTTGGGTTCGTAATTTTACCCGGAGTTTTAGTTGGGTTCGTAATTTTACCCGGAGTTTTAGTTGGGTTCGTAATTTTACCCGGAGTTTTACTTGGGTTCGTAATTTTACCCGGAGTTTTACTTGGGTTCGTAATTTTACCCGGAGTTTTAGTTGGGTTCGTAATTTTACCCGGACTTTTTAGTTGTGTTGGTAATTTTACCCGGAGTTTTAGTTGGGTTCATATTTTTTACCCGGAGTTTTAGTTGCGTTCGTATTTTTACCCGGAGTTTTAGTTGGGTTCGTATTTTTACCCGGAGTTTTAGTTGGGTTCGTAATTTTACCCGGAGTTTTAGTTGTGTTGGTAATTTTACCCGGAGTTTTAGTTGGGTTCATATTTTTTACCGGACTTTTTAGTTGGGTTCGTATTTTTTACCCGGAGTTTTAGTTGGGTTCGTATTTTTTACCCGGAGTTTTAGTTGGGTTCGTATTTTTACCCGGAGTTTTAGTTGGGTTCGTATTTTTACCCGGAGTTTTAGTTGGGTTCGTATTTTTTACCCGGACTTTTTAGTTGGGTTAGTATTTTTGCCCGGAGTTTTAGTTGGGTTCGTATTTTTACCCGGAGTTTTAGTTGGGTTCGTATTTTTTACCCGGAGTTTTAGTTGGGTTCGTATTTTTACCCGGAGTTTTAGTTGGGTTCGTAATTTTACCCGGACTTTTTAGTTGGGTTCGTATTTTTTACCCGGACTTTTAATTGGGTTCATAATTTTACACGGAGTTTTAGTTGGGTTCGTAATTTTACCCGGACTTTTTAGTTGGGTTCGTATTTTTTACCCGGACTTTTAGTTGGGTTCGTAATTTTACCCGGAGTTTTAGTTGGGTTCGTAATTTTACCCGGAGTTTTAGTTGGGTTCGTAATTTTACCCGGAGTCTTGAGTTAATTGTTGGGTTCGTATTTTTACCCGGACTTTTAGTTGGGTTCGTAATTTTACCCGGAGTTTTAGTTGGGTTCGTAATTTTACCCGGAGTTTTAGTTGGGTTCGTAATTTTACCCGGAGTTTTACTTGGGTTCGTAATTTTACCCGGAGTTTTACTTGGGTTCGTAATTTTACCCGGAGTTTTAGTTGGGTTCGTAATTTTACCCGGAGTTTTAGTTGGGTTCGTAATTTTACCCGGACTTTTTAGTTGGGTTCGTATTTTTTACCCGGACTTTTAGTTGGGTTCGTAATTTTACCCGGAGTTTTAGTTGGGTTCGTAATTTTACCCGGAGTTTTAGTTGAGTTCGTAATTTTACCCGGAGTTTTAGTTGGGTTCGTAATTTTACCCGGACTTTTTAGTTGGGTTCGTAATTTTACCCGGACTTTTTAGTTGGGTTCGTATTTTTTACCCGGAGTTTTAGTTGGGTTCGTAATTTTACCCGGAGTTTTAGTTGGGTTCGTAATTTTACCCGGACTTTTTAGTTGGGTTCGTATTTTTTACCCGGACTTTTAGTTGGGTTCGTAATTTTACCCGGAGTTTTAGTTGGGTTCGAATTTTTTACCCGGAGTTTTAGTTGGGTTCGTATTTTTTACCCGGAGTTTTAGTTGGGTTCGTATTTTTACCCGGAGTTTTAGTTGTGTTGGTAATTTTACCCGGAGTTTTAGTTGGGTTCATATTTTTTACCCGGAGTGTTAGTTGGGTTCGTATTTTTACCCGGAGTTTTAGTTGGGTTCGTATTTTTATCCGGAGTTTTAGTTGGGTTCGTATTTTTTACCCGGACTTTTTAGTTGGGTTCGTATTTTTTACCCGGAGTTTTAGTTGGGTTCGTAATTTTACCCGGAGTTTTAGTTGGGTTCGTAATTTTACCCGGACTTTTTAGTTGTGTTGGTAATTTTACCCGGAGTTTTAGTTGGGTTCATATTTTTTACCGGACTTTTTAGTTGGGTTCGTATTTTTTACCCGGAGTTTTAGTTGGGTTCGTATTTTTTACCCGGACTTTTAGTTGGGTTCGTATTTTTACCCGGAGTTTTAGTTGGGTTCGTATTTTTACCCGGAGTTTTAGTTGGGTTCGTATTTTTTACCCGGACTTTTTAGTTGGGTTAGTATTTTTGCCCGGAGTTTTAGTTGGGTTCGTATTTTTTAGCCGGAGTTTTAGTTGGGTTCGTATTTTTTACCCGGAGTTTTAGTTGGGTTCGTATTTTTACCCGGAGTTTTAGTTGGGTTCGTATTTTTACCCCGAGTTTTAGTTGGGTTCGTATTTTTTACCCGGAGTTTTAGTTGGGTTCGTATTTTTACCCGGACTTTTTAGTTGGGTTCGTATTTTTTACCCGGACTTTTAGTTGGGTTCGTAATTTTACCCGGAGTTTTAGTTGGGTTCGTAATTTTACCCGGAGTTTTAGTTGGGTTCGTAATTTTACCCGGACTTTTTAGTTGGGTTCGAATTTTTTACCCGGACTTTTAGTTGGGTTCATAATTTTACCCGGAGTTTTAGTTGGGTTCGTAATTTTACCCGGACTTTTTAGTTGGGTTCGTATTTTTTACCCAGACTTTTAGTTGGGTTCGTAATTTTACCCGGAGTTTTAGTTGGGTTCGTAATTTTACCCGGAGTTTTAGTTGGGTTCGTAATTTTACCCGGAGTCTTGAGTTAATAGTTGGGTTCGTATTTTTACCCGGACTTTTAGTTGGGTTCGTAATTTTACCCGGAGTTTTAGTTGGGTTCGTAATTTTACCCGGAGTTTTAGTTGGGTTCGTAATTTTACCCGGAGTTTTACTTGGGTTCGTAATTTTACCCGGAGTTTTACTAGGGTTCGTAATTTTACCCGGAGTTTTAGTTGGGTTCGTAATTTTACCCGGAGTTTTAGTTGGGTTCGTAATTTTACCCGGACTTTTTAGTTGGGTTCGTATTTTTTACCCGGACTTTTAGTTGGGTTCGTAATTTTACCCGAAGTTTTAGTTGGGTTCGTAATTTTACCCGGAGTTTTAGTTGAGTTCGTAATTTTACCCGGAGTTTTAGTTGGGTTCGTAATTTTACCCGGAGTTTTAGTTGGGTTCGTAATTTTACCCGGACTTTTTAGTTGGGTTCGTATTTTTTACCCGGACTTTTAATTGGGTTCGTAATTTTACCCGGAGTTTTAGTTGGGTTCGTAATTTTACCCGGAGTTTTAGTTGAGTTCGTAATTTTACCCGGAGTTTTAGTTGGGTTCGTAATTTTACCCGGACTTTTTAGTTGGGTTCGTAATTTTACCCGGACTTTTTAGTTGGGTTCGTATTTTTTACCCGGAGTTTTAGTTGGGTTCGTAATTTTACCCGGAGTTTTAGTTGGGTTCGTAAATTTACCCGGACTTTTTAGTTGGGTTCGTATTTTTTACCCGGACTTTTAGTTGGGTTCGTAATTTTACATGGAGTTTTAGTTGGGTTCGAATTTTTTACCCGGAGCTTTAGTTGGGTTCGTATTTTTTACCCGGAGTTTTAGTTGGGTTCGTAATTTTACCCGGAGTTTAAGTTGGGTTCGTAATTTTACCCGGAGTTTTAGTTGGGTTCGTAATTTTACCCGGACTTTTTAGTTGGGTTCGAATTTTTTACCCGGACTTTTAGTTGGGTTCATAATTTTACCCGGAGTTTTAGTTGGGTTCGTAATTTTACCCGGGCTTTTTAGTTGGGTTCGTATTTTTTACCCAGACTTTTAGTTGGGTTCGTAATTTTACCCGGAGTTTTAGTTGGGTTCGTAATTTTACCCGGAGTTTTAGTTGGGTTCGTAATTTTACCCGGAGTCTTGAGTTAATAGTTGGGTTCGTATTTTTACCCGGACTTTTAGTTGGGTTCGTAATTTTACCCGGAGTTTTAGTTGGGTTCGTAATTTTACCCGGAGTTTTAGTTGGGTTCGTAATTTTACCCGGAGTTTTACTTGGGTTCGTAATTTTACCCGGACTTTTAGTTGGGTTCGTAATTTTACCCGGAGTTTTAGTTGGGTTCGTAATTTTACCCGGAGTTTTAGTTGAGTTCGTAATTTTACCCGGAGTTTTAGTTGGGTTCGTAATTTTACCCGGAGTTTTAGTTGGGTTCGTAATTTTACCCGGACTTTTTAGTTGGGTTCGTATTTTTTACCCGGACTTTTAATTGGGTTCGTAATTTTACCCGGAGTTTTAGTTGGGTTCGTAATTTTACCCGGAGTTTTAGTTGAGTTCGTAATTTTACCCGGAGTTTTAGTTGGGTTCGTAATTTTACCCGGACTTTTTAGTTGGGTTCGTAATTTTACCCGGACTTTTTAGTTGGGTTCGTATTTTTTACCCGGAGTTTTAGTTGGGTTCGTAATTTTACCCGGAGTTTTAGTTGGGTTCGTAATTTTACCCGGACTTTTTAGTTGGGTTCGTATTTTTTACCCGGACTTTTAGTTGGGTTCGTAATTTTACCCGGAGTTTTAGTTGGGTTCGAATTTTTTACCCGGAGTTTTAGTTGGGTTCGTATTTTTTACCCGGAGTTTTAGTTGGGTTCGTATTTTTACCCGGAGTTTTAGTTGTGTTGGTAATTTTACCCGGAGTTTTAGTTGGGTTCATATTTTTTACCCGGAGTTTTAGTTGGGTTCGTATTTTTACCCGGAGTTTCAGTTGGGTTCGTATTTTTACCCGGAGTTTTAGTTGGGTTCGTAATTTTACCCGGAGTTTTAGTTGTGTTGGTAATTTTACCCGGAGTTTTAGTTGGGTTCATATTTTTCCCGGACTTTTTAGTTGGGTTCGTATTTTTTACCCGGAGTTTTAGTTGGGTTCGTATTTTTTACCCGGAGTTTTAGTTGGGTTCGTATTTTTACCCGGAGTTTTAGTTGGGTTCGTATTTTTACCCGGAGTTTTAGTTGGGTTCGTATTTTTTACCCGGACTTTTTAGTTGGGTTAGTATTTTTGAACGGAGTTTTAGTTGGGTTCGTATTTTTTAGCCGGAGTCTTAGTTGGGTTCGTATTTTTTACCCGGAGTTTTAGTTGGGTTCGTATTTTTACCCGGAGTTTTAGTTGGGTTCGTATTTTTACCCGGAGTTTTAGTTGGGTTCGTATTTTTTACCCGGAGTTTTAGTTGGGTTCGTATTTTTACCCGGAGTTTTAGTTGGGTTCGTAATTTTACCCGGACTTTTTAGTTGGGTTCGAATTTTTTACCCGGACTTTTAATTGGGTTCATAATTTTACACGGAGTTTTAGTTGGGTTCGTAATTTTACCCGGACTTTTTAGTTGGGTTCGTATTTTTTACCCGGACTTTTAGTTGGGTTCGTAATTTTACCCGGAGCTTTAGTTGGGTTCGTAATTTTACCCGGAGTTTTAGTTGGGTTCGTAATTTTACCCGGAGTCTTGAGTTAATAGTTGGGTTCGTATTTTTACCCGGACTTTTAGTTGGGTTCGTAATTTTACCCGGAGTTTTAGTTGGGTTCGTAATTTTACCCGGAGTTTTAGTTGGGTTCGTAATTTTACCCGGAGTTTTACTTGGGTTCGTAAATTTACCCGGAGTTTTACTTGGGTTCGTAATTTTACCCGGAGTTTTAGTTGGGTTCGTAATTTTACCCGGAGTTTTAGTTGGGTTCGTAATTTTACCCGGACTTTTTAGATGGGTTCGTATTTTTTACCCGGACTTTTAGTTGGGTTCGTAATTTTACCCGGAGTTTTAGTTGGGTTCGTAATTTTACCCGGAGTTTTAGTTGAGTTCGTAATTTTACCCGGAGTTTTAGTTGGGTTCGTAATTTTACCCCGACTTTTTAGTTGGGTTCGTAATTTTACCCGGACTTTTTAGTTGGGTTCGTATTCTTTACCCGGAGTTTTAGTTGGGTTCGTAATTTTACCCGGAGTTTTAGTTGGGTTCGTAATTTTACCCGGACTTTTTAGTTGGGTTCGTATTTTTTACCCGGACTTTTAGTTGGGTTCGTAATTTTACCCGGACTTTTTAGTTGGGTTCGTATTTTTTACCCGGAGTTTTAGTTGGGTTCGTATTTTTTACCCGGAGTTTTAGTTGGGTTCGTATTTTTTACCCGGAGTTTTAGTTGGGTTCGTATTTTTACCCGGAGTTTTAGTTGGGTTCGTAATTTTACCCGGACTTTTTAGTTGGGTTCGTATTTTTTACCCGGACTTTTAATTGGGTTCATAATTTTACACGGAGTTTTAGTTGGGTTCGTAATTTTACCCGGACTTTTTAGTTGGGTTCGTATTTTTTACCCGGACTTTTAGTTGGGTTCGTAATTTTACCCGGAGTTTTAGTTGGGTTCGTAATTTTACCCGGAGTTTTAGTTGGGTTCGTAATTTTACCCGGAGTCTTGAGTTAATTGTTGGGTTCGTATTTTTACCCGGACTTTTAGTTGGGTTCGTAATTTTACCCGGAGTTTTAGTTGGGTTCGTAATTTTACCCGGAGTTTTAGTTGGGTTCGTAATTTTACCCGGAGTTTTACTTGGGTTCGTAATTTTACCCGGAGTTTTACTTGGGTTCGTAATTTTACCCGGAGTTTTAGTTGGGTTCGTAATTTTACCCGGAGTTTTAGTTGGGTTCGTAATTTTACCCGGACTTTTTAGTTGGGTTCGTATTTTTTACCCGGACTTTTAGTTGGGTTCGTAATTTTACCCGGAGTTTTAGTTGGGTTCGTAATTTTACCCGGAGTTTTAGTTGAGTTCGTAATTTTACCCGGAGTTTTAGTTGGGTTCGTAATTTTACCCGGACTTTTTAGTTGGGTTCGTAATTTTACCCGGACTTTTTAGTTGGGTTCGTATTTTTTACCCGGAGTTTTAGTTGGGTTCGTAATTTTACCCGGAGTTTTAGTTGGGTTCGTAATTTTACCCGGACTTTTTAGTTGGGTTCGTATTTTTTACCCGGACTTTTAGTTGGGTTCGTAATTTTACCCGGAGTTTTAGTTGGGTTCGAATTTTTTACCCGGAGTTTTAGTTGGGTTCGTATTTTTTACCCGGAGTTTTAGTTGGGTTCGTATTTTTACCCGGAGTTTTAGTTGTGTTGGTAATTTTACCCGGAGTTTTAGTTGGGTTCATATTTTTTACCCGGAGTGTTAGTTGGGTTCGTATTTTTACCCGGAGTTTTAGTTGGGTTCGTATTTTTATCCGGAGTTTTAGTTGGGTTCGTATTTTTTACCCGGACTTTTTAGTTGGGTTCGTATTTTTTACCCGGAGTTTTAGTTGGGTTCGTAATTTTACCCGGAGTTTTAGTTGGGTTCGTAATTTTACCCGGACTTTTTAGTTGTGTTGGTAATTTTACCCGGAGTTTTAGTTGGGTTCATATTTTTTACCGGACTTTTTAGTTGGGTTCGTATTTTTTACCCGGAGTTTTAGTTGGGTTCGTATTTTTTACCCGGACTTTTAGTTGGGTTCGTATTTTTACCCGGAGTTTTAGTTGGGTTCGTATTTTTACCCGGAGTTTTAGTTGGGTTCGTATTTTTTACCCGGACTTTTTAGTTGGGTTAGTATTTTTGCCCGGAGTTTTAGTTGGGTTCGTATTTTTTAGCCGGAGTTTTAGTTGGGTTCGTATTTTTTACCCGGAGTTTTAGTTGGGTTCGTATTTTTACCCGGAGTTTTAGTTGGGTTCGTATTTTTACCCCGAGTTTTAGTTGGGTTCGTATTTTTTACCCGGAGTTTTAGTTGGGTTCGTATTTTTACCCGGACTTTTTAGTTGGGTTCGTATTTTTTACCCGGACTTTTAGTTGGGTTCGTAATTTTACCCGGAGTTTTAGTTGGGTTCGTAATTTTACCCGGAGTTTTAGTTGGGTTCGTAATTTTACCCGGACTTTTTAGTTGGGTTCGAATTTTTTACCCGGACTTTTAGTTGGGTTCATAATTTTACCCGGAGTTTTAGTTGGGTTCGTAATTTTACCCGGACTTTTTAGTTGGGTTCGTATTTTTTACCCAGACTTTTAGTTGGGTTCGTAATTTTACCCGGAGTTTTAGTTGGGTTCGTAATTTTACCCGGAGTTTTAGTTGGGTTCGTAATTTTACCCGGAGTCTTGAGTTAATAGTTGGGTTCGTATTTTTACCCGGACTTTTAGTTGGGTTCGTAATTTTACCCGGAGTTTTAGTTGGGTTCGTAATTTTACCCGGAGTTTTAGTTGGGTTCGTAATTTTACCCGGAGTTTTACTTGGGTTCGTAATTTTACCCGGAGTTTTACTAGGGTTCGTAATTTTACCCGGAGTTTTAGTTGGGTTCGTAATTTTACCCGGAGTTTTAGTTGGGTTCGTAATTTTACCCGGACTTTTTAGTTGGGTTCGTATTTTTTACCCGGACTTTTAGTTGGGTTCGTAATTTTACCCGGAGTTTTAGTTGGGTTCGTAATTTTACCCGGAGTTTTAGTTGAGTTCGTAATTTTACCCGGAGTTTTAGTTGGGTTCGTAATTTTACCCCGACTTTTTAGTTGGGTTCGTAATTTTACCCGGACTTTTTAGTTGGGTTCGTATTCTTTACCCGGAGTTTTAGTTGGGTTCGTAATTTTACCCGGAGTTTTAGTTGGGTTCGTAATTTTACCCGGACTTTTTAGTTGGGTTCGTATTTTTTACCCGGACTTTTAGTTGGGTTCGTAATTTTACCCGGAGTTTTAGTTGGGTTCGAATTTTTTACCCGGAGTTTTAGTTGGGTTCGTATTTTTTACCCGGAGTTTTAGTTGGGTTCGTATTTTTACCCGGAGTTTTAGTTGTGTTGGTAATTTTACCCGGAGTTTTAGTTGGGTTCATATTTTTTACCCGGAGTTTTAGTTGGGTTCGTATTTTTACCCGGAGTTTTAATTGGGTTCGTATTTTTTACCCGGACTTTTTAGTTGGGTTCGTATTTTTTACCCGGAGTTTTAGTTGGGTTCGTAATTTTACCCGGACTTTTAGTTGGGTTCGTAATTTTACCCGGACTTTTTAGTTGTGTTGGTAATTTTACCCGGAGTTTTAGTTGGGTTCATATTTTTTACCGGACTTTTTAGTTGGGTTCGTATTTTTTATCCGGAGTTTTAGTTGGGTTCGTATTTTTTACCCGGAGTTTTAGTTGGGTTCGTATTTTTACCCGGAGTTTTAGTTGGGTTCGTATTTTTACCCGGAGTTTTAGTTGGGTTCGTATTTTT
The DNA here is from genome assembly GCA_964023965.1 of Melinopterus prodromus. Classification (NCBI taxonomy): domain Eukaryota; kingdom Metazoa; phylum Arthropoda; class Insecta; order Coleoptera; family Scarabaeidae; genus Melinopterus; species Melinopterus prodromus. The sequence continues at coordinate 250,102 of CAXIES010000487.1, forward strand.
TACCCGGACTTTTTAGTTGGGTTAGTATTTTTGCCCGGAGTTTTAGTTGGGTTCGTATTTTTTAGCCGGAGTTTTAGTTGGGTTCGTATTTTTTACCCGGAGTTTTAGTTGGGTTCGTATTTTTACCCGGAGTTTTAGTTGGGTTCGTATTTTTACCCGGACTTTTTAGTTGGGTTCGTATTTTTTACCCGGACTTTTAGTTGGGTTCGTAATTTTACCCGGAGTTTTAGTTGGGTTCGTAATTTTACCCGGACTTTTTAGTTGGGTTCGTATTTTTTACCCGGACTTTTAGTTGGGTTCGTAATTTTACCCGGAGTTTTAGTTGGGTTCGTAATTTTACCCGGAGTTTTAGTTGGGTTCGTAATTTTACCCGGACTTTTTAGTTGGGTTCGAATTTTTTACCCGGAGTTTTAGTTGGGTTCATAATTTTACCCGGAGTTTTAGTTGGGTTCGTAATTTTACCCGGACTCTTTGGTTGGGTTCGTATTTTTTACCCAGACTTTTAGTTGGGTTCGTAATTTTACCCGGAGTTTTAGTTGGGTTCGTAATTTTACCCGGAGTTTTAGTTGGGTTCGTAATTTTACCCGGAGTCTTGAGTTAATAGTTGGGTTCGTATTTTTACCCGGACTTTTAGTTGGGTTCGTAATTTTACCCGGAGTTTTAGTTGGGTTCGTAATTTTACCCGGAGTTTTAGTTGGGTTCGTAATTTTACCCGGAGTTTTACTTGGGTTCGTAATTTTACCCGGAGTTTTACTAGGGTTCGTAATTTTACCCGGAGTTTTAGTTGGGTTCGTAATTTTACCCGGAGTTTTAGTTGGGTTCGTAATTTTACCCGGACTTTTTAGTTGGGTTCGTATTTTTTACCCGGACTTTTAGTTGGGTTCGTAATTTTACCCGGAGTTTTAGTTGGGTTCGTAATTTTACCCGGAGTTTTAGTTGGGTTCGTAATTTTACCCGGAGTTTTAGTTGGGTTCGTAATTTTACCCGGACTTTTTAGTTGGGTTCGTATTTTTTACCCGGACTTTTAATTGGGTTCGTAATTTTACCCGGAGTTTTAGTTGGGTTCGTAATTTTACCCGGAGTTTTAGTTGAGTTCGTAATTTTACCCGGAGTTTTAGTTGGGTTCGTAATTTTACCCGGACTTTTTAGTTGGGTTCGTAATTTTACCCGGACTTTTTAGTTGGGTTCGTATTTTTTACCCGGAGTTTTAGTTGGGTTCGTAATTTTACCCGGAGTTTTAGTTGGGTTCGTAATTTTACCCGGACTTTTTAGTTGGGTTCGTATTTTTTACCCGGACTTTTAGTTGGGTTCGTAATTTTACCCGGAGTTTTAGTTGGGTTCGAATTTTTTACCCGGAGTTTTAGTTGGGTTCGTATTTTTTACCCGGAGTTTTAGTTGGGTTCGTATTTTTACCCGGAGTTTTAGTTGTGTTGGTAATTTTACCCGGAGTTTTAGTTGGGTTCATATTTTTTACCCGGAGTTTTAGTTGGGTTCGTATTTTTACCCGGAGTTTTAGTTGGGTTCGTATTTTTACCCGGAGTTTTAGTTGGGTTCGTAATTTTACCCGGACTTTTTAGTTGGGTTCGTATTTTTTACCCGGACTTTTAGTTGGGTTCGTAATTTTACCCGGAGTTTTAGTTGGGTTCGAATTTTTTACCCGGAGTTTTAGTTGGGTTCGTATTTTTTACCCGGAGTTTTAGTTGGGTTCGTATTTTTACCCGGAGTTTTAGTTGTGTTGGTAATTTTACCCGGAGTTTTAGTTGGGTTCATATTTTTTACCCGGAGTTTTAGTTGGGTTCGTATTTTTACCCGGAGATTTAGTTGGGTTCGTATTTTTACCCGGAGTTTTAGTTGGGTTCGTATTTTTTACCCGGACTTTTTAGTTGGGTTCGTATTTTTTACCCGGAGTTTTAGTTGGGTTCGTAATTTTACCCGGACTTTTAGTTGGGTTCGTAATTTTACCCGGATTTTTTAGTTGTGTTGGTAATTTTACCCGGAGTTTTAGTTGGGTTCATATTTTTTACCGGACTTTTTAGTTGGGTTCGTATTTTTTATCCGGAGTTTTAGTTGGGTTCGTATTTTTTACCCGGAGTTTTAGTTGGGTTCGTATTTTTACCCGGAGTTTTAGTTGGGTTCGTATTTTCACCCGGAGTTTTAGTTGGGTTCGTATTTTTTACCCGGACTTTTTAGTTGGGTTAGTATTTTTGCCCGGAGTTTTAGTTGGGTTCGTATTTTTTAGCCGGAGTTTTAGTTGGGTTCGTATTTTTTACCCGGAGTTTTAGTTGGGTTCGTATTTTTACCCGGAGTTTTAGTTGGGTTCGTATTTTTACCCGGACTTTTTAGTTGGGTTCGTATTTTTTACCCGGACTTTTAGTTGGGTTCGTAATTTTACCCGGAGTTTTAGTTGGGTTCGTAATTTTACCCGGACTTTTTAGTTGGGTTCGTATTTTTTACCCGGACTTTTAGTTGGGTTCGTAATTTTACCCGGAGTTTTAGTTGGGTTCGTAATTTTACCCGGAGTTTTAGTTGGGTTCGTAATTTTACCCGGACTTTTTAGTTGGGTTCGAATTTTTTACCCGGACTTTTAGTTGGGTTCATAATTTTACCCGGAGTTTTAGTTGGGTTCGTAATTTTACCCGGACTCTTTGGTTGGGTTCGTATTTTTTACCCAGACTTTTAGTTGGGTTCGTAATTTTACCCGGAGTTTTAGTTGGGTTCGTAATTTTACCCGGAGTTTTAGTTGGGTTCGTAATTTTACCCGGAGTCTTGAGTTAATAGTTGGGTTCGTATTTTTACCCGGACTTTTAGTTGGGTTCGTAATTTTACCCGGAGTTTTAGTTGGGTTCGTAATTTTTCCCGGAGTTTTAGTTGGGTTCGTAATTTTACCCGGAGTTTTACTTGGGTTCGTAATTTTACCCGGAGTTTTACTAGGGTTCGTAATTTTACCCGGAGTTTTAGTTGGGTTCGTAATTTTACCCGGAGTTTTAGTTGGGTTCGTAATTTTACCCGGACTTTTTAGTTGGGTTCGTATTTTTTACCCGGACTTTTAGTTGGGTTCGTAATTTTACCCGGAGTTTTAGTTGGGTTCGTAATTTTACCCGGAGTTTTAGTTGAGTTCGTAATTTTACCCGGAGTTTTAGTTGGGTTCGTAATTTTACCCGGACTTTTTAGTTGGGTTCGTAATTTCACCCGGACTTTTTAGTTGGGTTCGTATTTTTTACCCGGAGTTTTAGTTGGGTTCGTAATTTTACCCGGAGTTTTAGTTGGGTTCGTAATTTTACCCGGACTTTTTAGTTGGGTTCGTATTTTTTACCCGGACTTTTAATTGGGTTCGTAATTTTACCCGGAGTTTTAGTTGGGTTCGTAATTTTACCCGGAGTTTTAGTTGAGTTCGTAATTTTACCCGGAGTTTTAGTTGGGTTCGTAATTTTACCCGGACTTTTTAGTTGGGTTCGTAATTTTACCCGGACTTTTTAGTTGGGTTCGTATTTTTTACCCGGAGTTTTAGTTGGGCTCGTAATTTTACCCGGAGTTTTAGTTGGGTTCGTAATTTTTCCCGGACTTTTTAGTTGGGTTCGTATTTTTTACCCGGACTTTTAGTTGGGTTCGTAATTTTACCCGGAGTTTTAGTTGGGTTCGAATTTTTTACCCGGAGTTTTAGTTGGGTTCGTATTTTTTACCCGGAGTTTTAGTTGGGTTCGTATTTTTACCCGGAGTTTTAGTTGTGTTGGTAATTTTACCCGGAGTTTTAGTTGGGTTCATATTTTTTACCCGGAGTTTTAGTTGGGTTCGTATTTTTACCCGGAGTTTTAGTTGGGTTCGTATTTTTACCCGGAGTTTTAGTTGGGTACGTAATTTTACCCGGAGTTTTAGTTGTGTTGGTAATTTTACCCGGAGTTTTAGTTGGGTTCATAATTTTACCCGGAGTTTTAGTTGGGTTCGTAATTTTACCCGGACTCTTTGGTTGGGTTCGTATTTTTTACCCAGACTTTTAGTTGGGTTCGTAATTTTACCCGGAGTTTTAGTTGGGTTCGTAATTTTACCCGGAGTTTTAGTTGGGTTCGTAATTTTACCCGGACTTTTTAGTTGGGTTCGTATTTTTTACCCGGACTTTTAATTGGGTTCGTAATTTTACCCGGAGTTTTAGTTGGGTTCGTAATTTTACCCGGAGTTTTAGTTGAGTTCGTAATTTTACCCGGAGTTTTAGTTGGGTTCGTAATTTTACCCGGACTTTTTAGTTGGGTTCGTAATTTTACCCGGACTTTTTAGTTGGGTTCGTATTTTTTACCCTGAGTTTTAGTTGGGCTCGTAATTTTACCCGGAGTTTTAGTTGGGTTCGTAATTTTTCCCGGACTTTTTAGTTGGGTTCGTATTTTTTACCCGGACTTTTAGTTGGGTTCGTAATTTTACCCGGAGTTTTAGTTGGGTTCGAATTTTTTACCCGGAGTTTTAGTTGGGTTCGTATTTTTTACCCGGAGTTTTAGTTGGGTTCGTATTTTTACCCGGAGTTTTAGTTGTGTTGGTAATTTTACCCGGAGTTTTAGTTGGGTTCATATTTTTTACCCGGAGTTTTAGTTGGGTTCGTATTTTTACCCGGAGTTTTAGTTGGGTTCGTATTTTTACCCGGAGTTTTAGTTGGGTTCGTAATTTTACCCGGAGTTTTAGTTGTGTTGGTAATTTTACCCGGAGTTTTAGTTGGGTTCATATTTTTTACCGGACTTTTTAGTTGGGTTCGTATTTTTTACCCGGAGTTTTAGTTGGGTTCGTATTTTTTACCCTGAGTTTTAGTTGGGTTCGTATTTTTACCCGGAGTTTTAGTTGGGTTCGTATTTTTTACCCGGACTTTTTAGTTGGGTTAGTATTTTTGCCCGGAGTTTTAGTTGGGTTCGTATTTTTTAGCCGGAGTTTTAGTTGGGTTCGTATTTTTTACCCGGAGTTTTAGTTGGGTTCGTATTTTTACCCGGAGTTTTAGTTGGGTTCGTATTTTTACCCGGAGTTTTAGTTGGGTTCGTATTTTTTACCCGGAGTTTTAGTTGGGTTCGTATTTTTACCCGGAGTTTTAGTTGGGTTCGTAATTTTACCCGGACTTTTTAGTTGGGTTCGAATTTTTTACCCGGACTTTTAATTGGGTTCATACTTTTACCCGGAGTTTTAGTTGGGTTCGTAATTTTACCCGGACTTTTTAGTTGGGTTCGTATTTTTTACCCGGACTTTTAGTTGGGTTCGTAATTTTACCCGGAGTTTTAGTTGGGTTCGTAATTTTACCCGGAGTTTTAGTTGGGTTCGTAATTTTACCCGGAGTCTTGAGTTAATAGTTGGGTTCGTATTTTTACCCGGACTTTTAGTTGGGTTCGTAATTTTACCCGGAGTTTTACTAGGGTTCGTAATTTTACCCGGAGTTTTAGTTGGGTTCGTAATTTTACCCGGAGTTTTAGTTGGGTTCGTAATTTTACCCGGACCTTTTAGTTGGGTTCGTATTTTTTACCCGGACTTTTAGTTGGGTTCGTAATTTTACCCGGAGTTTTAGTTGGGTTCGTAATTTTACCCGGAGTTTTAGTTGAGTTCGTAATTTTACCCGGAGTTTTAGTTGGGTTCGTAATTTTACCCGGACTTTTTAGTTGGGTTCGTAATTTCACCCGGACTTTTTAGTTGGGTTCGTATTTTTTACCCGGAGTTTTAGTTGGGTTCGTAATTTTACCCGGAGTTTTAGTTGGGTTCGTAATTTTACCCGGACTTTTTAGTTGGGTTCGTATTTTTTACCCGGACTTTTAATTGGGTTCGTAATTTTACCCGGATTTTTAGTTGGGTTCGTAATTTTACCCGGAGTTTTAGTTGAGTTCGTAATTTTACCCGGAGTTTTAGTTGGGTTCGTAATTTTACCCGGACTTTTTAGTTGGGTTCGTAATTTTACCCGGACTTTTTAGTTGGGTTCGTATTTTTTACCCGGAGTTTTAGTTGGGCTCGTAATTTTACCCGGAGTTTTAGTTGGGTTCGTAATTTTACCCGGACTTTTTAGTTGGGTTCGTATTTTTTACCCGGACTTTTAGTTGGGTTCGTAATTTTACCCGGAGTTTTAGTTGGGTTCGAATTTTTTACCCGGAGTTTTAGTTGGGTTCGTATTTTTTACCCGGAGTTTTAGTTGGGTTCGTATTTTTACCCGGAGTTTTAGTTGTGTTGGTAATTTTACCCGGAGTTTTAGTTGGGTTCATATTTTTTACGCGGAGTTTTAGTTGGGTTCGTATTTTTACCCGGAGTTTTAGTTGGGTTCGTATTTTTACCCGGAGTTTTAGTTGGGTTCGTAATTTTACCCGGAGTTTTAGTTGTGTTGGTAATTTTACCCGGAGTTTTAGTTGGGTTCATATTTTTTACCGGACTTTTTAGTTGGGTTCGTATTTTTTACCCGGAGTTTTAGTTGGGTTCGTATTTTTTACCCGGAGTTTTAGTTGGGTTCGTATTTTTACCCGGAGTTTTAGTTGGGTTCGTATTTTTACCCGGAGTTTTAGTTGGGTTCGTATTTTTTACCCGGACTTTTTAGTTGGGTTAGTATTTTTGCCCGGAGTTTTAGTTGGGTTCGTATTTTTTAGCCGGAGTTTTAGTTGGGTTCGTATTTTTTACCCGGAGTTTTAGTTGGGTTCGTATTTTTACCCGGAGTTTTAGTTGGGTTCGTATTTTTACCCGGAGTTTTAGTTGGGTTCGTATTTTTTACCCGGAGTTTTAGTTGGGTTCGTATTTTTACCCGGAGTTTTAGTTGGGTTCGTAATTTGACCCGGACTTTTTAGTTGGGTTCGAATTTTTTACCCGGACTTTTAATTGGGTTCATAATTTTACCCGGAGTTTTAGTTGGGTTCGTAATTTTACCCGGACTTTTTAGTTGGGTTCGTATTTTTTACCCGGACTTTTAGTTGGGTTCGTAATTTTACCCGGAGTTTTAGTTGGGTTCGTAATTTTACCCGGAGTTTTAGTTGGGTTCGTAATTTTACCCGGAGTCTTGAGTTAATAGTTGGGTTCGTATTTTTACCCGGACTTTTAGTTGGGTTCGTAATTTTACCCGGAGTTTTAGTTGGGTTCGTAATTTTACCCGGAGTTTTAGTTGGGTTCGTAATCTTACCCGGAGTTTTACTCGGGTTCGTAATTTTACCCGGAGTTTTACTTGGGTTCGTAATTTTACCCGGAGTTTTAGTTGGGTTCGTAATTTTACCCGGAGTTTTAGTTGGGTTCGTAATTTTACCCGGACTTTTTAGTTGGGTTCGTATTTTTTACCCGGACTTTTAATTGGGTTCGTAATTTTACCCGGAGTTTTAGTTGGGTTCGTAATTTTACCCGGAGTTTTTGTTGAGTTCGTAATTTTACCCGGAGTTTCAGTTGGGTTCGTAATTTTACCCGGACTTTTTAGTTGGGTTCGTAATTTTACCAGGACTTTTTAGTTGGGTTCGTATTTTTTACCCGGAGTTTTAGTTGGGTTCGTAATTTTACCCGGAGTTTTAGTTGGGTTCGTAATTTTACCCGGACTTTTTAGTTGGGTTCGTATTTTTTACCCGGACTTTTAGTTGGGTTCGTAATTTTACCCGGAGTTTTAGTTGGGTTCGAATTTTTTACCCGGAGTTTTAGTTGGGTTCGTATTTTTTACCCGGAGTTTTAGTTGGGTTCGTATTTTTACCCGGAGTTTTAGTTGTGTTGGTAATTTTACCCGGAGTTTTAGTTGGGTTCATATTTTTTACCCGGAGTTTTAGTTGGGTTCGTATTTTTACCCGGAGTTTTAGTTGGGTTCGTATTTTTACCCGGAGTTTTAGTTGGGTTCGTAATTTTACCCGGAGTTTTAGTTGTGTTGGTAATTTTACCCGGAGTTTTAGTTGGGTTCATATTTTTTACCGGACTATTTAGTTGGGTTCGTATTTTTTACCCGGAGTTTTAGTTGGGTTCGTATTTTTTACCCGGAGTTTTAGTTGGGTTCGTATTTTTACCCGGAGTTTTAGTTGGGTTCGTATTTTTACCCGGAGTTTTAGTTGAGTTCGTATTTTTTACCCGGACTTTTTAGTTGGGTTAGTATTTTTGCCCGGAGTTTTAGTTGGGTTCGTATTTTTTAGCCGGAGTTTTAGTTGGGTTCGTATTTTTTACCCGGAGTTTTAGTTGGGTTCGTATTTTTACCCGGAGTTTTAGTTGGGTTAGTATTTTTACCCGGAGTTTTAGTTGGGTTCGTATTTTTTACCCGGAGTTTTAGTTGGGTTCGTATTTTTACCCGGACTTTTAGTTGGGTTCGTAATTTTACCCGGACTTTTTAGTTGGGTTCGAATTTTTTACCCGGACTTTTAATTGGGTTCATAATTTTACCCGGAGTTTTAGTTGGGTTCGTAATTTTACCCGGACTTTTTAGTTGGGTTCGTATTTTTTACCCGGACTTTTAGTTGGGTTCGTAATTTTACCCGGAGTTTTAGTTGGGTTCGTAATTTTACCCGGAGTCTTGAGTTAATAGTTGGGTTCGTATTTTTACCCGGACTTTTAGTTGGGTTCGTAATTTTACCCGGAGTTTTAGTTGGGTTCGTAATTTTACCCGGAGTTTTAGTTGGGTTCGTAATTTTACCCGGAGTTTTACTTGGGTTCGTAATTTTACCCGGAGTTTTACTTGGGTTCGTAATTTTACCCGGAGTTTTAGTTGGGTTCGTAATTTTACCCGGAGTTTTAGTTGGGTTCGTAATTTTACCCGGACTTTTTAGTTGGGTTCGTATTTTTTACCCGGACTTTTAGTTGGGTTCGTAATTTTACCCGGAGTTTTAGTTGGGTTCGTAATTTTACCCGGAGTTTTAGTTGAGTTCGTAATTTTACCCGGAGTTTTAGTTGGGTTCGTAATTTTACCCGGACTTTTTAGTTGGGTTCGTAATTTTACCCGGACTTTTTAGTTGGGTTCGTATTTTTTACCCGGAGTTTTAGTTGGGTTCGTAATATTACCCGGAGTTTTAGTTGGGTTCGTAATTTTACCCGGACTTTTTAGTTGGGTTCGTATTTTTTACCCGGACTTTTAGTTGGGTTCGTAATTTTACCCGGAGTTTCAGTTGGGTTCGAATTTTTTACCCGGAGTTTTAGTTGGGTTCGTATTTTTTACCCGGAGTTTTAGTTGGGTTCGTATTTTTACCCGGAGTTTTAGTTGTGTTGGTAATTTTACCCGGAGTTTTAGTTGGGTTCATATTTTTTACCCGGAGTTTTAGTTGGGTTCGTATTTTTACCCGGAGTTTTAGTTGGGTTCGTATTTTTACCCGGAGTTTTAGTTGGGTTCGTATTTTTTACCCGGACTTTTTAGTTGGGTTCGTATTTTTTACCCGGAGTTTTAGTTGGGTTCGTAATTTTACCCGGAGTTTTTGTTGGGTTCGTAATTTTACCCGGACTTTTTAGTTGTGTTGGTAATTTTACCCGGAGTTTTAGTTGGGTTCATATTTTTTACCGGACTTTTTAGTTGGGTTCGTATTTTTTACCCGGAGTTTTAGTTGGGTTCGTATTTTTTACCCGGAGTTTTAGTTGGGTTCGTATTTTTACCCGGAGTTTTAGTTGGGTTCGTATTTTTACCCGGAGTTTTAGTTGGGTTCGTATTTTTTACCCGGACTTTTTAGTTGGGTTAGTATTTTTGCCCGGAGTTTTAGTTGGGTTCGTATTTTTTAGCCGGAGTTTTGGTTGGGTTCGTATTTTTTACCCGGAGTTTTAGTTGGGTTCGTATTTTTACCCGGAGTTTTAGTTGGGTTCGTATTTTTACCCGGAGTTTTAGTTGGGTTCGTATTTTTTACCCGGAGTTTTAGTTGGGTTCGTATTTTTACCCGGACTTTTTAGTTGGGTTCGTATTTTTTACCCGGACTTTTAGTTGGGTTCGTAATTTTACCCGGAGTTTTAGTTGGGTTCGTAATTTTACCCGGAGTTTTAGTTGGGTTCGTAATTTTACCCGGACTTTTTAGTTGGGTTCGAATTTTTTACCCGGACTTTTAGTTGGGTTCATAATTTTACCCGGAGTTTTAGTTGGGTTCGTAATTTTACCCGGACTTTTTAGTTGGGTTCGTATTTTTTACCCGGACTTTTAGTTGGGTTCGTAATTTTACCCGGAGTTTTAGTTGGGTTCGTAATTTTACCCGGAGTTTTAGTTGGGTTCGTAATTTTACCCGGAGCCTTGAGTTAATAGTTGGGTTCGTATTTTTACCCGGACTTTTAGTTGGGTTCGTAATTTTACCCGGAGTTTTAGTTGGGTTCGTAATTTTACCCGGAGATTTAGTTGGGTTCGTAATTTTACCCGGAGTTTTACTTGGGTTCGTAATTTTACCCGGAGTTTTACTAGGGTTCGTAATTTTACCCGGAGTTTTAGTTGGGTTCGTAATTTTACCCGGAGTTTTAGTTGGGTTCGTAATTTTACCCGGACTTTTTAGTTGGGTTCGTATTTTTTACCCGGACTTTTAGTTGGGTTTGTAATTTTACCCGGAGTTTTAGTTGGGTTCGTAATTTTACCCGGAGTTTTAGTTGAGTTCGTAATTTTACCCGGAGTTTTAGTTGGGTTCGTAATTTTACCCGGACTTTTTAGTTGGGTTCGTAATTTCACCCCGACTTTTTAGTTGGGTTCGTATTTTTTACCCGGAGTTTTAGTTGGGTTCGTAATTTTACCCGGAGTTTTAGTTGGGTTCGAGTTTTTTACCCGGAGTTTTAGTTGGGATCGTATTTTTTACCCGGAGTTTTAGTTGGGTTCGTATTTTTACCCGGAGTTTTAGTTGTGTTGGTAATTTTACCCGGAGTTTTAGTTGGGTTCATATTTTTTACCCGGACTTTTAGTTGGGTTCGTATTTTTACCCGGAGTTTTAGTTGGGTTCGTATTTTTACCCGGAGTTTTAGTTGGGTTCGTAATTTTACCCGGAGTTTTAGTTGAGTTCGTAATTTTACCCGGAGTTTTAGTTGGGTTAGTAATTTTACCCGGACTTTTTATTTGGGTTCGTAATTTTACCCGGACTTTTTAGTTGGGTTCGTAATTTTACCCGGAGTTTTAGTTGGGTTCGTAATTTTACCCGGTTTTACTTGGGTTCGTAATTTTATCCGGACTTTTTAGTTGGGTTCGTATTTTTTACCCGGACTTTTAGTTGGGTTCGTAATTTTACCCGGAGTTTTAGTTGGGTTCGTAATTTTACCCGGAGTTTTAGTTGGGTTCGTAATTTTACCCGGAGTTTTACTTGGTTTCGTAATTTTACCCGGAGTTTTACTTGGGTTCGTAATTTTACCCGGAGTTTTAGTTGGGTTCGTAATTTTACCCGGAGTTTTAGTTGGGTTCGTAATTTTACCCGGACTTTTTAGTTGGGTTCGTATTTTTTACCCGGACTTTTAGTTGGGTTCGTAATTTTACCCGGAGTTTTAGTTGGGTTCGTAATTTTACCCGGAGTTTTAGTTGAGTTCGTAATTTTACCCGGAGTTTTAGTTGGGTTCGTAATTTTACCCGGACTTTTTAGTTGGGTTCGTAATTTTACCCGGACTTTTTAGTTGGGTTCGTAATTTTACCCGGACTTTTTAGTTGGGTTCGTAATTTTACCCGGAGTTTTAGTTGGGTTCGTAATTTTACCCGGAGTTTTACTTGGGTTAGTAATTTTATCCGGACTTTTTAGTTGGGTTCGTATTTTTTACCCGGACTTTTAGTTGGGTTCGTAATTTTACCCGGAGTTTTAGTTGGGTTCGTAATTTTACCCGGAGTTTTAGTTGGGTTCGTAATTTTACCCGGAGTTTTACTTGGGTTCGTAATTTTACCCGGAGTTTTACTAGGGTTCGTAATTTTACCCGGAGTTTTAGTTGTGTTGGTAATTTTACCCGGAGTTTTAGTTGGGTTCATATTTTTTACGCGGATTTTTAGTTGGGATCGTATTTTTACCCGGAGTTTTAGTTGGGTTCGTATTTTTACCCGGAGTTTTAGTTGGGTTCGTAATTTTACCCGGAGTTTTAGTTGTGTTGGTAATTTTACCCGGAGTTTTAGTTGGGTTCATATTTTTTACCGGACTTTTTAGTTGGGTTCGTATTTTTTACCCGGAGTTTTAGTTGGGTTCGTATTTTTTACCCGGAGTTTTAGTTGGGTTCGTATTTTTACCCGGAGTTTTAGTTGGGTTCGTATTTTTACCCGGAGTTTTAGTTGGGTTCGTATTTTTTACCCGGACTTTTTAGTTGGGTTAGTATTTTTGCCCGGAGTTTTAGTTGGGTTCGTATTTTTTAGCCGGAGTTTTAGTTGGGTTCGTATTTTTTACCCGGAGTTTTAGTTGGGTTCGTATTTTTACCCGGAGTTTTAGTTGGGTTCGTATTTTTACCCGGAGTTTTAGTTGGGTTCGTATTTTTTACCCGGAGTTTTAGTTGGGTTCGTATTTTTACCCGGAGTTTTAGTTGGGTTCGTAATTTTACCCGGACTTTTTAGTTGGGTTCGAATTTTTTACCCGGACTTTTAATTGGGTTCATAATTTTACCCGGAGTTTTAGTTGGGTTCGTAATTTTACCCGGACTTTTTAGTTGGGTTCGTATTTTTTACCCGGACTTTTAGTTGGGTTCGTAATTTTACCCGGAGTTTTAGTTGGGTTCGTAATTTTACCCGGAGTGTTAGTTGGGTTCGTAATTTTACCCGGAGTCTTGAGTTAATAGTTGGGTTCGTATTTTTACCCGGACTTTTAGTTGGGTTCGTAATTTTACCCGGAGTTTTAGTTGGGTTCGTAATTTTACCCGGAGTTTTAGTTGGGTTCGTAATTTTACCCGGAGTTTTACTTGGGTTCGTAATTTTACCCGGAGTTTTACTTGGGTTCGTAATTTTACCCGGAGTTTTAGTTGGGTTCGTAATTTTACCCGGAGTTTTAGTTGGGTTCGTAATTTTACCCGGACTTTTTAGTTGGGTTCGTAGTTTTTACCCGGACTTTTAGTTGGGTTCGTAATTTTACCCGGAGTTTTAGTTGGGTTCGTAATTTTACCCGGAGTTTTAGTTGAGTTCGTAATTTTACCCGGAGTTTTAGTTGGGTTCCTAATTTTACCCGGACTTTTTAGTTGGGTTCGTAATTTTACCCGGACTTTTTAGTTGGGTTCGTATTTTTTACCCGGAGTTTTAGTTGGGTTCGTAATTTTACCCGGAGTTTTAGTTGGGTTCGTAATTTTACCCGGACTTTTTAGTTGGGTTCGTATTTTTTAACCGGACTTTTAGTTGGGTTCGTAATTTTACCCGGAGTTTTAGTTGGGTTCGAATTTTTTACCCGGAGTTTTAGTTGGGTTCGTATTTTTTATCCGGAGTTTTAGTTGGGTTCGTATTTTTACCCGGAGTTTTAGTTGTGTTGGTAATTTTACCCGGAGTTTTAGTTGGGTTCATATTTTTTACCCGGAGTTTTAGTTGGGTTCGTATTTTTGCCCGGAGTTTTAGTTGGGTTCGTATTTTTACCCGGAGTTTTGGTTGGGTTCGTATTTTTTACCCGGACTTTTTAGTTGGGTTAGTATTTTTGCCCGCAGTTTTAGTTGGGTTCGTATTTTTTACCCGGACTTTTAGTTGGGTTCATAATTTTACCCGGAGTTTTAGTTGGGTTCGTAATTTTACCCGGAGTTTTACTTGGGTTCGTAATTTTACCCGGAGTTTTACTTGGGTTCGTAATTTTACCCGGAGTTTTAGTTGGGTTCGTAATTTTACCCGCAGTTTTAGTTGGGTTCGTAATTTTACCCGGACTTTTTAGTTGGGTTCGTATTTTTTACCCGGACTTCTAGTTGGGTTCGTAATTTTACCCGGAGTTTTAGTTGGGTTCGTAATTTTACCCGGAGTTTTAGTTGAGTTCGTAATTTTACCCGGAGTTTTAGTTGGGTTCGTAATTTTACCCGGACTTTTTAGTTGGGTTCGTAATTTTACCCGGACTTTTTAGTTGGGTGCCGTATTTTTTACCCGGAGTTTTAGTTGGGTTCGTAATTTTACCCGGAGTTTTAGTTGGGTTCGTAATTTTACCCGGACTTTTTAGTTGTGTTGGTAATTTTACCCGGAGTTTTAGTTGGGTTCATATTTTTTACCGGACTTTTTAGTTGGGTTCGTACTTTTTACCCGGAGTTTTAGTTGTGTTCGTATTTTTTACCCGGAGTTTTAGTTGGGTTCGTATTTTTACCCGGAGTTTTAGTTGGGTTCGTATTTTTACCCGGAGTTTTAGTTGGGTTCGTATTTTTTACCCGGACTTTTTAGTTGGGTTAGTATTTTTGCCCGGAGTTTTAGTTGGGTTCGTATTTTTTAGCCTGAGTTTTAGTTGGGTTCGTATTTTTTACCCGGAGTTTTAGTTGGGTTCGTATTTTTACCCGGAGTTTTAGTTGGGTTCGTATTTTTACCCGGAGTTTTAGTTGGGTTCGTATTTTTTACCCGGAGTTTTAGTTGGGTTCGTATTTTTACCCGGAGTTTTAGTTGGGTTCGTAATTTTACCCGGACTTTTTAGTTGGGTTCGAATTTTTTACCCGGACTGTTAGTTGGGTTCGTACTTTTACCCGGACTTTTTAGTTGGGTTCGTATTTTTTACCCGGACTTTTAGTTGGGTTCGTAATTTTACCCGGAGTTTTAGTTGGGTTCGTAATTTTACCCGGAGTGTTAGTTGGGTTCGTAATTTTACCCGGAGTCTTGAGTTAATAGTTGGGTTCGTATTTTTACCCGGACTTTTAGTTGGGTTCGTAATTTTACCCGGAGTTTTAGTTGGGTTCGTAATTTTACCCGGAGTTTTAGTTGGGTTCGTAATTTTACCCGGAGTTTTACTTGGGTTCGTAATTTTACCCGGAGTTTTACTTGGGTTCGTAATTTTACCCGGAGTTTTAGTTGGGTTCGTAATTTTACCCGGAGTTTTAGTTGGGTTCGTAATTTTACCCGGACTTTTTAGTTGGGTTCGTAGTTTTTACCCGGACTTTTAGTTGGGTTCGTAATTTTACCCGGAGTTTTAGTTGGGTTCGTAATTTTACCCGGAGTTTTAGTTGAGTTCGTAATTTTACCCGGAGTTTTAGTTGGGTTCCTAATTTTACCCGGACTTTTTAGTTGGGTTCGTAATTTTACCCGGACTTTTTAGTTGGGTTCGTATTTTTTACCCGGAGTTTTAGTTGGGTTCGTAATTTTACCCGGAGTTTTAGTTGGGTTCGTAATTTTACCCGGACTTTTTAGTTGGGTTCGTATTTTTTAACCGGACTTTTAGTTGGGTTCGTAATTTTACCCGGAGTTTTAGTTGGGTTCGAATTTTTTACCCGGAGTTTTAGTTGGGTTCGTATTTTTTATCCGGAGTTTTAGTTGGGTTCGTATTTTTACCCGGAGTTTTAGTTGTGTTGGTAATTTTACCCGGAGTTTTAGTTGGGTTCATATTTTTTACCCGGAGTTTTAGTTGGGTTCGTATTTTTGCCCGGAGTTTTAGTTGGGTTCGTATTTTTACCCGGAGTTTTGGTTGGGTTCGTATTTTTTACCCGGACTTTTTAGTTGGGTTAGTATTTTTGCCCGCAGTTTTAGTTGGGTTCGTATTTTTTACCCGGACTTTTAGTTGGGTTCATAATTTTACCCGGAGTTTTAGTTGGGTTCGTAATTTTACCCGGAGTTTTACTTGGGTTCGTAATTTTACCCGGAGTTTTACTTGGGTTCGTAATTTTACCCGGAGTTTTAGTTGGGTTCGTAATTTTACCCGCAGTTTTAGTTGGGTTCGTAATTTTACCCGGACTTTTTAGTTGGGTTCGTATTTTTTACCCGGACTTTTAGTTGGGTTCGTAATTTTACCCGGAGTTTTAGTTGGGTTCGTAATTTTACCCGGAGTTTTAGTTGAGTTCGTAATTTTACCCGGAGTTTTAGTTGGGTTCGTAATTTTACCCGGACTTTTTAGTTGGGTTCGTAATTTTACACGGACTTTTTAGCTGGGTTCGTATTTTTTACCCGGAGTTTTAGTTGGGTTCGTAATTTTACCCGGAGTTTTAGTTGGGTTCGTAATTTTACCCGGACTTTTTAGTTGGGTTCGTATTTTTTACCCGGACTTTTAGTTGGGTTCGTAATTTTACCAGGACTTTTTAGTTGGGTTCGTATTTTTTACCCGGACTTTTAGTTCGGTTCGTAATTTTACCCGGAGTTTTAGTTGGGTTCATATTTTTTTCCCGGAGTTTTGTTGGGTTCGTATTTTTTACCCGGAGTTTTAGTTGGGTTCGTATTTTTACCCGGAGTTTTAGTTGTGTTGGTAATTTTACCCGGAGTTTTAGTTGGGTTCATATTTTTTACCGGACTTTTTAGTTGGGTTCGTATTTTTTACCCGGAGTTTTAGTTGGGTTCGTATTTTTTATCCGGAGTTTTAGTTGGGTTCGTATTTTTACCCGGAGTTTTAGTTGGGTTTGTATTTTTACCCGGAGTTTTAGTTGGGTTCGTATTTTTTACCCGGACTTTTTAGTTGGGTTAGTATTTTTGCCCGGAGTTTTAGTTGGGTTCGTATTTTTTACCCGGAGTTTTAGTTGGGTTCGTATTTTTTACCCGGAGTTTTAGTTGGGTTCGTATTTTTACCCGGAGTTTTAGTTGGGTTCGTATTTTTACCCGGAGTTTTAGTTGGGTTCGTATTTTTTACCCGGAGTTTTAGTTGGGTTCGTATTTTTACCCGGAGCTTTAGTTGGGTTCGTATTTTTACCCGGAGTTTTAGTTGGGTTCGTTTTTTTCACCCGGACCTTTTAGTTGGGTTAGTATTTTTGCCCGGAGTTTTAGTTGGGTTCGTATTTTTTTACCCGGAGTTTTAGTTGGGTTCTAAATGTTACCCGGACTTTTTTGTTTGGTTCGTATTTTTTACCCGGAGTTTTAGTTGGGTTCGTAATTTTACCCGCACTTTTTAGTTGGGTTCGTAATTTTACCCGGAGTTTTAGTTGGGTTCGTAATGTTACCCGGAGTTTTAGTTAGGTTCGTAATTTTACCCGGAGTTTTAGTTGGGTTCGTAATTTTACCCGGAGTTTTAGTTGGGTTCGTAATTTTACCCGGACTTTTTAGTTGGGTTCGTATTTTTTACCCGGACTTTTAGTTGGGTTCGTAATTTTACCCGGAGTTTTAGTTGGGTTCGTAATTTTACCCGGAGTTTTAGTTGAGTTCGTAATTTTACCCGGAGTTTTAGTTGGGTTAGTAATTTTACCCGGACTTTTTATTTGGGTTCGTAATTTTACCGGACTTTTTAGTTGGGTTCGTAATTTTACCCGGAGTTTTAGTTGGGTTCGTAATTTTACCCGGAGTGTTAGTTGGGTTCGTAATTTTACCCGGAGTCTTGAGTTAATAGTTGGGTTCGTATTTTTACCCGGACTTTTAGTTGGGTTCGTAATTTTACCCGGAGTTTTAGTTGGGTTCGTAATTTTACCCGGAGTTTTAGTTGGGTTCGTAATTTTACCCGGAGTTTTACTTGGGTTCGTAATTTTACCCGGAGTTTTACTTGGGTTCGTAATTTTACCCGGAGTTTTAGTTGGGTTCGTAATTTTACCCGGAGTTTTAGTTGGGTTCGTAATTTTACCCGGACTTTTTAGTTGGGTTCGTAGTTTTTACCCGGACTTTTAGTTGGGTTCGTAATTTTACCCGGAGTTTTAGTTGGGTTCGTAATTTTACCCGGAGTTTTAGTTGAGTTCGTAATTTTACCCGGAGTTTTAGTTGGGTTCCTAATTTTACCCGGACTTTTTAGTTGGGTTCGTAATTTTACCCGGACTTTTTAGTTGGGTTCGTATTTTTTACCCGGAGTTTTAGTTGGGTTCGTAATTTTACCCGGAGTTTTAGTTGGGTTCGTAATTTTACCCGGACTTTTTAGTTGGGTTCGTATTTTTTAACCGGACTTTTAGTTGGGTTCGTAATTTTACCCGGAGTTTTAGTTGGGTTCGAATTTTTTACCCGGAGTTTTAGTTGGGTTCGTATTTTTTATCCGGAGTTTTAGTTGGGTTCGTATTTTTACCCGGAGTTTTAGTTGTGTTGGTAATTTTACCCGGAGTTTTAGTTGGGTTCATATTTTTTACCCGGAGTTTTAGTTGGGTTCGTATTTTTGCCCGGAGTTTTAGTTGGGTTCGTATTTTTACCCGGAGTTTTGGTTGGGTTCGTATTTTTTACCCGGACTTTTTAGTTGGGTTAGTATTTTTGCCCGCAGTTTTAGTTGGGTTCGTATTTTTTACCCGGACTTTTAGTTGGGTTCATAATTTTACCCGGAGTTTTAGTTGGGTTCGTAATTTTACCCGGAGTTTTACTTGGGTTCGTAATTTTACCCGGAGTTTTACTTGGGTTCGTAATTTTACCCGGAGTTTTAGTTGGGTTCGTAATTTTACCCGCAGTTTTAGTTGGGTTCGTAATTTTACCCGGACTTTTTAGTTGGGTTCGTATTTTTTACCCGGACTTCTAGTTGGGTTCGTAATTTTACCCGGAGTTTTAGTTGGGTTCGTAATTTTACCCGGAGTTTTAGTTGAGTTCGTAATTTTACCCGGAGTTTTAGTTGGGTTCGTAATTTTACCCGGACTTTTTAGTTGGGTTCGTAATTTTACCCGGACTTTTTAGTTGGGTGCCGTATTTTTTACCCGGAGTTTTAGTTGGGTTCGTAATTTTACCCGGAGTTTTAGTTGGGTTCGTAATTTTACCCGGACTTTTTAGTTGTGTTGGTAATTTTACCCGGAGTTTTAGTTGGGTTCATATTTTTTACCGGACTTTTTAGTTGGGTTCGTACTTTTTACCCGGAGTTTTAGTTGTGTTCGTATTTTTTACCCGGAGTTTTAGTTGGGTTCGTATTTTTACCCGGAGTTTTAGTTGGGTTCGTATTTTTACCCGGAGTTTTAGTTGGGTTCGTATTTTTTACCCGGACTTTTTAGTTGGGTTAGTATTTTTGCCCGGAGTTTTAGTTGGGTTCGTATTTTTTAGCCTGAGTTTTAGTTGGGTTCGTATTTTTTACCCGGAGTTTTAGTTGGGTTCGTATTTTTACCCGGAGTTTTAGTTGGGTTCGTATTTTTACCCGGAGTTTTAGTTGGGTTCGTATTTTTTACCCGGAGTTTTAGTTGGGTTCGTATTTTTACCCGGAGTTTTAGTTGGGTTCGTAATTTTACCCGGACTTTTTAGTTGGGTTCGAATTTTTTACCCGGACTTTTAGTTGGGTTCGTACTTTTACCCGGACTTTTTAGTTGGGTTCGTATTTTTTACCCGGACTTTTAGTTGGGTTCGTAATTTTACCCGGAGTTTTAGTTGGGTTCGTAATTTTACCCGGAGTGTTAGTTGGGTTCGTAATTTTACCCGGAGTCTTGAGTTAATAGTTGGGTTCGTATTTTTACCCGGACTTTTAGTTGGGTTCGTAATTTTACCCGGAGTTTTAGTTGGGTTCGTAATTTTACCCGGAGTTTTAGTTGGGTTCGTAATTTTACCCGGAGTTTTACTTGGGTTCGTAATTTTACCCGGAGTTTTACTTGGGTTCGTAATTTTACCCGGAGTTTTAGTTGGGTTCGTAATTTTACCCGGAGTTTTAGTTGGGTTCGTAATTTTACCCGGACTTTTTAGTTGGGTTCGTAGTTTTTACCCGGACTTTTAGTTGGGTTCGTAATTTTACCCGGAGTTTTAGTTGGGTTCGTAATTTTACCCGGAGTTTTAGTTGAGTTCGTAATTTTACCCGGAGTTTTAGTTGGGTTCCTAATTTTACCCGGACTTTTTAGTTGGGTTCGTAATTTTACCCGGACTTTTTAGTTGGGTTCGTATTTTTTACCCGGAGTTTTAGTTGGGTTCGTATTTTTGCCCGGAGTTTTAGTTGGGTTCGTATTTTTACCCGGAGTTTTGGTTGGGTTCGTATTTTTTACCCGGACTTTTTAGTTGGGTTAGTATTTTTGCCCGCAGTTTTAGTTGGGTTCGTATTTTTTACCCGGACTTTTAGTTGGGTTCATAATTTTACCCGGAGTTTTAGTTGGGTTCGTAATTTTACCCGGAGTTTTACTTGGGTTCGTAATTTTACCCGGAGTTTTACTTGGGTTCGTAATTTTACCCGGAGTTTTAGTTGGGTTCGTAATTTTACCCGCAGTTTTAGTTGGGTTCGTAATTTTACCCGGACTTTTTAGTTGGGTTCGTATTTTTTACCCGGACTTTTAGTTGGGTTCGTAATTTTACCCGGAGTTTTAGTTGGGTTCGTAATTTTACCCGGAGTTTTAGTTGAGTTCGTAATTTTACCCGGAGTTTTAGTTGGGTTCGTAATTTTACCCGGACTTTTTAGTTGGGTTCGTAATTTTACACGGACTTTTTAGCTGGGTTCGTATTTTTTACCCGGAGTTTTAGTTGGGTTCGTAATTTTACCCGGAGTTTTAGTTGGGTTCGTAATTTTACCCGGACTTTTTAGTTGGGTTCGTATTTTTTACCCGGACTTTTAGTTGGGTTCGTAATTTTACCAGGACTTTTTAGTTGGGTTCGTATTTTTTACCCGGACTTTTAGTTCGGTTCGTAATTTTACCCGGAGTTTTAGTTGGGTTCATATTTTTTTCCCGGAGTTTTGTTGGGTTCGTATTTTTTACCCGGAGTTTTAGTTGGGTTCGTATTTTTACCCGGAGTTTTAGTTGTGTTGGTAATTTTACCCGGAGTTTTAGTTGGGTTCATATTTTTTACCGGACTTTTTAGTTGGGTTCGTATTTTTTACCCGGAGTTTTAGTTGGGTTCGTATTTTTTATCCGGAGTTTTAGTTGGGTTCGTATTTTTACCCGGAGTTTTAGTTGGGTTTGTATTTTTACCCGGAGTTTTAGTTGGGTTCGTATTTTTTACCCGGACTTTTTAGTTGGGTTAGTATTTTTGCCCGGAGTTTTAGTTGGGTTCGTATTTTTTACCCGGAGTTTTAGTTGGGTTCGTATTTTTTACCCGGAGTTTTAGTTGGGTTCGTATTTTTACCCGGAGTTTTAGTTGGGTTCGTATTTTTACCCGGAGTTTTAGTTGGGTTCGTATTTTTTACCCGGAGTTTTAGTTGGGTTCGTATTTTTACCCGGAGCTTTAGTTGGGTTCGTATTTTTACCCGGAGTTTTAGTTGGGTTCGTTTTTTTCACCCGGACCTTTTAGTTGGGTTAGTATTTTTGCCCGGAGTTTTAGTTGGGTTCGTATTTTTTTACCCGGAGTTTTAGTTGGGTTCTAAATGTTACCCGGACTTTTTTGTTTGGTTCGTATTTTTTACCCGGAGTTTTAGTTGGGTTCGTAATTTTACCCGCACTTTTTAGTTGGGTTCGTAATTTTACCCGGAGTTTTAGTTGGGTTCGTAATGTTACCCGGAGTTTTAGTTAGGTTCGTAAATTTACCCGGAGTTTTAGTTGGGTTCGTAATTTTACCCGGAGTTTTAGTTGGGTTCGTAATTTTACCCGGACTTTTTAGTTGGGTTCGTATTTTTTACCCGGACTTTTAGTTGGGTTCGTAATTTTACCCGGAGTTTTAGTTGGGTTCGTAATTTTACCCGGAGTTTTAGTTGAGTTCGTAATTTTACCCGGAGTTTTAGTTGGGTTAGTAATTTTACCCGGACATTTTATTTGGGTTCGTAATTTTACCGGACTTTTTAGTTGGGTTCGTAATTTTACCCGGAGTTTTAGTTGGGTTCGTAATTTTACCCGGAGTTTTACTTGGGTTCGTAATTTTACCCGGACTTTTTAGTTGGGTTCGTATTTTTTACCCGGACTTTTAGTTGGGTTCGTAATTTTACCCGGAGTTTTAGTTGGGTTCGTAATTTTACCCGGAGTTTTAGTTGGGTTCGTAATTTTACCCGGAGTTTTAGTTGGGTTCGTAATTTTACCCGGAGTTTTAGTTGGGTTCGTAATTTTACCCGGACTTTTTAGTTGGGTTCGTATTTTTTACCCGGACTTTTAGTTGGGTTCGTAATTTTACCAGGAGTTTTAGTTGGTTTCGTAATTTTACCCGGAGTTTTAGTTGAGTTCGTAATTTTACCCGGAGTTTTAGTTGGGTTCGTAATTTTACCCGGACTTTTTAGTTGGGTTCGTAATTTTACCCGGACTTTTTAGTTGGGTTCGTAATTTTACCCGGACTTTTTAGTTGGGTTCGTAATCTTACCCGGAGTTTTAGTTGGGTTCGTAATTTTACCCGGACTTTTTAGTTGGGTTCGAATTTTTTAGCCGGACTTTTAGTTGGGTTCGTAATTTTACCCGGAGTTTTAGTTGGGTTCGTAATTTTACCCGGAGTTTTAGTTGGGTTCGTATTTTTTACCCGGACTTTTAGTTGTGTTGGTAATTTTACCCGGAGTTTTAGTTGGGTTCATATTTTTTACCCGGAGTTTTAGTTGGGCTCGTATTTTTACCCGGAGTTTTAGTTGGGTTCGTATTTTTACCCGGAGTTTTAGTTGGGTTCGTATTTTTTACCCGGACTTTTTAGTTGGGTTAGTATTTTTGCCCGGAGTTTTAGTTGGGTTCGTATTTTGTACCCGGACTTTTAGTTGGGTTCGTAATTTTACCCGGAGTTTTAGTTGGGTTCGTAATTTTACCCGGAGTTTCACTTGGGTTCGTAATTTAACGCGGACTTTTTAGTTGGGTTCGTAATTTTACCCGGAGTTTTAGTGGGGTTCGTAATTTTACCCGGAGTTTTACTTGGGTTCGTAATTTTACCCGGACTTTTTAGTTGGGTTCGTATTTTTACCCGGACTTTTAGTTGGGTTCGTAATTTTACCCGGAGTTTTAGTTGGGTTCGTAATTTTACCCGGAGTTTTAGTTGGGTTCGTAATTTTACCCGGAGTTTTACTTGGGTTCGTAATTTTACCCGGAGTTTTACTTGGGTTCGTAATTTTACCCGGAGTTTTAGTTGGGTTCGTAATTTTACCCGGAGTTTTAGTTGGGTTCGTAATTTTACCCGGACTTATTAGTTGGGTTCGTATTTTTTACCCGGACTTTTAGTTGGGTTCGTAATTTTACCCGGAGTTTTAGTTGGGTTCGTAATTTTACCCGGAGTTTTAGTTGAGTTCGTAATTTTACCCGGAGTTTTAGTTGGGTTCGTAATTTTACCCGGACTTTTTAGTTGGGTTCGTAATTTTACCCGGACTTTTTAGTTGGGTTCGTAATTTTATCCGGACTTTTTAGTTGGGTTCGCAATTTTACCCGGAGTTTTAGTTGGGTTCGTAATTTTACCCGGACTTTTTAGTTGGGTTCGAATTTTTTACCCGGACTTTTAGTTGGGTTCATAATTTTACCCGGAGTTTTAGTTGGGTTCGTAATTTTACCCGGACCTTTTAGTTGGGTTCGTATTTTGTACCCGGACTTTTAGTTGGGTTCGTAATTTTACCCGGAGTTTTAGTTGGGTTCGTAATTTTACCCGGAGTTTTAGTTGGGTTCGTAATTTTACCCGGAGTCTTGAGTTACCCGGACTTTTTAGTTGGGTTCGTATTTTTACCCGGACTTTTAGTTGGGTTCGTAATTTTACCCGGAGTTTTAGTTGGGTTCGTAATTTTACCCGGACTTTTTAGTTGGGTTCATATTTTTTACCCGGAGTTTTAGTTGGGTTCGTAATTTTATCCGGAGTTTTAGTTGGGTTCGTAATTTTACCCGGACTTTTTAGTTGTGTTGGTAATTTTACCCGGAGTTTTAGTTGGGTTCATATTTTTTACCGGACTTTTTAGTTGGGTTCGTATTTTTTAGCCGAAGTTTTAGTTGGGTTCGTATTTTTTACCCGGAGTTTTAGTTGGGTTTGTATTTTTACCCGGAGTTTTAGTTGGGTTCGTATTTTTACCCGGAGTTTTAGTTGGGTTCGTATTTTTTACCAGGACTTTTTAGTTGGGTTAGTATTTTTGCCCGGAGTTTTAGTTGGGTTCGTATTTTTTAGCCGGAGTTTTAGTTGGGTTCGTATTTTTTACCCGGAGTTTTGGTTGGGTTCGTATTTTTACTCGGAGTTTTAGTTGGGTTCGTATTTTTACCTGGAGTTTTAGTTGGGTTCGTATTTTTTACCCGGAGTTTTAGTTGGGTTCGTATTTTTTCCCGGAGTTTTAGTTGGGTTCGTAATTTTACCCGGACTTTTTAGTTGGGTTCAAATTTTTTACCCGGACTTTTAGTTGGGTTCGTAATTTTACCCGGACTTTTTAGTGGGGTTCGTATTTTTTACCCGGACTTTTAGTTGGGTTCGTAATTTTACCCGGAGTTTTAGTTGGGTTCGTAATTTTACCCGGAGTTTTAGTTGGGTTCGTAATTTTACCCGGAGTCTTGAGTTAATAGTTGGGTTCGTATTTTTACCCGGACTTTTAGTTGGGTTCGTAATTTTTCCCGGAGTCTTAGTTGGGTTCGTAATTTTACCCGGAGTTTTAGTTGGGTTCGTAATTTTACCCGGAGTTTTACTTGGGTTCGTAATTTTACCCGGACTTTTTAGTTGGGTTCGTATTTTTTACCCGGACTTTTAGTTGGGTTCGTAATTTTACCCGGAGTTTTAGTTGGGTTCGTAATTTTACCCGGAGTTTTAGTTGGGTTCGTAATTTTACCCGGAGTTTTACTTGGGTTCGTAATTTTACCCGGAGTTTTACTTGGGTTCGTAATTTTACCCGGAGTTTTAGTTGGGTTCGTATTTTTAGCAGGAGTTTTAGTTGGGTTCATATTTTTTACCGGACTTTTTAGTTGGGTTCGTATTTTTTACCCGGAGTTTTAGTTGGGTTCGTATTTTTTACCCGGAGTTTTAGTTGGGTTCGTATTTTTACCCGGAGTTTTAGTTGGGTTCGTATTTTTAGCAGGAGTTTTAGTTGGGTTCGTATTTTTTACCCGGACTTTTTAGTTGGGTTAGTATTTTTGCCCGGAGTTTTAGTTGGGTTCGTATTCTTTAGCCGGAGTTTTAGTTGGGTTCGTATTTTTTACCCGGAGTTTTAGTTGGGTTCGTATTTTTACTCGGAGTTTTAGTTGGGTTCGTATTTTTACCTGGAGTTTTAGTTGGGTTCGTATTTTTTACCCGGAGTTTTAGTTGGGTTCGTATTTTTTACCCGGAGTTTTAGTTGGGTTCGTATTTTTACCCGGAGTTTTAGTTGGGTTCGTATTTTTACCCGGAGTTTTAGTTGGGTTCGTATTTTTTACCCGGACTTTTTAGTTGGGTTAGTATTTTTGCCCGGAGTTTTAGTTGGGTTCGTATTTTTTAGCCGGAGTTTTAGTTGGGTTCGTATTTTTTACCCGGAGTTTTAGTTGGGTTCGTATTTTTACTCGGAGTTTTAGTTGGGTTCGTATTTTTACCTGGAGTTTTAGTTGGGTTCGTATTTTTTACCCGGAGTTTTAGTTGGGTTCGTATTTTTACCCGGAGTTTTAGTTGGGTTCGTAATTTTACCTGGAGTTTTACTTGGGTTCGTATTTTACCCGGACTTTTTAGTTGGGTTCGTATTTTTTACCCGGACTTTTAGTTGGGTTCGTAATTTTACCCGGAGTCTTGAGTTAATAGTTGGGTTCGTATTTTTACCCGGACTTTTAGTTGGGTTCGTAATTTTTCCCGGAGTTTTAGTTGGGTTCGTAATTTTACCCGGAGTTTTAGTTGGGTTCGTAATTTTACCCGGAGTTTTACTTGGGTTCGTAATTTTACCCGGACTTTTTAGTTGGGTTCGTATTTTTTACCCGGACTTTTAGTTGGGATCGTAATTTTACCCGGAGTTTTAGTTGGGTTCGTAATTTTACCCGGAGTTTTAGTTGGGTTCGTAATTTTACCCGGAGTTTTTCTTGGGTTCGTAATTTTACCCGGAGTTTTACTTGGGTTCGTAATTTTACCCGGAGTTTTAGTTGGGTTCGTAATTTTACCGGAGTTTTAGTTGGGTTCGTAATTTTACCCGGACTTTTTAGTTGGGTCGTATTTTTTACCCGGACTTTAGTTGGGTTCGTAATTTTACCCGGAGTTTTAGTTGGGTTCGTAATTTTACCCGGAGTTTTAGTTGGGTTCGTAATTTTACCCGGAGTTTTAGTTGGGTTCGTAATTTTACCGGACTTTTTAGTTGGGTTCGTAATTTTACCCGGACTTTTTAGTTGGGTTCGTAATTTTACCCGGACTTTTTAGTTGGTTCGTAATCTTACCCGGAGTTTTAGTTGGGTTCGTAATTTTACCCGGACTTTTTAGTTGGGTTCGAATTTTTTACCCGACTTTTAGTTGGGTTCGTAATTTTACCCGGAGTTTTAGTTGGGTTCGTAATTTTACCCGGAGTTTTAGTTGGGTTCGTATTTTTACCCGGAGTTTTAGTTGTGTTGGTAATTTTACCCGGAGTTTTAGTTGGGTTCATATTTTTTACCCGGAGTTTTAGTTGGGCTCGTATTTTTACCCGGAGTTTTAGTTGGGTTCGTATTTTTACCCGGAGTTTTAGTTGGGTTCGTAATTTTACCGGAGTTTTACTTGGGTTCGTAATTTTACCCGGAGTTTTAGTTGGGTTCGTAATTTTACCCGGACTTTTTAGTTGGGTTCGTATTTTTTACCCGGAGTTTTAGTTGGGTTCGTATTTTACCCGGAGTTTTAGTTGGGTTCGTAATTTTACCCGGACTTTTTAGTTGTGTTGGTAATTTTACCCGGAGTTTTAGTTGGGTTCATATTTTTTACCGGACTTTTAGTTGGGTTCGTATTTTTTACCCGGAGTTTTAGTTGGGTTCGTATTTTTTACCCGGAGTTTTAGTTGAGTTCGTATTTTTACCCGGAGTTTTAGTTGGGTTCGTATTTTTAGGCGGAGTTTTAGTTGGGTTGGTATTTTTTACCCGGACTTTTTAGTTGGGTTAGTATTTTTTGCCCGGAGTTTTAGTTGGGTTCGTATTCTTTAGCCGGAGTTTTAGTTGGGTTCGTATTTTTTACCCGGAGTTTTAGTTGGGTTCGTATTTTTACGCGGAGTTTTAGTTGGGTTCGTATTTTTACCTGGAGTTTTAGTTGGGTTCGTATTTTTACCCGGAGTTTTAGTTGGGTTCGTATTTTTTACCCGGAGTTTTAGTTGGGTTCGTATTTTTACCCGGAGTTTTAGTTGGGTTCGTATTTTTACCCGGAGTTTTAGTTGGGTTCGTATTTTTTACACGGACTTTTTAGTTGGGTTAGTATTTTTGCCCGGAGTTTTAGTTGGGTTCGTATTTTTTAGCCGGAGTTTTAGTTGGGTTCGTATTCTTTACCCGGAGTTTTAGTTGGGTTCGTATTTTTACTCGGAGTTTTAGTTGGGTTCGTATTTTTACCTGGAGTTTTAGTTGGGTTCGTACTTTTTACCCGGAGTTTTAGTTGGGTTCGTATTTTTACCCGGAGTTTTAGTTGGGTTCGTAATTTTACCCGGACTTTTTAGTTGGGTTCAAATTTTTTACCCGGACTTTTAGTTGGGTTCGTAATTTTACCCGGACTTTTTAGTTGGGTTCGTATTTTTTACCCGGACTTTTAGTTGGGTTCGTAATTTTACCCGGAGTTTTAGTTGGGTTCGTAATTTTACCCGGAGTTTTAGTTGGGTTCGTAATTTTACCCGGAGTCTTGAGTTAATAGTTGGGTTCGTATTTTTACCCGGACTTTTAGTTGGGTTCGTAATTTTTCCCGGAGTTTTAGTTGGGTTCGTAATTTTACCCGGAGTTTTTAGTTGGGTTCGAATTTTTTAGCCGGACTTTTAGTTGGGTTCGTAATTTTACCCGGAGTTTTAGTTGGGTTCGTAATTTTACCCGGAGTTTTAGTTGGGTTCGTATTTTTACCCGGAGTTTTAGTTGTGTTGGTAATTTTACCCGGAGTTTTAGTTGGGTTCATATTTTTTACCCGGAGTTTTAGTTGGGCTCGTATTTTTACCCGGAGTTTTAGTTGGGTTCGTATTTTTACCCGGAGTTTTAGTTGGGTTCGTATTTTTTACCCGGACTTTTTAGTTGGGTTAGTATTTTTGCCCGGAGTTTTAGTTGGGTTCGTATTTTTTACCCGGACTTTTAGTTGGGTTCGTAATTTTACCCGGAGTTTTAGTTGGGTTCGTAATTTTACCCGGAGTTTCACTTGGGTTCGTAATTTTACCCGGACTTTTTAGTTGGGTTCGTAATTTTACCCGGAGTTTTAGTGGGGTTCGTAATTTTACCCGGAGTTTTACTTGGGTTCGTAATTTTACCCGGACTTTTTAGTTGGGTTCGTATTTTTACCCGGACTTTTAGTTGGGTTCGTAATTTACCCGGAGTTTTAGTTGGGTTCGTAATTTTACCCGGAGTTTTAGTTGGGTTCGTAATTTTACCCGGAGTTTTACTTGGGTTCGTAATTTTACCCGGAGTTTTACTTGGGTTCGTAATTTTACCCGGAGTTTAGTTGGGTTCGTAATTTTACCCGGAGTTTTAGTTGGGTTCGTAATTTTAACCGGACTTATTAGTTGGGTTCGTATTTTTTACCCGGACTTTTAGTTGGGTTCGTAATTTTACCCGGAGTTTTAGTTGGGTTCGTAATTTTACCCGGAGTTTTAGTTGAGTTCGTAATTTTACCCGGAGTTTTAGTTGGGTTCGTAATTTACCCGGACTTTTTAGTTGGGTTCGTAATTTTACCCGGACTTTTTAGTTGGGTTCGTAATTTTATCCGGACTTTTTAGTTGGGTTCGTAATTTTACCCGGAGTTTTAGTTGGGTTCGTAATTTTACCCGGACTTTTTAGTTGGGTTCGAATTTTTTACCCGGACTTTTAGTTGGGTTCGTAATTTACCCGGACCTTTTAGTTGGGTTCGTATTTTGTACCCGGACTTTTAGTTGGGTTTGTAATTTTACCCGGAGTTTAAGTTGGGTTCGTAATTTTACCCGGAGTTTTAGTTGGGTTCGTAATTTTACCCGGAGTCTTGAGTTATCCGGACTTTTTAGTTGGGTTCGTATTTTTACCCGGACTTTTAGTTGGGTTTGTAATTTTACCCGGAGTTTTAGTTGGGTTCGTAATTTTACCCGGACTTTTTAGTTGGGTTCGTATTTTTTACCCGGAGTTTTAGTTGGGTTCGTAATTTTACCCGGAGTTTTAGTTGGGTTCGTAATTTTACCCGGACTTTTTAGTTGTGTTGGTAATTTTACCCGGAGTTTTAGTTGGGTTCATATTTTTTACCGGACTTTTTAGTTGGGTTCGTATTTTTTAGCCGAAGTTTTAGTTGGGTTCGTATTTTTTACCCGGAGTTTTAGTTGGGTTCGTATTCTTACCCGGAGTTTTAGTTGGGTTCGTATTTTTACCCGGAGTTTTAGTTGGGTTCGTATTTTTTACCCGGACTTTTTAGTTGGGTTAGTATTTTTGCCCGGAGTTTTAGTTGGGTTCGTATTTTTTAGCCGGAGTTTTAGTTGGGTTCGTATTTTTTACCCGGAGTTTTGGTTGGGTTCGTATTTTTACTCGGAGTTTTAGTTGGGTTCGTATTTTTACCTGGAGTTTTAGTTGGGTTCGTATTTTTTACCCGGAGTTTTAGTTGGGTTCGTATTTTTACCCGGAGTTTTTAGTTGGGTTCGTAATTTTATCCGGACTTTTTAGTTGGGTTCGTAATTTTACCCGGAGTTTAGTTGGGTTCGTAATTTTACCCGGACTTTTTAGTTGGGTTCGAATTTTTTACCCGGACTTTTAGTTGGGTTCGTAATTTTACCCGGACCTTTTAGTTGGGTTCGTATTTTGTACCCGGACTTTTAGTTGGGTTCGTAATTTTACCCGGAGTTTAAGTTGGGTTCGTAATTTTACCCGGAGTTTTAGTTGGGTTCGTAATTTTACCCGGAGTCTTGAGTTATCCGGACTTTTAGTTGGGTTCGTATTTTTACCCGGACTTTTAGTTGGGTTTGTAATTTTACCCGGAGTTTTTAGTTGGGTTCGTAATTTTACCCGGACTTTTTAGTTGGGTTCGTATTTTTACCCGGAGTTTTAGTTGGGTTCGTAATTTTACCCGGAGTTTTAGTTGGGTTCGTAATTTTACCCGGACTTTTTAGTTGTGTTGGTAATTTTACCCGGAGTTTTAGTTGGGTTCATATTTTTTACCGACTTTTTAGTTGGGTTCGTATTTTTTAGCCGAAGTTTTAGTTGGGTTCGTATTTTTTACCCGGAGTTTTAGTTGGGTTCGTATTCTTACCCGGAGTTTTAGTTGGGTTCGTATTTTTACCCGGAGTTTTAGTTGGGTTCGTATTTTTACCCGGACTT
This sequence comes from Melinopterus prodromus, assembly GCA_964023965.1. Lineage (NCBI taxonomy): Eukaryota > Metazoa > Arthropoda > Insecta > Coleoptera > Scarabaeidae > Melinopterus > Melinopterus prodromus. The sequence continues at coordinate 280,087 of CAXIES010000487.1, forward strand.
TTTAGTTGGGTTAGTATTTTTGCCCGGAGTTTTAGTTGGGTTCGTATTTTTTAGCCGGAGTTTTAGTTGGGTTCGTATTTTTTACCCGGAGTTTGGTTGGGTTCGTATTTTTACTCGGAGTTTTAGTTGGGTTCGTATTTTTACCTGGAGTTTAGTTGGGTTCGTATTTTTTACCCGGAGTTTTAGTTGGGTTCGTATTTTTACCCGGAGTTTTAGTTGGGTTCGTAATTTTACCCGGACTTTTTAGTTGGGTTCAAATTTTTACCCGACTTTTAGTTGGGTTCGTAATTTTACCCGGACTTTTTAGTTGGGTTCGTATTTTTTACCCGGACTTTTAGTTGGTTCGTAATTTTACCCGGAGTTTAGTTGGGTTCGTAATTTTACCCGGAGTTTTAGTTGGGTTCGTAATTTTACCCGGAGTCTTGAGTTAATAGTTGGGTTCGTATTTTTACCCGGACTTTTAGTTGGGTTCGTAATTTTTCCCGGAGTTTTAGTTGGGTTCGTAATTTTACCCGGAGTTTTAGTTGGGTTCGTATTTTACCCGGAGTTTTACTTGGGTTCGTAATTTTACCCGGACTTTTTAGTTGGGTTCGTATTTTTTACCCGGACTTTTAGTTGGGTTCGTAATTTTACCCGGAGTTTTAGTTGGGTTCGTAATTTTACCCGGAGTTTTAGTTGGGTTCGTAATTTTACCCGGAGTTTTACTTGGGTTCGTAATTTTACCCGGAGTTTTACTTGGGTTCGTAATTTTACCCGGAGTTTTAGTTGGGTCGTAATTTTACCCGGAGTTTTAGTTGGGTTCGTAATTTTACCCGGACTTTTTAGTTGGGTTCGTATTTTTTACCCGGACTTTTAGTTGGGTTCGTAATTTTACCCGGAGTTTTAGTTGGGTTCGTAATTTTACCCGG